>JBBPDE010000015.1:13779887-13790219 GCA_037974605.1 Nannopetersius ansorgii | reverse complement strand
TCTAGGTGGTGGAAATGCACCCCCATCAGCACTTGGGGGCAGTGCATTTACTGTTGAAACAGACATTGGGACATGCTCCTGCAGGGGGAGTAGACTAATCATGCATTCAGCTACATGCTGCAGTCATGTGTGTACAGGGTGTGTGTGTTAGAGTGTGGGAGAGAAAGTGTAACACTGTCTCTTGCTAAGTGCTCTTCCCCTGCAGGAGAAGTCAGGCAGGGTGAAGCTCTCAGGCAAACACAAGCCTTGCTGTAGTCTGGAGTCCCACCACCCCACCCCTTACGCGTCCTGTTGTTGGACATGCACTGGTGCATGAAGTAAGCTAACCTTTCACTTTGCACCATCTTTCCTACTGTGCTGTTAAAGGGGAGACAAAACAGGCTTCCCAAACTACTCGCCTTTTTCAGAACCTGTAAGTTCAAGGGTTTAATGACTCTTCTTCTTTATTGAAGTGAAGTGCCGCAAATCACTCAATTATTCTCATTACTCTTGTTGAATTAGAGTAGAGAACTGGAAGGCAGCTTTAATGGGCTTTCAAAATGTAGGGAGCAGCAACAGAGGCGAGAATGGATTCTTGTTTGTTGCAAACAGTTATCTGGGAAAAAGAAAGAAAGAAAAAAAACCTCATCTGGCGTTGATGCAAAAGCACATGCTCTCTTTCAGATCCATGACAGCGGATGACACATAGCAGTGAGCAGGCGGGAACCTAGTTGTGGAGATGAAATAGCCTGTTTCCCCCTTGGTCCTTTTTCCATTTAACCTGTCTCGCTCCAGTGGGAGTTGGCTGCAGGGCTGCAGTTAGTTGCGTAGGCAGCAGGCGCCCTGGTGAGTCAGGAAGCATCGCCTGCTGGAAAAGCCTTAAGAGTGTCCTAATGAAGCTTCTGAACAACTGGCCCCTGTTTTCAGTCTCAGAGGAGCTTCAGTGAAGGTAATCGAAGGAGACGAGGTCTTACTGCTGGTTTGAAGGTTGCTGCTACATTTTGTGGTGGCTGGTAGTGATACAATTCAGCCGAGTATATCTCTGAATTATTATTTGATGATATTGACATTTACATTAATAGAGTTAATGGCCCTGTGCTTCTTCCATGTTTAAAGATTGTCTTAAAACCTGACACAGCTGAATTTAAATGGCCAGGTCCACCTAAAATGGCGTTAATGGTATTTAACATAACATTGTAGACGATAACCAGACAGATCCCGATTTCCCGAAAGAAAACCCTCTCTTTAGATTGTGTATGTTTATTGTTGTCTATTGTTTTAAAGTAGTCTGAAGCATTTAGCAAATTATAAAACTAGCATTTACACTTTTTATATCTAACTATTTACTACGCTATTACCGCTGTGTCGCCGGTGCGTTTTTGTGTGTGTTTTGTTTTTTTTCTTTTTAAATAAAGTGACCCCAGAACATCCATTAAAGCTGGAATGCTTGTGCCAAAAATGAAGAATGCTGAAAAAGATTCTCTTATAACTCTATAAAATTCTCGAAAAGATTCTCTCCTGTAGGCTTGACTTTTGAGTCAAATTGTGGTGAACTGTGACACCCTGTTTTGGAAAATACCTTCTTCAGAAAACAGGTGCGGTCTTTCCGTTTGAAACTTTACAGCTTTGCTGCTTCTGTCAAATTCTTGCTTCGTCCTCAGGAAACCTCTGCGGTTCTCCGGCCAGTCCTGTGGCTGGGGATCCCCTGAGCTGGGAACTGGATGACATCAGTGCCCCCCCCACCCATCTGATGCCTCTAACTCTAAGTAGCCCAGCTTCTTCGTTTAACGTTCTGCCTCTGGCTTGTGGCAGGGCACTAAGCGGAAGAGTGATTCTGGCGCTGGTCCACGCCTCTGAAACCCATCCCCGCAGCATTTTCCACCCATTAGAGGAGGGAGTCCTCTCTGTAAATCTGCTTTGTGGATTCATCAAAGCTTTTCAATAGAGCTCTGTCTCCACGCTGCAAGCAAATTAGAATTAATGTTGCTGATCAATATGTACGAATTACTTGTTACAGGCAGGTGTGGCATTTTCCCATCGATGCCGTCATTTGTGCTGACGTTGACATGTAGCAGTTGTTGCTTCTGTTTGAGTATCTCTCTGGCCTCATGGCCCAGAATTTAGTATACACTTTTCAGATGCTGCCTGATGCCGCTGATTGATTACACAGTTCTGAAAAAAGAAGAGCATTCACAGCTGTGCAAGTATGTTGGTAATACATTTAGCTAATATACCTGGCAAGAACACATTTGTGATCCAGCACTTGCACCATGATAAATTTTGCTGCTAGTTATAGTTGAATCATTCTGTGTTAAATTAAATACTTTTAAATACTCCTGTACTAGTATAGGAGCACAGATCTCAAGGAGATTTATTACACAAAATTGCATTTTTCTTTGCTAGGTCACATGCATATTGCTTATGATATCTACCATCTGAGAATGTGAAATGTCAAATTGTGTTTCCCATTTACATTCGAGTCTACAGCATGTAAGGATTTCCTGTCCCACATCCAACCAGTGCCCCACTCCATTAGAATAGCCTCAGCCACTGAAACAGGCTCGATATCTGTCACAATAACACATCAAAATGATTACAATAACATTTGAACTATGTTTTATATTTTATTCCAGTTTATTCCATTGTTTATTCTAAAGCAGGACTAAACCAAGAGACAAACAATGTTTATACAAAAGAAAATAGTATAATGGTTCCCTTGTGAAGTATGTTTAGCATTCATCTCGCAAAGTAACCTCCTGTATGTTCTTGAAAATCTTCATTTCAAGGACGTACATTTTAATGGATTATTCTTTTAATTGAGTTGTCATGACAGCCCTAATGATGATCTAAGAGACATCATTGTTTTGATCTGAGGTGTTATTTGTTTAATAATCTTCACAGTTGTCCTGAAAAGACCACAGGCAGACATTAAAATCAAAAGTAAAAAATGTCTCCTTCAATGCAGTTTTTGGCCAATGAAGAGAGAGAGAATTTTTTTTTTCTTGACCTCAACATGTGTGAGCAGCATTGAGCTTGCTTTTTAATCCCTCTTCTAGGCAGTGCAGTGCATATAAAGCATGTGATGGCGGAAAGTCCTTGATGGCATGTTTTACATATAACCTCTACACATAACGCTACAAATGGCCTCAGGCACCTTTGCATTCACATGCAATCGCCTCAGAGTCATTTGGCACCTTCCTGGCTGCTCGCTTTTTCCTCGTATTCTTTTGAAAGCCTCAGAGAGCTGGCAAGGCTCACCCCCTGCTAGCATTGTGACAGAGAGCAAAGAGGCGGCGGGCTTCTCATGCTGTTTACTGTCACCCTTCTCGGGTGAGCGAAATGTCAGGCGTTGCCTCCAACGCTGAAAGCAACGCACTCAAAGGTTGAGCATACCTCTGGGCTGGGGTTAATGTCTCCATTAACAATGACTTACTTACTACGTAATATTCCCCTGCTGTGAGCTCTAAGTGCAAAGAAACTTGCAGTACCTCCTTAAGCTGCAGTGCCAGTCTGATATAGATCATCAGTCTTTGTAAAGTTTGGAATCGCTTGTGTATAGTATGCTGTTCTAGTGCCACTTCCTTAGAATCACATGAGCATGACATTGCAAACGCTTATCTTGATGCATTTCCAAAGCATTTCTGGCTTTTAAGTGCTATGTGGCAAGCCGTGAAAGCAGATACAATTCTGTAAGCGATTCAGCCTCATTACATGAGGTTCAGCTTGATTTACGGAATATGATAATACTTCTGATCTGTAGAACTGACATTTACTTTGGAGGTTATAGAGATGATATTTAGAGCCAATAATAAAGGATGTGATGAGATTGTTGTGTGATGGCTAAATGTGACCAAAGAATACAATAATCATTAACTGAACAAAAAACAATATTTTGTTCAGTTAATCGCAATTGCATTTTTCATGCTTACCCCAATCTGAGCCTGAAGAGTGTTTTTTTTTTCTTTTCTTTTTATTTCCATAAAATGATTGCAGTTTCCAATTTTTGTCACTGACCTCCAGTGTGTGGCTGCATGTTCTATTACGAATGGACAATCGTATTAGCCAAGATTGGTATTGTCACATTTTTGCTCAAAACATTTTCCAAAATCAACACTGCTAATGTTATTTGAATGCTGTCACAGCATAGTAATGCATGCCTAAATAACCAATTTCCTCAATTACTCTAGAGATCTCATTATTTGATTCATTAGCCATTTTGGCTATATAGAATACAAAACTTGTGACTTTTTATGACATCAGATACATCATATACCTAACATTAAAACTAGCAGTGGGATGCTCTGGGCAATGTACTGCTGGGAAAACATGTGCACTGTGATTTATATGGTTCTTACTTTGAAATGATCAAACCTGCCTAAACATTGTTGCACACCAGTTACATCTCTTAATTCTAAGAGTGTACCGTGATGGCAGTGGCCTCTTCCAGTGGGATTGTGGGCCCTGACACACTGCAAATATTTTTCAGGAATGGTTTTAGGGACATGATAAAAAGATTAAGATGTTGACTCCCAATTTTCCAGATATCAATTTGATACGTTTTCAAACGTGGTTGTGGTTTCCCAACATGTCAGAGCTGTTTTTGCGGCAAGATCTATACAATATTAGACAAGTGGTTTTCATGTTATGGCTGAGTTGATTTTCATGTTATGGCTGGTACGCTTGGCGGTTCCAGCTAGTCTGTGATTGCACTTTCTTGTTCGTATTTTCTTGTTAAAGTGGAGGCTCTTGAGGGGAACTGTGTCTTACCACTCTGCTATTTTTTGCCCTTGCTCATTGAATTATCTGTAGTTATCCATAGAGCACTTTCTGGGGAAGTCTACCAAATTACTGTTGTTATAATTTTGTTCTGGCAGTGGCAGGAAATAACTTATCATAAGAGACATCAGTGAAACATGCCATATGACATACATATTTGAACAAGAGGGCTTCAAGCAGCTCTGTCTCACCCTGAACTGCTACAGATTATTAGTGTCAAACTAAGAAGATGCTTTAACAGCGTTTTAAAAAAATTGTCACTTTAATAGTTAAATGTAGTTACATATGTAACATATGGTAATTACTGTGTTAATGCCGCCTATGTTGTCTCTATGTTATTACTTATTGAGAGAGGTTATTGCATTGCCAAATTTTAAACACTGGGCTATTTGGTTTGCCATTATTACCTTATCGTCGCTGTCGGGCGGAAACCTCGTAACTCCACTTTTGGTCTTTGTTTTTTTTTTCTCATAAATCGATACTACTGGTCAGTCTCCACGTGGGTCTGTAAAATTTAGAATTTTTTAACCAATTAAAAGTGTTGAAAATAGCTTGGGATTAAATCTCTTACCTCCACTGGACACTACAGCTGTCGCCAAACCCTTGTAATTCCCACCCCCTTGTAACTCCCACCCCCTTGTAACTCCCACCCCCTTGTAATTCCCACCCCCGTGTAATCCAGCGGAGCCGCACAGCAGAAGCGGTAACTGAGCAAAAAGCTACATCATTATTTAGCCTGAGTTTATGTACAATCTCATACCTGTACACTACTTGTGATGTGTATTATAAAGTGAATTTAATATTGTATTTACTATATTAATTAAAAATATATATATTCATTGTTGTATTCAGTTGAGACTAGCTGCTGTTTTTACTCCTTTCATGAAGATGGCACTATTGAGCCACTTAGTAGCTAGAAGAAGACATGTAGCGATGTCGCTATATTTTACTTCCAAGGAGATCATTTTGAAATACACGGCAACACACTGAATACAAGTATTTTGACTGAATTGTTCCTGAGAAAAGTATTTTGATTGAATTGTTCCTGAGAGGAGGAGTGGAGTAACCGGTAAGTTTGCAGGTTAAACATTTCCCTCTGATCACCATCAGGCTTCTGTTCTGTTTGTCAGTTCACTGGTCCAAGTTTTGAGCGAACAAAGGCTAATCAACCCTGTTAGACCAGCTGTAGGCTTTAATAAAGTGTGTAGTCTGTAGATTGATCTCGATACATGTACAGTAATGTACAGAGGCTCTGTCTAGACGCAGCGCGACCGCTAAAGTCAATAATGGCACGAACTCCTATGTCCATATTTGCCGGTCAAAATCCATTTAAGAAAGGTTTTGCAAAAATATTGGCAATACAACCTTACATACAGTTATATAATCATATCTTAAGATGTTATGCCAATATTGATGACACAGTATTCATTTATTTAGAATATAAATAGTTTTTTTCAGTTTCCTGAAAAATAGCCGTTTTGACAAATGAGGTTTCCGCCCGACAGCAACGTTATGCATCTTGCCTCAAGTGGATTGTTAAAATCAGTGTGGAGAAGAATTTATTATAAAACACCCGGAGTAGAAGAAATTCACAGTGGTTAAAATTTACCTAATAAAAACAAAATTAAGCCTGTTACCATTTTGTCAAGGCTCAGAACTGAACTATAACTCTGGATACATTTTACTCTTGCTTCTATTTAAGCAAAAGGTTGGTAAAGGAAGTTTTTTGTTCAATGCAAGATTCAAAATTCAAAACGTTTGTCATATGTACAGTAGAAATCACATTTCTGCAATGAAATTCTTTCTTTGCTGTCCACACAAAGGTCGAGATTAGGTTTAAAATTGTGTTTTTTAGTTTTTTTTATATAAAATGTTAGTGAAGACTTAAGTATAATGTGCAGATGTAGATCAATATTAACTGTGCATTTGCAAAATGAAGGAAATGTGCCAAAGAGCTTGGCAAAAAGGTGCCTGATGGTAGTGGGAAAGAAGTAGTTGTTTAGTCGGGAAGTTCTAGATTTCACACTTCTGAAACTCCATTTTGAGGGCAGAAATATGAACAGTTTGTGTTTGAGGTGTGTGGAGTCTTTGAGGAGGGTGGTAGATGCTCTGCAGAGAGGGCAGTGGAGTTCTGATTATTTTCTCTGTAGTTGTTACCACTCTCTGAAGGCGTTTGAGACTTCTACATGCAGCTTTCAATCTTAACTTTGACTTTAGACAATCCACGTTTTGACTCTTGAATTTGGAGTAAGTGTATTTTTCATTTAGGATAATAACAAACACCTATATGACAATGACCAGCATCAGTTTTGCAGTCGCAGTGTTGCGAGGTGACCTTGAATTTCTCCACTCACCCAGATAGCGTGATATTCGAGAGAGACGCAGCCCGATCGAACTGATAGCATTTGCCCTTGACACGGTTGGCAAGCGCGCTCTGTCTCACTTCTCTAACCTTCTTCAGTAAAACTGCACCAGAGTGAGTTCACCTAAAGCTCTGCCATTCATGTGCGCTTCCTTTGTTAAACGGTGTCCTTACTGTATCAGTCAGCTCATTAACAGAGGAGCCGTCTTCAACACGTCATCACCACCTCACTCGCCTTTCACTTTTTAACAGCCACTTTGTTAATTTACAGCCCTAAACCCAGGCAGACTGTCAGGCAGAGAACTCAGCCAGTGAGACTCATCACACTACCCTTTCT
The DNA here is from genome assembly GCA_037974605.1 of Nannopetersius ansorgii. NCBI lineage: Eukaryota > Metazoa > Chordata > Actinopteri > Characiformes > Alestidae > Nannopetersius > Nannopetersius ansorgii. The sequence goes on along the minus strand of JBBPDE010000015.1, from coordinate 13,782,765 downwards.
TTTCAGTCTGTTCCATCAAGTTCATATTCTCTTCTGTCTCACTGTCTGTTTTTCTGCCATTTTTTCTGCCATTTGTTTTTCTTGCTTTCTTTCTTTCTTTCTTGTACTATCCATCTTTCCTATTTCATTCTCATCTGCTTTCTTCTTACACTCTACCCACTCTTTTCCATTGCTTTACTTTTCATTTTTACTTTCTTTGCACTTATTTCTCTCTTTTATTGCTTGTTGCTTTCCTTCACCCCATCCCTGTTCTTTTCTTTTTTGTTTGTTCTTTCGTTCCTTCTTGATTCCCCTATATACGCATGTCTTGTTCTGTGTTTTTTAATTGGTGTAGGATTGTTTATTGATGTGGCTGATGCAACGGTAAGCCTCTCTCTGGCATTGGTGTGTTAGAGGTGAAGGAAACTGGAGCTTAATGTCCTCTCTGTACTCCCTCTCTACTTATATCCCGCACTAATGGTTCCTTGGTACGCATTGCTTCTGTCCTGAGAAAACATTTGGGGAGGCATCTTTATTCATGTTAGTTTTTGGCCAGTGCTCTTTTGAAAATAATTTACATAATTATTACATAATTTACAAGGGGGGCATTTTGTATCTCTCTCTCTGTCTCTGTCTCTGTCTCTGTCTCTGTCTCTGTCTCTGTCTCTGTCTCTCTCATTCTTGAATGCCATTCCGTTTAGTTCAGTATTTTCTGAATTACTTCCCACACAGTAATCTCATTGGTTCTGTATACAGTATGGTAGCAATGTGTCCTATAGGTAATTGTTCATTTTCTGCTACATTTAGTTTTATATGCTTCTTCACAAACACTGTATATGTTTAATATTTCCTCATTCTGTGGTCCGGAAGCCATACCAGGAAAAATCTGCTTTCCTATATATTAAAGGATGTCTTTTGTGTGTATTAGTTAAGACCATTATCTCCTTTTACGGCCCAGTAGTATTCTCATTACATATATGATTTGGTAGCACTATGCCAATGGTTTGTTTTGCTTGATAATGTGGTATACTGATTTTGGATTTTAGAGCTGGCCTGAAAATATCAGTTTCTTGATTCGTTTTACAACCATCTGACTTAGACAACTATGTTTACTATGTAAGCCAATTTTACTGGATGCAAGCTTAAATTTTTTTAAACGTTTGCAAAAACCTTGCAGATTTGTTTTTCCCTTGTAATTGCATTAATAGGACTGTACAATAGATGATTATCACAACATGCTGTTAATACTGGGACAAAACCCCACTCTCTGTTTTCACTTAATAATGAATGAACCCATGGAAATGCTTCAAAATTACTTGGAAAAGTGTTTCTCTTGGTGTTTTGATGAATGAAAGCATGAATTAAATATTAATTCACCTTCACTTTTTAATATGTTGAGCATATCACAGTATGTAGCAATTGAATTGCAGGATTAGTTCTGCAACTTAGTCTCAGTGCACATGGTTTTCTAAGTCAAACTCTTTTCAATAGTTTTCTCATCCCTATTTCATTCTTTTAGACGGAGGAGGAGCAGCAACCCATGCTGGTCACCAGGTGGAAAGAGGTGGTCTCAGTTCGGTGCTGCGGGACCTGGTCAAGCCTGGAGATGAGAACCTCCGGGAAATGAACAAGAAGCTGCAAAACATGCTGGAAGAGCAACTGACAAAGAACATGCACCTACAGAAGGTATATTGGGCACTGAACATCAGTTTTTAAAACATACAGCATTTGCATTACATGGATATTCTAGGTTTAGCTGCACTGACAACGTTTTATTATCTAAGTGCAAGAGAATAACACCACATGGGTAAACTACTTATGGAATCTTCCAATGTTTTTCAGTCCAGTCTTTATTCAACCTCTTTTCAGCCTAACTGCCATAGGCATATTTCAAGACAATTGTGCTTAGAAATGAACAGAAAACCTGACGAGTTAAACGAATTCTTCAAACTATTTTAAACTGAAAATCTTGGTAATTCAAGTGGAAAGCGATAAAAACAATTTATGGTATTATGTTAATAGTGTAGTGGTGCAGGAGGAGTTTTCACAAGCTGCCTGATCAACATAGAGACCAGAAAACCTTGGAGACACCAAAATAACCGGAGGGGCTTTTTTACAGTGTGGTTTTGAAGATTGTACTAAACATACCTTTAGTAAAAATGTTTCTTGTATTTGACTTATTCTAAAACTTACTGTCGTTTTTTGGTCAATTTACAGGAACTTCTGCACAGTTTAAAGCAAAGTTACTGTTTATTTGCTGAACTTACTAATTCTAATCTGAAGCTGGGGCTGTCATAGTGTCTGATTTTTGTGATTATGATTGATAATCACAAAAATAATGATTGTGATTGTAATGATTGTGATTATTGTGGCCAACAGAATTCATGATAATATTTTGATTTCTATATGAAACTTGTACCAAACAAAACGCTTTCCGAGAATTTTTAAAATCTGTGTTTTGTGTTTCTTAGCTAATGAAGTACCTCAAAATATGGATGGTGGCTACTGTGAGATGCCCAGACCATATTTCACTTTTTTCCCTCAGTAGTTAGCTGACCTGAATCCCTGGCTCTGTCTTTGTTTCTTTTATTCTGTCTAAGAAATAAATGTCTAGGACTGTATTCTGCAGATGTGGTGGATAAGAGAGTAGGTTGAGGGTTGGAGTATTCCTTTAAAAGCTGATTCATGTTAAGTGAGTAAGGGTTCAGGTGGGTTAAGGAGAAGTGAAGCTTAGCCAACATGACTCCATGGATCCCCTACAGCTGCCTAATAAGCTGCATAAACCATAAGTATGTTGGAGGAGGATTGTGTGACAGTGCTGACTCTGACAGTGTGTGTGTGTGTGTGTGTGTGTGTGTGTGTGTGTGTGTGTGTGTGTGTGTGTGTGTGTGTGTGTGTG
>JBBPDE010000015.1:13685403-13699002 GCA_037974605.1 Nannopetersius ansorgii | reverse complement strand
AGCTTACTAATGACATAGCATACTTACTACATTGTCCCCATCAAATTAAGAAAAGTCATGAAATATGAAGCAACAAACCAAAGGCAACTATTAATTTTTGAGTGATAAACATTGGGTCAAATTGACCCCAAGGAGAATAGGAGGGTTAAATGAACTGAGACATAAAGAGATTGGATAATATAACAAGGCATAAGTCCAAAACATATGGAAGTCTTGAACTACTTCAAAAAACAAATATAACTTAACTTCCTTTCACTTACTAACAAGGTGTGTAATATGACCAGGGGTACCCAAACTTTTTCATACAAGTGCACAAGGGTGTTTGTCTATCTAGTGGGGTGACTGGCAATACAGCCTATGTGATTATATGTGGCCCCAGCTGTGTGTCCACGGCGAGGTGGGTGTGTGCAATTAGTGCAGCTGGAGGAAGAGCGTGCAGCGAGGATCAGAGGATGGGAGGAAGAGGGGCAGGTGATGTGGGCAGCTCTGAGATGCACTGGTAATTACAAAGACAGGGAGCTAATAATGTCAGCTCCAGGGACCCACTCGAGCAGGACAGATGAAGGGTGATGGAGACACAGCAAAGCCAGGGCGATCGGCCTCTGTTTCTGTGACCACTGGGGCTGTAGTTAGAGTGTCTTATTAAAAACGTCTGTGTTAAATTGGGTATTTGTTCCTGATTTACTACCAGCAGTACTTTCTAAATTAAGAGTGTCTGGAACAGTGAATTGTGACAGATCCTGCCGGCTGATGGCGTGAACAGAATGCATAAAATGGAAGGTTTCCCGCTTACACTGGATTTTAGGATTGCAGGATTACCGCTGGGCTAATACAAACCTGTTTTATAGTGGATGTCACGCAGCATAGCATGCTCAGTGAAAGGTGTTTGCTTCGCTCGCAGGTGAAATGTTGCGCGAGACAAGACAAGTGGTACAAAACAGTGAAATTGGTGTGCACAAGCCTGTTATAATCACACTGCATGCAGCACTGCACCCGATTTCCTTTACTTACACAGCTGTGCTCTCACAGAAAAAATATCCTGCTTAATCTGAGATAGAAAGTCAAGACCAGTCATTTGCGATCTTGAAAGTTAATTGCAACAACACTGCCAAACATTCATAAAAGACTCTTAAATCCAACCATGAATCAGAAACCACAGCACGTTTTTCAGAGGGAAAAATATAATGAATTATGGATGGGACATGATTTTGTTTGTTTTTAACATGGTAATGTGTGGGGCCCGCACGGCCTCAGCCTGAACTTACAGGAAGGAAAGTGGAGAACTGCCATTTAGTAATTAGTGGTAACCCTCTCCAATAGTGAAGAAGCTAGGGCTGCTTGGAGGTTGCTGAAGTCTTCTGGGCAGTTCTCAAAACAGAGTGTCGAGTGGATTTCTGGTCTTCAGAGTTCAGACCTGACAAGTGCGTCTAAGACCTCCAAAGACAAGTACTGTATGCTCAGTCTACATATGAAACAGTAGCGTTCTTGGAGGTCTTAGATGAACTTGCTAGGTCCCACTTACGACAAGCCATTGCAAAAACACATCCATGTTACATATGCTTTTGTATACTTTCTCAGTGTTTCTGTATTTTACATCAATTGACAGTATATTTAACTATTTGGAACCACTGCACATATAAAGCACAATTACATTACAGTATTGTTGCTTTCTATGTGCCGATGCAACATTTGCACAATTTCTTTGGATGTTAATAATTACCACATACCATATTGCACATTTTTGTTTAGAGTTTATATGTATAATTTGTTCATATATGTTTACTTTTTTTCTTTGTAATCTGTATAATCTGGAGCCACATCATCTCATCTCACTGTATATGTGTATACAGCTGAAATTACAAAGTTTACTTTGACTAAGATATCCAAGCACGGGTGCAAGCCGTGAGCTCAATCTACATCTGAAACAGTAGTGTCCTTGTTGACATCACAGCTCAACTCAGTTTGAGTCTCCACATGAAAATCAAGACCCTAGATTTTCAAACAGTTTGAGATTTATAGTAAAATAACATGCTGCTGTAACAAACAGAGAAGCAGCATCTGTTGAAGAAGCATTTATTCAAACAAGGGATAAGGCAGAGGCAGAGAAAAATGTAGCGAGGTTCAGGCACTGTTAAAACAGAGTTATCAGAGGCAAGCAGAGACATAATCCAGAAAACAGCCTGTAGTTCAAAACAGTTGCAAACAAGGATATCACAGAGCAGGCACAGAAGCATAAACCAGGATACAAAGCACAGGACTGGTTACACAAGTCAGAACACTGGTCAAAAAGCAAGCCTGGTACGCAACAGAGATGACAAGACTTCTCAAAGTAAACTATATGGACAAAAGCATTGGGATGCCTGACCATTTAATGGATAGCATCGCATTAAAATACATATACCTTAATATGGAGTTGGTCCTATAACAGCTTCCACTCTTCTTGGAAGACTTTACACAAGAGTTTGGAGTTTTTGTGGGGAATTTGTGTCCCTTCATTCTGTAAAGGATTTATGAGGCCAGGCACTGATGTTGGATGAGAAGGCCTGGCTCACAATCTCCATTCCATTTCATCCCAGGGCTCTGTGTGGGCCAGTCAAGTTCTTCCTGACTGAACCCATGTCTTTATGGAGCTTGCTTTGTGCACTGTTACACAGTCATGCTGGAACTGAAAAGGTTCTTCCCCAAACCGTGTCCTCAAAGTTGGAAACAGCCTTGGTATACTGAAGCATTAAGATTACCCTTCACTAGAAGTAAGGAGCCCAAAGCATGAAAAACAGGTGCATCCCAGTACGTTTTAAAGTCCTTAATTAGTGAATGAACAGGAAGGTGCTGATAAAGATGAAGAGTCGCGACCCCTACTGGCATGGAGGATGCATAGCACCTGAAACCCTTACAACATCAAATTGCTGGCATTTATTTTAATTTGAACAAAGATATGAAGATGGCCACATAATTCAAATTGAGGGGATTGGTGTATTTTCAGGGGCAAATTAAGGTAAGGTTAAACAAATTTTAAGCACATTGTGTTTCATAATATCATGCATTCTTGATAAAACCCACAAATCGAGGACATTTTGGGTATTTGATTTGTTCTTGGTTATATGAAAACTGGAACTGTGACTGATGCCATTTATAATGAATACAAGTACAGAGAGGAACGTATATTGAGCCTTCAGTCTTGTCACAGGTGGTGACAAACACAGTAAATGGTCTTGTCTTCATGAGCATGGTTTTGTAATGTCTCAAATTTGTAAAGTCACTAAATATAAAAACAGTCCATCTTCCCTCTCTGCCTCTTTGAACATGCCTATTGAACAACTAGAGTGCTTTCCTTCTTTGTCGGCCATTGACGGCCTGGTCTTCATTTCAGGAACAATAACTTGCCATACCGGTCTGATTATCCAAGCTATAACACAACAGGTTGAACAGACCCATCTTTTCATTATCCATGCTCCTGAGCTAGTAAACCATGCCACGAACGCTGCAAAACTCTTTTGACAATTACAAAATAGGGACTAACTGAAGATGATGGAAGTGATTGTGGAATTTAGAAATATCAGTGGTCAGTTTTCTCTCCTGTGCGACAGTCTGTATTAAATCATACCATTTAATTTTCCTATTTTCTAGTCCTTTGGAGCTAACATCATTGACATTATAAGGGGAAAAAAAGCACATCCTTTAGGATCGCTGATTCTCCTGATGGTTTTATCCCAATGTAATTATCGCAGTGCTGTTGCATATCCCGGGCCTGTTTTGTCATTCGACTGTTTTGTTATTGCCGTTTCCTGAGTAATGTTTTTCTGAACATAGACTGGACCCCATGGGCATAGACCCGGCATTAATATGTACTGCAAGGATGCTGTTGGCTATGGATTTTCCCATTTGCTTAATGGAAAATTCAAGGCAGTTTAAAGGCTGATGCATTAAAAATGGCAAACAGTGCTATATGACACAGCATTTCAGGAATCAAACCAATCTGATAAGTGAGTCACATGCTTTTAAATGGACAAACTGAAATCAGACTGAATGCACTTGGGGTGCCACCAATCAGATATGGGGTATCAGTATTGGGATGATCCAGAAAATGTTGGATCAGATATCAAAAGGACAAAAGGAATGGTTTCGGTCAAGCACTGAAATAACCATAGCTTGAAAATGTATGCACTAGTACAGTGTGATGTCCTGGGGGTGGAAGAGTGTTTGAGTAGTTGGAGCATGATCATTTGAGTGAAGGGCTTCAGCTTAAAAACTTGTAGAAAAGCTCATTTTAAAGCTCAGTAGAGATGAAAGTAAGGTAAGGTTTCAATATCAGTATCAGAAAAGAAAAAGTAATATTGAGCCATCTCTGCACTTGGCCCATACATACACCCACGGCTGAGTCGGCTACACTGGAAAAAAATAAATGCGTAGACTTTGCTTGGTTTGCTTAGAGAAATAGAGATATATGGAAAGAATGAGAGTGAGAGAAAGATAGATAGAGAGACAGCGAGACCTTCTGAAGTCTTATCCTTATTAACGTGATCAGTTCTTACCTTCATTAATGTGTGTGCACATTGTTCTTTTTCTTCTCAGCCTATGAAAACCACAATAATCCAATATTTACAATCTCAGAGTGGGAGTGTGTGTGTGTGTGTGTGTGTTTTCCAGCTTGGATCTATAAACCCATTACAAACAGGCCTGCGGTGCTATTTATAAACCTGGGCAAGGTTTTTTCTCTCTCTTCGAGTATATCAAGGCTTCATATTTTTCCCAGATCTTTCTTCTCTGCTGCCCTGCTTCATGTGAACATTTTCCAAGGTTCTTACAAAAGCCTTGACCTGTATCGAGCAATTCTTTGTATGTCTGCAGGATTCGAAGTGCTCACACATGTTCAAGGCTGTGGATTTATTTGGAAGATTTATCACCAGGCACTGCAGTGTCTGTTTCAGAGGATTTATGCTGTGTAAAGTTATGCTGTGTGAATAAAATCCTCTCTATGAGTGGTGTTTTTATGGCTTACATCAACCATTCAACAGAAGCCCCCAGTGGAAGCCAGGTTCTTCACACATACAGGGGTCACATGATGAGCCCCGGTTTTACATAATATGCACATTTGTGTGCACTACCAGTATAAACAGATCATGACTTGGGAGTTGATTTGAAACTTCTGATTCTTCTATCATCTATCTATCTATCTATCTATCTATCTATCTATCTATCTATCTATCTATCTATCTATCTATCTATCTATGAGAATAATGCAACAAATGAACATATTTTGATGGTCAGTTATTCATGTAAATTAACTGACAATCAATTAATCGGTGTCAACATCTGATTGTTAAAAAGCGATATGCAATTTTGTTCTGTTTTCTCAATAAAATAACTATAATCTTGTAACCATACTGACTTTCATTCTGGATTACAGAATGTATGGTAATAAAGTATTGCAATGTTTTTAGAAAAACTGATTTATTGTTTATATATAGCATATTTTTGAGCTACTGTAAGAGATACACGATAGCTAACACAAGTGATATAATAATAAATATGTACATTAATGTTTTAGATCTTTAAGAAGCCATGATGCTATTTTATTAGATTAAAAAGTAATGGAAGTGTGATACTTGTTCATAAACAGAAAACTATAGTAAAAATGACTCCTGCCGGGCTTCTGAGTGGCACAACTGTTTAAACATTGGCATTATCATGTATTTGATCCCTGGTGGTTCCACAGTCATCTCTTGGCCTTGCCTGATGCTGGACAGCATGGTGGTCAGAGTTCAGTGGTCTCCTCCCATGTTACACTGTTCAGCATACTTTTGTAACTTTTTTACTGATTACTATGTCGTACAGTAGCAGTAACCACATAATCAAGTCTGTTTGAGATGCTAAGTGTTGTGGTGTACACATCCATTACTCGTTAGCTACGTTAGCCTTGTAGCTTCATTGCAAATTCAAAGAACCAACATTGGACACTAAACAAACCTTGCCTGTTTGAGTACATTAAGGATAAGGCAAAACTGTGCAAATTAGACTTTTTTTCTAAATTTTTCTTTAATTACATTGCTACTGTCCCAAAACCCTGCACTGCCCCCAGTCATGGATTAAAACTTCTCTGTTGCTGCGGCACAGCAGCGATCAGCCATTTGACGCATACATTTTTAACGCCAGCCCAACCTGTGTGGATGTTAATCATTGCTAGGCCTGTGGTCCACGGCCTGGATCTCTTGTCTCTACAGGGAAAATAGTGTCGTTAATGTGACATCCCCATCAGCACTTCTTAACAATGGAGCGCCTGCTGATTGATGGGTTAATACTGGTGAAGCATCCGCTGCAGGGAGGCCATAGCCAGTGCTGCAGAGGCATTTAGACTTCTAAAGTGCACCCTGTAGTAGCTCGCAATGAAATTGGACTTATTATCAAAGTAATTACAATGATGGGGCAGCGCAGTCTGCTACAGGTTCCCCGATTAGGTGCAAAAAGAATGATCATGACGAATAGAAATAACTTTAATTTTCTAGCCCTGCTTTGTGCTGAAAGCTGCATTTTGTTCCTCCACTCTGTGGTTTGGTGCACTAATGACTTTAATAAGGTTTAAGAGAACAAATCGAAATCCACAATCCTAATTTTCACAAGTTGCACAGGATGTTTTGCTTGTAGTTTAGTGATTGTGGTGATATTTTAGACCAGTGGTCATCAGTCCTGGTCCTGGACTGCTTCTGCTTCATATAGTTTAAAATGTTTCCTGCTAACAACTAATTTTCGGTTGACTTTAAGTCTTTATTTAGTTGGTAATCTAAATAGTTCTCTAACTACTATAAAACCAATGTATGGATGGACAGTATGGAAAACACTCAAAAAAAAAAAAAAAAAACACTTATTCTTAAATTTATTTTACTTTTTTTTCAGTGCAGCCAGTATGAAGCCATAATGGGTTTTGTCTGCTGAACTTGGTTTCATTTGTCAATATACATCTGTTTTTTTTTCCATTTCATGCCTGCAGCACATTCCAAAAAAGTTGGTATGAGTGCAGTGTAGATCTAGTAATGAGGTATAAACCACAACAATTTTTTTACCAAACAGGTGATGCCAAAAGGCGATTGTAATCATCATTTGGTTCAAAAGCAGTACGGCTGAGAGTTTAAGGAAAATGGGCAGATGGGCCCAGATATGATATAGCTGATATAACCACATAGGCAATGGATTACTTTGGCAAGCCTTTTTCAAGCACTACAATACATTAAAACTTTAACTTTACTTTGCAAAAAAGAAACCTGATGTTAAAGAAGCAGCATGGCCTTCTCTAGGCTTTCAGGCTTCTTGGATAGACCATCGCGCAGTGAAAACATAACTAAAAAACCAAAAAGACCAACCAGGTGTGTCAGTGTGACAGTGCCCTTCCATGAAGGCAGCATTAATGCAGAAAAGTACATTGAGATTTATAAAAACGTACATTGTGAAAAGTACAGGTTTTCCAGGGACATCCATGCATTTTTCAACATCACAATGCAAAACCACATTCTGCACTCATTACAAGGCATGACTGCGAAAAAAGACTGGCCTGCCTGCAGTCCTGACCTGCTTCCGACAGTGTGCAGAGAATTTTGAAATGAAAAATGTGACAATGGCAGCCCCAAGACAATGTTTGCAAGAAGAATAGTACAACATATCACCTTAAGCAGGTCATCGCTTGGTATCCTCTGTGCCAAAAAGTGTTGTGAGAAGGAATGACAGTATTACAAATTGTAAATGCTTTACTGTCCCAACTTTTTTGGAATGTGTTGCAGGCCTGAAATGCAGGAATAGATGTATTCTAACAAATACAATGAAGTTGACCAAATAATAATGAAACCATGATACATGAGATATCTTGGGTTGATACCATCTGCAATTAAATAAAAGTAAATTTAAGAATTTAAGAAGTATTTGTTTTATTTGCACTTCCATATCGTCCCAACATTTTCTGATTTGTGGTAACCATATAGACATTCTGTCACGTTCTTTATCTTCTATAACTCGCTAAAATCTACGCCAAAGTAATGGCGTAGAGAGCAGCATACTGTTGTTGCATGTACTGCAATGGGACCATGTGCACACATTCAGATCTCTAAAAAAATGGTTATTATTGGTTTGTTTTATCGGAGGCAACAATAAAAGTTGGCAAAAGGGTGAAGTACATTCCTACCTGTTAAATTCTGTTCTTTATTTATCAAGGTATATGTGACATGACAAAATCCACATTATATTATAGAGAAGGGTAGAAAAGCCACTTTTTGAATGATAATAAGTTGATGGGTTGTGTAAGAGCAGGGAAAGCTCTACAGTTTGCAAATCAGGATTGAGAAACTCTCCTTTAGACGCTACAGGCCAGAGATGCTTGTTTGTCTGAGGCTCAATCCATCACAATAGCACTTCTCTGACTGTTTACCTGGACTTTCTAGAGGATTAGGGTGACTCTTTATCCTATTTAAGAAGTAAAAACGCTCCATGTTCCTACTTTTGTAGGGCAAAATGTGATGAAACTTTTACAAAATGTCTCCTCTGACCTCTGTGCTCAAGCTCCAGACCATGTCAGTAAGGCTTTGCCGAACAACTTTCAAGCAGAGAAAAAACAGGCTAATTGTTTTGAAGGCTGATTATTGATGATTTTATCTGGCGACTCCTCCGAGCTTTTTCCGCTGACAGGGCACTTCCTGTGGCCACGATGGAGCGGAGGGGGCTTGGACTCCCGGTGGCATTTCGAGCGGACTGCCGTCCTCCATAGCCCAGATAAGATAAGCCTCTGATAGGTCGCTCTAGGATTGCAACAGCAGTTGTGATAAAGCACCTTGACCAAGAAAAAACGCACAGAGCTTAGGGGCAGATGCTATCTTGGAGAAGAAAAAACAACACACAAAGGTACTTGAGGTCTGATGTTGGAAAACATGCTTATTCTTTAGGATGTGACAGTGTAAAGTCAAAGGTCAGGATAATCAGATGTGGCAATGATAGCAGCGTCAGAAGGTAATGCAGGGAACTGGATGCATTCAAATGTGCACATTTCCCCATCAACACACTTCTAGACTCCAGGATTCTTCCATGTGGCATTAGATTTGTTTTTTTCTTGTCGTTGTAATAATGTACACATTTGAATCAAGTTAATTAAAAATAAATATGAAAGCCAGTTGGTTTGCAAGTACAAGTGGTGCTCGAGTTACAACACAGATCTGTTCACAGCTTCACCTGAATTTTGGTCGAAACACACCCTAGCCTGAATCACTTCCCTAGCCTTACACAGCTGTATAACCATGATCTAGAGCATAAAAACACAACTAAGCCGCAGAAAAAGGAAAACAACATAATTATACTGTACTTGTACTTGGCATAGGTAAGTTTAACGGGGGACGCCAACTCCCTCACTCATGCGCCGCATTGCTGCGTATTCTGCGTATCCTACATATTCTCCCGTCAGCTGCAACCAAACTAATTCGACCACATAATCAGTAAGTATGACACTAATGGCGTATGCCGAAACACTTTTCAATTTTTAAAAGTTTTTGTGGAGTTAACGTTCGAAATGTCTTATGTTGAGACTGTTGTAACTCAAGGACCCCCTGTACAGCCACAAGCAGGTGTATCTTAGCCTCATTGGTGAGAAATGTACAGAACTTTTGGAAAATAAATGTTTTTTGTACAGTAACTGAGCTAAACCAAACTTTTGTCAGACTTTACCAGTGACTTTAAACATCTTGTTGAAAAGGTAAAGAGATTTCTCATAGGAGCCTGGTCTTGTATGTCTCACAATAACTGCCTGGGTGTGTTGCCAAGATGGATGTTGAGTGGACAGACTTTCCTAAAGGGACTTTGGTGCACCTCTAGTGCTGCTTAGCAACTCAGCAAATGCTCTCATGAATGCACAGCATGTGACAAAAATTCAAACTTCTCGCTTCGGTTTTCTTATTAACACAGAGACACTATGTACTGATAAATATTTGGGAGTTTATGTGGCACAAATTGTGGTCATTTGTCATCATTTTATGGTTGCAGCATTGAAATAAGCATTTAGTGTTCCTGGGAAGCTCTTTATCCAGCTCTGCTCGCTCTCAGTTGCAGAGGTCAAAAAATGAATGAAATCACAGTAAGAGAGTACACGAGCTGGAAAAACCTGATTACTGAGATAAATTCCATGTCTTCTAATCAGATTTCATGAAATCTGATAATCACTTTAATCCTGTCTTGGAAATTGGAGAATGCTGTTCCATGGCCATTTGAATAATCATATAATTGTTGAAATACAATAATCACTGTATTATTAGAATGCATCTAAACACGCTCAGTATCAGCAAGGACAGCAGACGGCATGAACTGTGAATGTACTTTTAAATGCATATATTCTTTTTGACTGTCTCAGAGTTTGTGTAGAAAAGGTCAACTAATTTTAGCTCGAAAATCATGGAAACAATCCTCTGAAGCCTACAAATAGATAAAAGCGCCTTTAAATAGATCAGAGCTGGTTGTCCTAGAGCACTTCAGAGAGGAGTACTGATCTACACCGTACATGATTCTTCTAGGAAACATGACATACGCTTTCTAAGCTACTGACGACACACTGTTATACATTTCCATTCCCTCTTTAAAGTCCAGACTCTCCTGACAGACTAAATAATTTTGAAAACTTAGATACTGATGCTTCACTAAATATTACCAAATACTTGTTTTTGAGTTAAATTAAGTTCTTTTGCATGATTCGACAAGTACATACTGATCTCTGTTTTATCCCTCATTGAAACAATATTGCGTTCTAATCTGTAAATTTCTGCAATGCTTCTTCCTTTTCATTTCTATGTCTTTTTTCATGATTTTAATGTTCAGTTTATGTTCACACATATAATCTGGTGTGTGCAGATACTGACCTTCTCCATATACCCAGTCATAAATACAAATTCTGTTCATAATCTAGATCTTATCTGAAATGCTAATGCCCAAAAAGCTCTGTAAACTCTGATAGAAGAGTCAGTTCAGACATTTAATAGGAAGATCGTGTCCTCTGTGAGCAAAAAAATAATTTTAGATTGAGTTGGGTATCGAGAACCAGTACTAAACAGGTACTGGTTTCTGAATGGCCAAGACTAAAATATGGATAAACGGTTGATGCTTGAATCAGTGAAAGGAAAGGGAGTGGCCCTTTTCATGTATACTGCAAACTCATGAAAATAGTACAGTAAATTAAAGTAAATATTATTATTATTATTATTATTATTATTATTATTATTATTATTATTATTATTATTATTATTATTATTATTATTCGTAGTAGTAGTAGTATAATGTTTTATTCAGTGTAAAAATTAGCTCCATATTATTGAATGTGATGGACGTGAGGAGAAACTGATCCTAGCTCAGCTCTACTACTCACATGCTCCTTTAGTCTGTGTTTACAGTGCTTACAGTGTATTAGACAAGATGGGAAAAAAAATATTTATCCCGAGGGAAATGTTTGTCATCAGCATGCTCAGTGCAGCAAGAAAGAAAAGATATATAATAAACTAAAAAGATATATAATAAACTATAGTACAACACAATGACTAGCACAAGAACATTAGTGTATCAAATAAGTGTAACAGGGCTGTATAAGCCAGAGTTTACAGTGTTTCCACACAAGTCTAATATATAATTGTGCCTTTTTCTCTTTAGGACCATGACAGTGACAGTGCTGCTCTGTGTCTGAAGAACAGGTCGTCTTTCGAGCACCAACACCACCATCTGTTACACTGCCTGGAGAAGACGACGGTAAGGGCTGCACCTAAGAGCATGTTTGACTGGGCACCAAATGCCAAAACATTACATTTACAATGGCCAGACACAAAGTTTTGACTTTGTTTGGCAAAATGTTCACTTTTTGTGCTAAACAAAGAACACATATACACATTGTCCTGGTGACATGCATGCTTATGCAAATGGAGAATTCAGAAAACAAACAGTAAGCAAACAACACAAATACAAACAACTATTTCTTTCATACTGAACGGTTCACTGCAGCAGTGTTCCACCCAGAGTCCCCCAAACATGCTTAACCCTAGTAAGTACTGCAAGACATTTGGTGATGCTGATTGGGGTCAGCCAGGAACTACAACAGTGCAAATATGTAGCTTGGACACACCTGGAACTGTGTGGTGGAGACACTGATGTGATCTTTAACATGAATAAAATGTTTAAACATACATAAATACTTAAAATACACATCTTTTGTAAGATGGGTAATATCTCATTCATACCTACACCTTAATGATCCATGTTTTTTAGCCTGGGAATGATCAATAAAAGTGGATAAAAGTGGTATAAACACAGAATCTCTCCACTGATGTTATTAATGAATCTCTAAACAGAACCATGAGTTCACGGATGAGCTGACCTTCAGTGAGATGTGCATGACTGAGTCGGTGGGCTACCGCACCAGCCGCAGCACCTCTCTATCCAGCCAGCAGGTGGTGTCCTCATCCTGCTGTCCACGCAGGGCCAAGAGGAGAGCCATTCGACTCGCCAATTCCACTGTATCAGTCAGCCGTGGCAGCGTCCAGGAGCTGGACACCCTACAGGTGCAGAAGAGCTCAATCGGCCCACAGAGGTAAATCACTGTCGTGGCACCTCTAATGTATTTATACACTGATCAAGGACTGTTGTATTGTTGCAATGATGTCATATCCATTTAGGATTATCTGACAGTAATGGATAGATGGATGGCATAATTTACCCTAATATTATTATTATTATTATTAATTGTAATGCAACACAATAAAACCATGTAAATGGCCTGAATGTATTATAGCAGAAAAAAGAGGTATTAATAAACGACATAAATAAATAAATAGCTTAATATGCTAGTGTTTAATAGACTTAAGCCTGAGTGGTTAGATGACTGTATTTCCATAATAAACATGCACATGCAGTTGAAATATAGTCTTGTGAAATGGAGCTGCTTCCATAGAAAAAACATGGGAACGTTGACACCTAGCAAGAGAACAGCGATTTGCAGTGTAGTTTTTTATTTTTACTAAAAATGTTCTATGAACTGCGGACATGCATATGAATATAATTCAGCACAATGTAATGCCGCCCCCTAGTGGCATTTTACAGCAGTCACAACCTAATAAGCAAGTCCTTCCAGATGTTTGTGTCTTATTATTGCTGCTGCATTAAATTACTTTTGCAAGTTTATATCATTCTGCCATTATGAATCGAACTGCCAGTGTCAGCCAGGAGTTTTCAGACACCAAAACATTTTTGCTTGACCTTGACTCATAGTTACAGAGCTAAAGTACAGAGCACTGATGCAAAATATGTTATATAATACATTTTTAAAATAATAGAAGACTTTGAAATCTGAAATCTGAGTTTCCTGTTAAAAGGAAACTGTACACTGTCAAATAAAAAAGTACTTCTCAGGTCAATTTTAACCCCTTAAGGTATAATTGTAAATGCACAGTTATGGTAGAGTTATGTTCCCTAAGTAAAGATACTACTGAGATTTGTGTTAAATGAAAAGTGTGCAACAAATAAAATGCATTATTATTATTATTATTATTATTATTATTATTATTATTATTAGTAGTAGTAGTAGTAGTAGTAGTAGTAGTAGTA
>JBBPDE010000015.1:13674402-13685233 GCA_037974605.1 Nannopetersius ansorgii | reverse complement strand
TTATTATTATTATTATTATTATTATTATTATTATTATTATTATTAGTAGTAGTAGTAGTAGTAGTAGTAGTATTATACTGATGATTCACTTTTAATTGTAAAACTCTAATCACAAAGTTTGTATCTTCAGTGGTACAGTTTCAGATTTGGAAGCATGTAACAGATTGTGTGTGTGTGTGGTGTGTGCTTCTTGCTCAATCAGTCGCTCCAGCCTGAACGCTAGGACAGAGGATCTGAAGTTAAACTGTGAGCAACGCGACTACACAGCAGCCATTATCAGCATTCCCACTCCTCCTGCCAACACTCCGGACGAGAGCCTACCTCCGTCGCCGGCCGTGCCAGGCATCCTGCGTAACTCCCGCAGCACCTCCTTCACCCATGAGACCGTCAAGATCTCCTCCTTATAACCCCCTCCAAGCACATGGGCTTAACCCCACCGCACAAAAGGGAAGGAGTGGGCTTCTCCTGCCAGACCTCCAGATGTCCGATACCCCCCCACACTCCAAAAAGAAGCGACATCCGGAGACATCCTCTGACAAAAGCACCCGGCAAAGTCTTCATCCAGACCCAAAGCTACCCTGACAAACCAATGCAAAGGTCCTTTGGCAGATGAGGTGGAAAAAAGCAGTTTGAATCAACAGGAATTGAAAACTCTTTCTTTTTTGCGTGTATGTGTGACTATCTGTCACAACTTTACTGGACTAAGGTTCGTTTATAGACATTCACTGTTGATTCTGGACAACAAGGGACAAATGAAAAGATAGAAACCAATTTTTTTTGGATGCCATGGTCAGCTGCACGGTACTGCAAACCAATATACCCATACACAGTCATGGTGGCACTGAAGGCCTTTTATTTGACCAGATATGCAACGTTTAAAACAAACAGGAATTAATGCCTATATGTTTAGTGTGTATCCGATTGCAGGGAGAGATTAGAAACAGTATGAACACAAATGTTATATTCCTATATAGAGACATCTTTACAGAGAGACGTACGAATACTGTATTCTGCAATAGATTCACAAAAAAAAGATAAAAGATGGAAATTATGGTTGATATTTAGCAGGGCAGTATATATGTATCATAATTTGTACCATACTTCACATGCATCTTCCAACCTCAAAAAAGAGTGAAAAAAGAAATCAACCAAAAAAGGAGAGATTTGACAGAGTGAGTTGTTGAACCCACCCTACTCAGACATGCATGTCATTGTACAGTAGATTACAGAGAATGGAGCAGCTAAGACGCTATCCCACCTATTTTTGCATGGTAATTCTTTTCCCTCCATTTTGTTTGGTTGTATTTTATTTCCTGACATCTGAAGAAAAAAAAACGAAATAAAAAAACATTTATAGAATATTACTGATCAAAAATGCTGCACCAAAAGTGCACAATATCTTAATAAAAGACAAATAAAAATGAAAAAAACAACAACAAAAAAAAACATTTCAGGCATGTTCTTGGCAAAAAAAAATGGCCAGGGTGTTTGACTCCAGGTGTGTGTGGGTGCGTGAGTGAGTGAGGCTGGTGGATAGGAGTGTACATTGATCACAAATATGCATGGATACCGTTGTAGGTATGTTTTTTCTTTTCTTTTTTCTTTTTTTATGTGTTTGCTCCTTTGGGACATAAATAGCAGATGGGAGAATTTACAGCATCTTACTGTATGTCACTATGAATGGAGGTGGATAAAGGGACTACTGTCATTTGGTTCACCCAAACTTACAACATGGGGCTTATTTAAGTCAGTTCAGTCGACTTTGTGTTTGTGTTTAACATGGCTGTGCATCAGTGCTGCCAGACGTTTTTGTTTGAATTCGTCTGCTGATTTTACATGTCTTTGTTTTTTCACGCACAACAGCAATGAAACCGGCAATAAAAATGTCATTATTTTAGGGAACGCAAAAGGAAAGTTACTTTATTTAATTTTCCATCAATGTGGCGTAAACTTGCACTCGACTGTGATGAGAAATGTGTTTTACAACTCTGTTTACAGACATTGCTCCAAAGTTATTTTTAATTTAGTTTATTGTTTGTTTGTTTGTTTGTTTTCATGTAGCTGTATTTGAGGACGTAAGGCAGCTGGTTGGACACCTGCCTTCGTTTCAGCATACAGAGACTGTATGGACAGAGCGCAGTAGGAGGATGAATGAGAGTTAGATATGAAAAGCACAGAGGTGTATAGTCTATTCCACAAATAAAGTGAACAGAACTCAGTAAAATTCATGTGTGTTGACTCATTCACAGCAATGAATGAATATGTATATATATATATTAGTGGTGGGCATTGATTATTTTTTTTAGATTAATCTCACTGTAATCTTGGAATTAATCTAGATTAATCTAGATTAAAATGGCTCATTTGAATTCTGCCGAAGGTCTGAAACCCCGCCCCCAAATGATCCCAATCCACCCTAAATATATAGTCATTATTCTATTTTTAAATTATATATCCAAAAATTTCATACAAGATATCACTGAGCGCAGATACGCACTTTACAAATAGAAACAAAGTAATATTTCTCTGGTAGTGCAGTTTGTACTCAGTTCAACAGAACAATACTATGAGTGTCCATAACTGTTAACTGCTTAACTTTACTTGCTTCCTTAAGTGAAAGGAAAGGTATACATCCGCGCTAAAATATCAAGGTGAAAGTCATCATAGCTTGCGTAGTACAGACCCAGCTCCCAACCCTTTGTGAATAGAGTAGCAGCGATATTTTTTTTATCACCCGATAAGTCTCACGTTAACGTAGCAGGTTAACTCCGATAAGGGCCCACCCCTAATATATATACTCTTAGAAACAGGTGATTGTGTCCCCCCAACAATTTTTGACCTAGCGCCAATATTTCCTCCCGTGTTCTCTGATTTGTTCAATAGATTTGAGTGAAGAATTGTAGAGGTTTGAAATCTTGAGAAGTGCTAAGGCTTACACTAAAACTGTCTAACATTACTCCAAGCAGGTGGTTCCATTAGCAGTGTCCGTTACCCCGGCAACACAGTCTCACAAACCCACTTCAGAGACGTTTGAATAAAAGAGGAAAAAATCTCCGGTTTTATTTCTTGGTTCCCGATTTACAAAAATAGAACGTGAGCTGTCTAATACAGTTGTTTACTTGCTAAAGAGATGAAAAGAATTCGCAGTTATCAGTTAAGATAAGAAAATCGTCTCAAGCTCTAAAACGAAATGGGTTGCTAACTTGTGAATTTGTTTAACTAAATGGCAGATGAGTCAATAAATGAGTGATCCCTGCCCCCCATATCCTGTTTATATCTGCTGTTTTTAGGATGTTTGTGAGGAAGTGTATATAATCAAAAATATTCATATAGATTTCCACAGTCCTGTGTCCTGCTATATTTTATTTATTTATTTATTTATGTATTTTTATGAATATGATTTCGCAGAAATAGGTTCATGTAAGTTATCCTGACGTGTTCCTCAAATTGCCATTGTGGTGCTGTAAAATGCCCCATTGTTCTTCTATTTAGATTTTATTATACTGTATGAACACCCTTGGGTCACATCACCATACTGTCCCCCCCACTTTTAATTTGGCTGCTATATATATAACAGGGACGTTGCAGCTATAACAGCTTTGTCTCTTTTTAGAAGGCTTTCCACAAGATTCTGGAGTTTTTATGGTGCACTAGAGGCACAGTCATATAGAATAGAAAAGGAATAGAGTATGGAATAGAAAAGGGTCTTCTCCAAACTGTGTCCACAAAGTTGAAAGCATGGCATTGTCCAAAATGTACTGGTACTGTATACTAAAGTATTAAGATTGAGTCCTTCCCTGGAGGTATGGCGTCTAGCCCAAACCCTGAAAAACAGGTGTGTCCCAATATGTTTATCCTTATAGCATATAAATAGATTTAAAAAATAAATAAACTCTTGTGGGCCTAGTGGTTTTGCAAAAACATAATTACACAGTTTCTTACTTTATCTACCAAGAACATTGTCACGAGTGAAACAGGAATAATCGGACTCTTTGCCCAACTGTAGCGTGGAGGAAGAGCCCAAACGCGAACGAGACGAATGAGCCGGTAAACCACGCGATTTAGTCTAAGAATGCTCCTGAAAGGTGTAAGGACTCGCACCAAACGAATCCGCGTTCTCACACACACACAGAGAAAGTTAGAGGAGAGGCTCCAAAGAGCTAGAGTACTTACGGTACTGGAGATGAAGTTGAGGTGGAACACGGGCAACATGAAGTAGGACTTCAATGTCTGTGTGCTTGACATCTACCTACTTCCTGTTTATATACCTTACGTGAGTCACTTCCGGTGCCGATTGACATCACGTGGTCTGGTGTGTGTGACAAACATGGTATTTAGTGTTCCTGTTTCCTTGCTAACATTGCCCTAACTGTTATTTCTAAAAAATTACAGAAGCCTGGGAGGCATAGTGCCACAGTGGGGAGTGCTGTCACCTCCCAAGAGGCAGCGGATGTCCTGCCTTGAATTGCCAGGCAGGGCAGTTGAGGGTCCTTTCTATGTTCACTTTGCATGTTCTTCTTGTGTCTGTGTGGGATTCCACTGGGTTCTCTGGTTTCCTCCCACGGTGTAATCAATTCCTCTCCTGGTTAGTATAAGTGACTCAGATAATGGTTGAATGGATGGAAAATTACTTCTGATTGGCTGGAAGAGTAAAGAGAAATATTGGAGACGTCTGTGGTCAAAAGGACCGCTAATGGCTTTATAAAGCAGAAGTACTCAGAACTTTTGTGTGCTCTGTAATATTGATCATATAATCTATTGATCTCATTAAGATATGGATTAATTTAGTAAAAATCAGACATTTTTTATTATTTGTCAGTGTAGGTGGTTGTGGACACACATGCAGGACTTGGGAGTGATACGTTTTCTTTCATTCAAAAAAGGCTTTAAGCAACTCAGAGTGATTCAAAACACAAAACTTCCGCCAAAATAAACTCAAAAAGAAACATAGACACATCTGTGGCGTTGGCGTGCGCCACACAAAGAGGCTGGAAACATAACTGTAGAATACACAACTAGAAATAGTGCTCTCCTTTCCAGAGTAGTAGCTCATGCCTGCTCTGAGGAATTCATCCAGTGTGGGATCCTCCTTTCAAGCCTGTACACAC
Source organism: Nannopetersius ansorgii (assembly GCA_037974605.1). Classification (NCBI taxonomy): domain Eukaryota; kingdom Metazoa; phylum Chordata; class Actinopteri; order Characiformes; family Alestidae; genus Nannopetersius; species Nannopetersius ansorgii. Next base: position 13,680,125 of record JBBPDE010000015.1, on the reverse strand, counting down.
ACACACACAGGGAGAGTCAAAGAGAGTTTACACAGATCCTGTGTCATGGGGTGAGGATTTACTAAGCCGAGAGCTCCGAGCAGGCGGTGCAGTATCATACTCTGTGTAGCATCTTGGCGAGCTGGTGTCTCGAGAGAAATCTCGAAATCTCGGGTGAACACGCAACTTAATCTCTGGATCGACGGGCTTATAACCACACCTACGGATTCAAAAACCCAATCATACAATGCAGACAATAATCTCAAGAACTCAGCTCCATCAATAACAACACAAGACAGGTGGACTTGTCATCAGATACCTAGCAAACCTGCTAATAAGCTAAATTGGCTCCGGTGTGTCCCTGGGTTGCGTAGCCAACTGATGGCACATACACACAGTCACACACACAGATCCCTCAAATCCTTTCAAGTGTTAAAATGATACTATTGTTTGTAGTCATGCAATGTATTTTGTACATTAGAAAACACCAGATGAACAGATCAGAGGGCAGAAGGCCTGCCAGAACTTGGCTGTGAACTGTGGCCCTCTGTCCGAAACTATGTCTTTGGGAAATCTATGCAGGCGGACTACGTGCTCGATGATTAATTCTGCAGTGGTCTTGGCAGTGAGGAGTCCAGCTAAGGTGACCAGAACAAGCGTGGGAGCCATCTGGAGTGCTTCAGCCTCACACTGGCGAGACAGTACATTGGCCTTGGTGTTCTTCGACTCTGGACAGTAGGAGAGATGAAAATTAAACTGTTCAAAGAACTGTTCCCACCATGCCCGTCTCAGGTTTAATTGTTTCAGGTGAGAATTCTGGTGGTCCATCCAGACAATAAATGGTTCACTGCCCCCTCAACCCTACATGAACCGTTGATAAAAGTTTGCAAACCCCAGAAATTGCTGGAGCTGCCTAAGTGTCTTGGGTAGAGATCAATTACGCACAGCCTCCAACTTCTGGGGATCCATGGCTATACCCTTAGAGGCTATCAAAAAACCCAGGAATGTGGTGGAGCGCATACTTACAGTATAGTTGGCAGGCCAGCACCCTCCGAAGAATCGTCATCACGTGCTGTATATGTTCTTTTAGGGTTCTTTGGGAATATTTCAAGAGGTCGTCCAGATATATGTGGGTCCATTGGCCTAGCATGTCCTGCAGTACATCATTGATCAACTGCTGAAACACTGTGGGATTATTGCATAGACCAAAGGATATCACTAGCATTTCATAATGACCAGTCGGAGTTATCTTCCACTCATTGCCCTCCCTGATGCATACTAGATCATATACAGTCCTGAAGTACAACTTTGTGAAGATCGAGTTTACAGAAAGAGAGAAAAGGCGATCGCAGGGTGGTCAGTCTGAGGTCGTATGTCCAATGAGGTGGTAGTTCGCTGGCCTTCTTCTTACTAAAGACCTCTGCCAGGTCATGATACGGGATGGGAATGGTCTCTAAGTCGAACTCAAGGACCTCAGACTCCACAGTATATGTCCTGGCCTTTGCCTTGAGACAGAGCTCCTGACAGGTTGGACCCATTGCAATATTTTCTGCTTGATCTGGTTGTGGTGAAGAAGTCAAGAAAATACAGAAAGAAGGGAAGGAGAACTGAGGGTTGTGACAAAAAGCTGCACTTTTTCTTGGTGGTTCTACATCATTAGGGTCACTGGTTTGGGTTTGATGGGTAATCGCACTGTTGGAGAGAGTCAAATTGTCAATGGCGGTGATAGTAATAGGCCAGGATATTAAATCTAAACCCACACTCAGAAGAGCAGCATAAGTAAAATCACTAAAATTCCCTGCAGTGCCCCAATCCATGAACATGGCAGAGATCCGTTGGTGACCCAGCTTGCTGTGGGTCTGGATGATAAACCAAGAAATGGGGGGCTGGTTAGATTATATTACTAATGGAGCAGGTGAGAGGCCCCTCCTATTCACCTGATCTGTGCATTTTCCAGACAGAGTGGCTGGTTTTAAGGGGAGGCTCAATAGGCGTTTGAAATAGCGCCAGTCTCTCTCTCTTGTTTTAAAAAAATTAAATTTAACTGCTGTTAAAATATCTCTCTTTATACTTATAATCAGAAATGTAGACCAATTAAATTGTTTCAATGAGAGTAAAATAATGAAACTAAATATATGAAGGGGGGTTATGGTGTATATATGTTAAAGGATTCAAAAATAGGGCCATCTCCATGGGGAAAATTTCAGTTGTGTGATCAACCCTTGACCTGTTACAGAAGTATGAAAGGTGTATTTAGTACTGGGTCACCGAATGCAGACAGCTTTGGTACCACGACTAGTTTGAGTCAATAACCCTTAAATACGCAGATTCTTGCTATTAGCAGACGCTTCGTAGTGGATTCAATCCATACACATTTAAACCAATATTTTATTGTTTCTTAATTTCACCTATGGCATCTGTATTGATATGTTGATGACCACAGGTATTCATTACAACTGTTGTAAACCACTGAGAGTCTTTAATAAGTACAGTATCTGCAGATAATATATAGGGGACCATCATAATTGATGTTACTGTGTTTTCATGCAGTTTTATTTTCTCCATTCACCATATTTTTTTCATACACCAGACTTTTTATTTTGTTTATATATTTATTTTATATTTGATTTCATGGGGTCTGTCAACTTGAGGAGTTAGAGGTTGAAAATTTTAATGTCGTTCTAGGTGACTTGTTTGTCTAGTTCGTCTATACAGACATACTGTAGAAAAGATGGCTGGTTTCTTTTCTTTTTACACGTTGACAGTTTACAGCCTAAAATAATATGTAGAATGACTCTGGGTCCTAATCAGGGTGATGCTACGCTGGGCAAAATTCTGGCCTACTATGCCATCTAGTGTTGATCAAATCCAAGAAACTGCTGTTAACCTTCACCAACAACTCTAATAAAAGAAAGATGCCAAAAGTTTTGGAATATACACCATTGGATACATTTCTGGTTATTTATAAATTCTGTCAATGCACAGTTTTTTGATTGGTTGAAAAGGTCCTGTCAGTGGGATTTGCCAAATGTAGACCCCAGATAGTATAGCCCACAGGTGGGACTCAAATGCTTACCTTATTACCATTGAGGGTTTTGCAAATGAAAGCCTTTATGAAGCTTTACTAGTTTTAATGCTTGCACATGTACGACATACACTCTCCCTTTTGCTCTCTCTCTCTCTCTCTCTCTCTCTCTCTCTCTCTCTCTCTCTTGCTCTGCAGCTTGCAGATAAACCACAAAACCACCGCACACTCACTTTTTCTTCTGAACAGACACGTTTTATCAGAGAAGGTTCGTGGAAATCTTCAGCTGCAGTGGCCCTTAGCTGCAAGCCTAAGACAGCACTGTGAATCATGGCAATCGTTACGTGCTTTTAAAACCACACGAATGGTGACTTCTACCACTTTATCAGCTATAAAACTGGAGGAAGGGACTCAGGTGGGGTTACAGCCCTTCTTGCAAAGTTTTCAAACTTCAGAGTGCTGTTTATACATACATCTCCATATTCTTATGAATGCACATGCAATCACATTCGCTACAGTTTGTATATACATGGTACAATGTTGCAGTATCTGAATATTTTTAGGGATCCTGGCAGGTGAACTTTGGACAAATGTCTTTAGAGAATTTCTTGCTATGAAAATAGTAACGACTGAATTATGACAGAATATTGCTTTTACAGTAAAGTGTCAATCCTTGTCATGTACTGCACATTTTTAATAATTTCCCTGGTGTTATACACCCGATTCAACACATTAGCATTAGAACTGTCCGTACAATACAAACATAAATGTGCTTTCTTTGTTGGGGTTATATCACAGGCACATAGAATAAAAAACGTTTAGGTTTATGTGAGTGTGGGAAGTGGGATTACTGAGGGTGCTGCAGCAATCCTATCCATCAGAAGTGTCTCATTGTTTCACTGTTAATACATCACAGACCAACAGATTTGTTGCTGCTCGTTTAATAATACTAACAATGTATCCTTCAACCTTGTAGATAATGAAATTTTATGTACAGTATTATACATTCTTTGGGAACTTGCGCAGTTGCACTTCAAATCTTTATAATTGTGAATTTATAAACATCTATAACATCTTGATAATTATGATCATGAGTCTGCTTGGTGCAGATGGTGCTCTGGTGTTTAGGAAGCTACCCCTGTGATCAGAGGATTGTGGGTTTGAATCCCAGGACTGCCAGTGGCACCTCTGTTACCCTTGAGCAAGATACCATCCTCACACACTGCTCCTGGGACACTGTGGCTCTCGATCCCCACTGCTTCACGCAGGAAAATGGGTTAAATGCAGAGAAGCTATTTCTTCCAGAATGAATAGACTATATTAACAAAAAAAAAAAATACAGATTTTAATTTTAATGAGCTTTTGTAAAACATTAAGTACTAGAAGGAATGACTAGAAACTGATTTTTTGTATAGTTAAAATTTCAACTTTCAGCATCTTCATTTCTTAAATATATTGTTGTTGTCAGATCAATATTTGTGTAAATGTAATAAGACTTCATTGTAGTTCATTTTTAGTCCATTTGAAAATGCCAACGATAAACATAACACACATTTAAATTCATGTTAAAATTCTTTCCTTTTTTCTGTTATCATTTCTGACACATAACGTCACAGGTACAATATTTTACATACTTTTCCATGTTGAAAGGGATGCTACATAACCAGAAGTAATGGGAGTGACCTCACGCGAGTTTAAAAACAGGTGAATAGAGGTTTTGCTCTCTTTCATGCTCGCTCTCTCACCACTAATCATGTGGTTCCTGCTCATATTTTTACAAATACCAGCTATGCAAGGTAGGATAAGTTTTTTTTTAATAAACATGCTGTTCATAAAACACAGCATGCTTTTTATAAACTCACGCAAACACCCACTATATATAATTTTTTATGTGTGTCTATGTGTGTGTGTGTGAATCTGGCTTATTTTTAAATCTCGTTTCTATTCTCATTTTCATTTATTTCATAGTGAAAACATGTAATGTACTTTACCGACTTTAGACTGAATTAATCTAGTGGTGACTAGTATTACAAGGAGGTGGGGACAGTTACATTTATGTTAGTTTAATTACTGTCATGTTGATATATTTCTTTGCTCAACTGATTCTTTTTTACCCCGGAGAGAGATAAAAGTGATGAACACATATTCTGCAATAGACCAAGGTCAAAATGCATACCTTAATGTAACAGCATATGTGTATTACATTATATGATTTATAAATGCTGTAAATCCTATAATGGAATGCACTGCATAGTAAAGACTTAAATCAAACTTTTAAACTTTTATTATTTTGATACTGTCAGTATTATGACCATTGCATATAAAACTCCTTTTTCACACCTATATACCAATATATGTATACATATATTAGGGGTGTCAAATTAACATGTGCATTAATTTCAATTAATTAATTACAGAAACAATAAAAAATGAACGCTGATTAAATGCACCACATGAACTCAAACACCCGACCCAGTTCTGACCACAGGTGTTCTGTAAAAACCGAAAATGCTCTGCTTGGCCATCGTGATTGGCAAGTTTACATTTAAAAACAAAAAGATGGAGCTGTTGATAGGAATATCTGCAATTCTTGCAATCATTGGAGAAAATATCACCTCAACGCAAAGCATTTAGAAGCAAACGTGACTGTCAGAAAAGGTTTTGCTGTAAATACTTTTACCTAAAAAATTTATTAATCAGAGAGCTTTTTTAAACCCCC
>JBBPDE010000015.1:13656647-13674302 GCA_037974605.1 Nannopetersius ansorgii | reverse complement strand
CTCTCTCTCTCTCTCTCTCTCTCTCTCTCTCTCTCTCTATATATATATATATATATATATATATATATATATATATAATCAAATAACACATTCACATTCTAACAAACATATTTTAGCCTCTCAGAAATGTTTATAACCTGTTTATGACCTGTAAATAATATATTGCTGTCTATGAATTTATGACTGTCATAAAAAACATGGTGTACTCAGCAGGCAGCAGCTCTTAACCCTGCAGGTGCACACACTATGGTATGAGCACAATGTTGCCTTAATGAATATATCAGTGGAAGACGCTCTGCTCCTCAAAATATCAGAACACAGATTAAAATTCTGATTACAATTTACAACTTTTTTTATATAAGTTAGCATTAAGTGCACAATGAAACAAAAATGTAAAAAAAAAAATAGCTTAAACGGTTCTGTCAGTATGTCTGATATGACAAATATTTTATAGCCAAAATTGTCTCACAATTATAATATCAATAATACTCTTACTGGTGCTATAATATGATCAGAGTGCATGACATTTATGCCCAAATGTTCTGTCCTCCTCAGCCTGTCATCTCTTTTAATACTGTTTCACTGCTTGGGCATTCTTTGCCCTATGTCTGACCAATCAGCATGAACTAGTGAAATAACTTCCATCACATAAAGCCTTGTGAACTATTGTAATAGGAAGCTGCTGGCTGTGAGACTGTGTGACAGTTGTGGTAATTTTCCACAACAAAGAATAGCAGTAAAGATTTATGCGGAGGTGGACATGCCATTATCAGTCAAACAGGATCCAGCCTCTCAGCAAGCTTATGTAGCACCAGATCAGGGAAGAGTGATGTAATTTGGAAGATTAACTGGTTGCATGCTAATCTTGCTATTATTTTATTTCTCCATTACATGCAACTGTTGTGGAACTTTGTATGATGTCACTTCAGCTGTTGTCCCAAGGACAAAAGTCCAAGCTTCATCACTCTACAATCTGCGATTTATGGCCTCAGTATAAGCCATCTTTTCAAATGAATAGTTTAGTGTCTAAAATCTGATTGACTGAGCCACATTTGAAACTGCACACCACACACATTAGTTCCCAGCATTAATGTGAAAACACATCTTTCATTTATGTATGTAAGTATGGTTGGACAGTGCCTCTGTATAGCAGTTTTCAAATAGTGTCTTAATAGGTATAAGACATGGGCTTTGAATTGGCCATTCCAAAACATCCATGATACTGCCACCACCATATTTCACCATAGGTATGGATCTTGAGGAATGGACAGTGTTAGTTTTACAGCATACATACCTGTTTGACGTTTGGCCGAAAAAAAGTTCTACTTTAGTCTCACTTGACCATCTCAACTGGTTCTTTCTTGTGCTTTTATAAAGACTTTCTTACTGAAGTGTTTCTTTCTTGATACTCTCCTGTAGTGGCTTGTGTTGTGGAGAGACATTGTGGACCCATGCACCTTCACTCTAGTTTCAGCCAAAGGGCGGTGCAGACCTTTGAGAGTGACGATTGGATTTTGAGCATGCTCTCTCACCAGTCAATGTCTTTATCTGATGCTTAGTTTTGAGGCCTGGACTGGGTGCAGTGACAAACTTTCCACTTTCTGATGATGGATACAACTATGCTGAATTTGACATGTTTTATAAACATTTCCTGTATTTCAATGATTCTGTTTCTCACTTCAGCTGAATGCTCATTTTGTTGTGATTTTCCAAATAAAGAAACTGGTCCTCACAAATGGTAATTTTATATCCAGAAACACAACATTACTTAGGTATTCACAAGAAGTACCAAATTATGTTTAAGCATAGTCAAATAAGTCACCTTAGTTATGTTTGTGATTTATTTTTCATTTGTGCAAACCTAAATCTTTTACAAACAGCATTTTTTTATTTTTTATCTTTTTAATGTTAGCGGGCAAATAACATTAAAAATATACTGGAGCAAAACAGCTCTCAATATAAATTGAGCTTGAGGAAATTGTATACATTTAAGGTGTATGGATGGTTCTGCAAACCACTGCATCACTGCACAGCACATGGTAGCCCTAGCCATAGAAATTTAGCATTAGCTTCAGATAGTGTAACTGTTAAGTACCAGTTAGAACAGCTGCGGCAAGTGTGTGATGATGACTTCATACCCTCTCAGTTTGGTGTTGTCTGGAAAGATCCTTCCTGGAATGGACATTGTATATCACCATGTTTACTAGGAGCAGACATGCATTGTTATGTATCAGCTACAGACATGAGCTGACTGTGTTAAAAGCAGAAAGCATGATGTTACTATTAGTAGATCACTAAAACTGAGGCAAAACTCAAAGAAATCTCTTGCTATTTCTTGGACATATAGCTATAGCATGGAATAGTCAAAGAGTTTCTTACAAACTTTTTGTTTGTGGCATCTATGCGGCACAGAATATTATGACAGTCCCTTGATGGAGTGCTGTAAACTCAGACCTCCTGGAGGGACAGTAGAAACATGATACTAGTTGGTGTAACACTCTAAATATGCTGCAAAGCACAGGGAGCCGTTGGGTTAGGGCTGCAGGCCAAATGGGCCCCCGGCCTGCAGGACACACAAACCTCTCAGCAGGACAAGCACATCAGTGCCAGGCCCCAACAAACACCAGCATACTGTCCATCACTGGCCTGCCAGCTGCAACAGATGCCAGGAGATTATTCAATGCAGAAGGGTGAAGGCTGCGGTGCACTGAGAAGTGTGTATGTGTGCATATGTGAATGAGATGGGTCTGAAAAGAAAGGCTGTAGATGAAATCCACTTCAAAGCAGACAGTAATCTGATCGTCTGTGATCACACAGTGGGTGAAAAAAGCTGATGATGAATTGAGTTATGCATTCATCATATTTCTTACAAAGGCATGACCCGTTAAAGTCAATCCTAAAGGCTTCAAAGCTCAGTTTTATTGTCATCCTATTTATAAACTGACAAAAGTACAGGTTTTAGAAGTTTTCCACCAGCACAGCCATTGCACCAGCTCTTCATACTCTTGAGCAAGCACAAGCCATGATTAAAGTTCTGTATCTGCCTGTAATATTGACATTTTGCTCTTAAATATTTATAGCTTACAACTCAATTTACACAAACATGCAATGATTAAAGTACAGTTAAATTCTTTTTTCATTTTGCACTGTAACTAAACCTTATCATGTTTGTCTTTCTTTAAAAACTGTATTAGCATTTTTGGGTGAGTAATTTCTAGAAATAAAGAGAATTTTTAAACATATGTCCATCTTATGCTACAATCAACTAATGCGTTGGCATTTGAAAAGAAAAGGCCCTCCAAACTGGAAATTTGTGTTACAAAAATTAAGATGGTGTCAATCCAGTTAAAATGTGGGCTGTGTCCACATTTTAAAACTTTCATACTAAATGTAAAGCTATACATTGTAATAATTACTTGTTGTAATAATTACATGTATCACTACTGTCATCTGGCTAAGTTGTTGCTAGCAACATTTATTTTCATGGTTTGTTTGTTTTTTCCCCACTTTTTTGTCTAAAAATGCAAATGTAGAACATTATTCTTCAGGGACTTCTCACTTTCAAGCTAAGTGGAGTCTAGCGTTAGTCCTTAGTTTGAATGGAAACTTTTCTATAAGCTTTTAACCATCTTGATGGAATACTTAATCTCAACAATGCTAATAGCTATAGCTAGCAACAAAATTCCAGAGGATTTTTACATTCTAGCTGAAAGCCCTATTGTTTACTTGGTTTCATTGTTTTCTTGGAGTGTTAGCATTTTTTGAGTAAGGTGTTTCTGAGAGACAATTTGTAAATGCCACTCGAGTCCTTAGTTTGAATAGAGACCTCAGTGTTAGCCTGTTAGCTTCTTAAAAGAATATTTCACCAAAATATTAATGTATGCTAGCTGGGAAATTGGAGGGAGGTTAATCTTTCCTTGCTTCAAATGATCCCCCACTCTTAGATAAAAAAAAAACACAGTTAACTTCTTAGCTTATAAATATCTTGCAGCTAATGTAGCTTGAAGTAAGTAAAAAATGGTTGTGTATAGTGTAGTATTCCATGTACATGTTAAAAAACATTTGCCTTAAAAGTGTCTGTAAAGAATATGAATTCTTGAATATCACAGCTCTTGTTACAAGACAGCATCACTGCAGCACTGTGCTACTTTTACAGGGGCTCAGAACTGACCTGTTGCTTATTTTCCCATTGTCCTCCACCAGTCCATTTAGGCCCTTTGACCTCACCCACTCCTTACCCACGTACCCCTTTACATTTTCTGGCAAGCACCTAACATTAGCATCCAGTGCTAGCAGTCTTCCAAACATCTCCATACACATTGGTGTGAACCTCTTCCACTGTGATGGGACTGGAGTTTTCTCTGGATCCTGACGCCAGTCAGCAAACTCCTGATAGAAGTCATCAGAGTCCATGCAGCGCTCCCAGGGAAAGAAGCCTGTGAGGATGCAAAAAAGCAGAACTCCAAAGGCCCACGTGTCCAGGCTGGGCTGTACGCTAAGTGGGGGTGCCTTTACCTCTTCCTGATCTTCCTCTAGTACCATGGCACACAGCTCTGGGGGCATGTAAGGCAATGTACCCTTGATGAAGCGGATGAGGGTCCCTTGTTTCTGAGTCAGGCCGAAGTCGGCCAGCTTTACCTGCCGGCAGTGGCTGTCCAGTAGGAGCACGTTCTCAGGCTTAATGTCTCGGTGAACCAGGCCCAACTTATGAATGAACTCCAGAGCACTTGCCACCTGAACTGCACAACGCTTCACAGCACACTCTGGAATGCCCACCTGCAGGAAAGGAAAACTCCTGTGAAACCTCCCGTGTTTTTACCAGGGATGTTATGGAAAAATAGGAATCTGATTTTTATCACCGTTATATTTACAAAAGAACTTTGATAACAATCAAACTACATTTGCATCAGAGACAGCGGTCCCTGTTTTACACCATTATTACTGCAATGCTTGGAGAAAACATCCGGTTATGATATTTTTGTTTTGTTGTTTTTCTTTTATATTGGTGGCTACAGTTTCAGTTTTTACTGGCCTGAAGCTTGTCTTGTGGCACAACATAGCAAGAGAACTTCAAATACAAAGAGATCCTCTGGCGTCTTAGACTCCAGTAGTGCTGTTGCCCCTTAATCTTTATGTGTGGAGTTTAGTGTTTCAGAGAAGTTCATTGAGCCAACAGGTCTACGCTGGTGCTGAAAGGATGTGGGGCAGCTGCAAGGCTCTACGACTCACGCACTGACCCCTCTGAGAGTTCATCCTTGCACATACACACATAGCTGAAATGTGTTAAGCATGCACTGCAAGCCTTCTTCCCACAAACCTGTCTCAGACATGATTACTACCACACCACTGGTACAGAGGAAAATATTAGTGCTGAGAACATTTGTTATTATTTGCTAATATAGTTTTCCATTACGCATTCACAGGAGTGTCCAATAAAGCATGATTTCTCTGTTAGCCATTAAGCCCACAGCCAAGTCTGTCATGTTTGTGCCTTTTTACTTCAGTGTTAATTTGGGCTTTTTGCTTAATGAAATACCAGATGTCTGGTATACAGGAGGCATACAATGACATCCAGTAAAATCTGCCCATGATATTGTGAAGCCAGTGGTCAGTTTTCCTCCTGACAGTGTCTGTTTCATAATTATGTTCTTATTTTCTGATTAGTGTGCTATCTAAGGCCATTTGAAGCATCGCGCTTCAGCCAACTGGCAGCCTAATGTGGCCCTAGTTTTGACCGTCTGCAGTGAGTTACACTTGAACTACACTCACTGAGAATCAAATTCAAGTTTTGTTCAGTACAGAGTTGATCCTGTGATGAATCAGTGACTCGGTTCTCTAAGGAGACTTATTTTGGCTGGGGTGTTCTGACTATTCACGCTACCTTGAAAATTATACAGCTACCGTCAGTGTCCCCAATGCAAAGCAGCACATATTTCGCGTGGCACTAAATTCCAAAGCTGGGGAACTGCACATGCACAGAAAGGCATGGTAGCATGACTAGCATAAATTGATAAAACACCACGGTGCTCAGGTTTAAAGCACCTTCTCGTTACTGATATATTACTGATGGTGCACATAATGGTCATTATTTATTGTCACTGTGGGTAAAGATATGTAAAAAAAAAATCACCTCAGTTTTATATTGCCAACTGAGACAAATGAGAAACTTTTACTTTAAGTAAATGTCATTTATTGTATATATTTGTTGAATGTATGTCTGTAATTACTAACTTTTAAAATTCCTATGAACAAAAGGTAGCTGGAGCAGGTTTTCATTTCTTTGAGAACTCATGACTAGACTCATGTGTCAGTAGTTTGTCTCAAGAGTCAATGACTAGGTGTCTCACTAATGTGGCAGGAAGAAAGATGCTTATGTGAGCGTTTGCTTATTATTATTGATCATCAAACGGCATCAAGATCCAAGAGATTTAAAATGAATTTTTGGCTGCCGCTGCCAAAGTTGTAGTTGGGTCTTTTAGCATAACAATGATATGGATTATGGACTACCTGACTGTATGTGCAGTATGTGCTACAGGACTGTATGTCTGACATAGTGCTGTGTTGTACTGGAGGACCTCAGGGAACGCTTCTCTCACTGTTTTTCTTTGATCGGTACAATTCCAACTTCAGGTACAACACACACTATTTAATACAGGATGACTCTGGACAGTTTTGTTTGTGAGCCAGGCCTTGTGAATCAGTGCCTCACCTCATAAATGCTCTATGTACAGAATGAATGGGCACAAATGCTTAGAGAAACATATTAGAGAAACATTCCGTATTAAGGTCAATGTCTTTGAATGCAATGTCCCATATGTGCACCAAGAAAGATCAAAGTAGGCTGTATTTCCTACATATACTTCCAATCTCTGCAACATCGTGTTGTGGATATTTTGAGTCAGTGGTAATGTCTATGCTGTGGTGTGCTGAAGTGACCGCATGAAAATGGCCGACCTCAAAGGACTGATCAAGAGGGTTCAGTGGTGGGTATGGAACTTGACAACGTGGCAACTGTGGCCAAAAGAACAAAGTCTAGAGTTCCTTCCATCACAGATGGCTGAACACGATGTACAATGTGCAATAGCAATAGCAATAGCTGCAGTTATGTGCAATAATGTACTACTCAATGTCACTACTTATGTCATTCTACTGATCTCTTATGTGCAATAACATACTCCTTATTGCATTTGTTTAGACTTTGTTTAATTTTGTTCTTGTGTCTGTTTTGTCTGTGCAGTCATGAAGTTTCCATAAAGTTCCAATAAAGTTTTGATTCTAAAACTGAGAAAGGCTGTTTTTTAGACAAACGAAGGTAATGTTTCTCTTATATTTTTAGTGTGAGACTAAGTTAATAACCACAAACATTTTTGTGACCTTTTTTTATCCATTTTTACCAAGAACACTGTATTTATGAAAGCGACAGTTGTTTAATGCTACAGTTACTATGTCAGCTTTTTTTGCTTTAGAAAAGAATAGCAAACTGCTCCTAAAATGTACTTGTTGAAATGGAGTATGATGGCAAGTCATTCTCTCTTTGACTGAAGAACTTCTGAAGATGTTTTGCAAGCTTGCATTTGAGTAGGTGTTGCTTTTCTGGTGCCCACAGCTGTTAATGACAGCCCCTTACAATACAATGGGAAGCTTCTGGTGTTGTCATCACTTCCCTGCTGCACTTGTTATCAAGACATGGCTGAAATTCTAACTAAACACTTGCCCAAATGCTTCTACTATACATGTTTCTGATATGTTCTTGCAGGAGAAACATGTCTGCAGTAATCAAACATATGGAAAAACTATGGGGAATTCCTTTTAATTAAATTTATCACAGGTGCCCTTCTGTGTGAAGACTGACCCGAGGTTGAATGATGGCAAACAGGTCGCGTCCGGTCACCAGCTCCTGAGCGAATCCGTAGTGTTCATTGGACTGGAAGGCGATGCCGAACAGGCCCACAATGCACGGATGGTGAGACAGATGCAGGGAGATGCAGTATTCACGCAGGAAGCCCTTCAGCTTGGTGGACGCTTTGGGCAGAACTTTCAGAGCCATGGGCGTCCCTGCAGTACACAAGCCAAGAAAAAGAAATGGGAGAGGGAGGGATCAAACATCACACACTTATACAAAGATCTCTAGAGACACATAAAGTTCTACATAGGCTTGTGACTTTTTATGACACCAGGGTTCGCAGCTGCCTGATACTATATCAGGGGGATAGCACAATTACAGCTTTTAAATGTCACTACAATTAAAGTGTTCACTTTGATCATACTGCATTTTGCTAGGATGCAGGTGGAACTGATCCACTGTTTTAGGATTTACAGCAGTCTTTACAGAATCATTTAATCGAATGGGAAATTGAAACAAAATTTATCAGCAGCTGTTTAAGTGACATCATTGGCACATGGGAAACACGAGGAGGCTTCTACCACCAGTCCTAATCTACTGTTGCACAGTTTTCCCCACCTCTCGCTTCACACAAAGTCCGTTCTACTCAGTTGTTCTTTTTTTCCACAATTGCAATGATTGTATTTAACGAATGTGACTGTAATGGTGCCTTCAGACTGTCATGAACATGAATTTCCAGGCTTGCCACATGAAAGTTGCAATCAAACTGCTGACAAAACTGCTAAACTCAGGAGTGTTTCATGTTTATCCGAGTTCACTAGGTGTGATGCATCAGCAGCCAATATATTCTCTGAAGTACAGTAACCCCCCAGTTTTAGGTGGATCAGGAGTAGCAGATTCAGTCACACGCAGAATTTTCTGAGAACTGAACTTATGCGGAAATCATCACAATAACGCAGAAACTGCAAATGTCCTCCGCATTTTTTTTTTGCTTTTTTTGTGGCAATAAAGATATTTTTTTCTGGATGTTTTCACACTCAGGTGGACTCAGGGGAGGCTGTAGCCGACCTGGAAGCACTTTTTTCGAATTCCACACCAGGGTTGAGCCCCGTACTCCAAGTGCGATTCCTCTGTGCTGCTGGCATATATTCAGCCCCCGAAAACCGTTCACCACGCTGTCGCAATACTTTTGTCCAGTGACCTTCCGAGTTGCATATCTCATTGAGGAATTTTAATTAAAAGAGGCAAATATAGCCTTTTACATTTTCTTTAAGGGTTATGTATTAAACTGAGTGTAAAAGTGTTCTGGGAGTATGTTTGGGGCCATTTTTAGTTTGGGGCACTATAAAAATAGCCATTTTTAGACATTTTTTTAAAAAAAACAAAACACAACGTGGGTGCTCTTGGAGCGTAACCTCCACGAAAAGCTGAGGATTACTGTACAAAACATTGTCTCTCTGACAGAAATATACCAGACTGTGCGAAAACACTGTGTAGCCTATCAAATTAACAAATATACCAAATTATACCAAATATGCAAATTATTATAACAACATAATTGTAGTTTACTTGAAGTTACAATATATATAAAGAGCAACCGTGACCAAATGGTTATGTATATCTGTTGGAGATTACTGATAAAGTAAGATAGATAACAACTTCTGAGCTTTAACAGTCTAAGGGGATTACTAATTGACAAGCAACAGGTCCGTGTCCTGGTAGGAGGTCTTTTTGTGGTAACAGAGCACAATGTAACTGATGTAACTATCACTGTCCTAGCTGCTGAAATCGAAAAACTAGTTATTTAATGATGTGACAATGTTACAGCTTTACGTTCTGACAAATATCCAAATGCATCCTAAGTAGTTTCAGTTCTGTGCAGCTGGCTGCAAAGTCTGGTATTTCTTTACTAGTGCAATCAGAAGCTTGTAAATTTATCTTGTATGCATTACTGAAAGAACAGTGCCTGCTTGGTCTACTACATTTGCGTGATAACCGCGGCTCGAGATGTGCTGCCAAATGGTGTGTTCACGGATACCATTCACATATAAAATCTTTAACTCATGTAACATAGAACTGAGTTTAACATTTGTATTTACGACTTAGTCAGCTTTAAATAGCACCCAGTAAACTTGGGTTCTTGCGCTGATGCTGGATGCACTTTGGCCTTTTGGCTTACGTACCCCGGCAGCGATGAGTGACCAGTAGCACCCGGCCATATTTGCCACGGCCAATCTCTTTAATCACATTGAAGTGCTCCTTGATGTCCAGCTCACAAAGACTCTGTGCAGTCAGCTCCATCAGTTCCTCAATGGGGCTGCTGCCCTCACTATCAGAGTCCAGCTCAATCATCCCAAAGCCTGCAACACAAAATTCTGCCATTATTTTAAATCCTGCAGAAACCCTGCGTTAGTAAAACATTTGAAACGTAAAGTAATTTATAAACATATATATATATATACATTGTTTTTTTCACAATGTACCACAATGTAACATACCATATCATTAAACCACTCTGAAGGATTGCTTAAACATCAAAGCTAATACAGAAGTAATTGGTTGAATTCCCCTTTCATAATTTATTTCTTCTAAATTTTCTAAAACCCAAATGTTCTGTCACCCACATATTCCATCAACATATGTAAATCTTGTTGGGATTTATGAATCATGGCAGAGCTGGAAATGTATGAACAGTAAAAGCAAAACTGTGACTAATAGGCCTTTTGATGAACAGATACTTTCTTAATATTTTATATTTATCTTCAGTTGAATTAACAAGCTTTTGTACATTCATAAGACTAATATTACTTCATAAAATTATTTGGTGCTTATAAAAAAAAATATGATTACTTACAACAGTAATTGCCAATACTACATTATATTAAGGTATCCTCAATGCAGATATGTATGTATCTGGAAATATATAGGTAGGACATTTAGAAAGAAGGAGGGATGATAAAGTATAACAGGAAGAACAAAGTTGAAATTATATTAACATTTGGAAAAATTGCTATTAAATGCAAAAACATAGCACAAGCAAATAATAACAAAAAGAAAACTAAAGGTATTTAAAACCAGACACATTGACAAGTGTGATAGATACAGCGCCAAGTGGGACATACATTGCAACTCAGTCTCCCCTTATGGAGCAGAAAGTGCCTCTACAGTTACATTGCTGTTTGAAAGTCTGGAATCACTAACATGAATTATAGTGTGCAAAATAATTGATACACTTTAGATTTAGCCTAAAAATACTCTAAAAGCTATTATTTTTATTGCATAAATTATCCACCTCTACATTCTATCACTTTTGAAATATGAGTCACTGCAGATTTTGTCCTAACTTTATTTTATGACTTCAGATTAATTGATTATGACCTCATGCCTGATGCAATGCAGATTTTCTTCTATTATATAATCTAATTCTGATTGTTATAGAGGATATTTATTCATGACTGACATATTTAGAATTATTTTATACATGCATCTTCAAACATTATTGAAAATTTCTTCAAGTTAATCAAAAATAATTAATTGATCCTTTCGCCTTAGATAAAAAGTATGTGCTTCATTGCAGTCAAAACTGATTTTCAATCAAATTCAGCAATAAAAAAATAAAGCCCATTTTAAAAACTCAACAACTCTGACATGTGACTGAACATTGATACATTTATTTTAAACTTATATCTACATTTAAATCTTACTGAGCCCTAAACTGTAGGTGTTCATGCACCTAGAAGAATAACGTTCTGCCACAAAAGAATGCAACTATTAGTTAATAACCATGTATACATTTTAAACATGCACAAACCTGGCTAATGTTTCCTGCCTTGTACCATCGAGCGTGTGGGACCATCGCTAGAGTAGGGGGTCTTTCTTTCTTTCACTCTCTCTCTCACACACTCGGAGATCAGGGAGTGGCTTCACAGACCGCAGCTAAAGTTGAAAGCTGAACTTTGTGAATTACTGCTGAATGGTCAGAGCGCACATCAGAAGAAGAACTTTAAAGCGCCTTGAACATTCCTCTACAGCAAACTACAGCATACACTTGTGTATAAATATGACCTCTAACTGCACATTCGTATACACTGTTTTTTTTTTTTACAATATGAGGGCCATGCTTCAACAGCTAAACCCACCGAATTGGTCTGTTATGGTGCAACTACAATTTCAGATTTCAGCTCAGCTCAGCTCAGTTGTAGTGATGAACACAGCTGTATATGGAAGACAAAATGTTAAACACTGATTTAAACATTTGATATAAATTCTGGACATCATCTTTATTCTTAATTCAACACTGTTTATTTAATTTGGCAAAATCCTTATTGATTCTATTATTCCAGCTCTGAATAACTTTCTGGCCGGTGCCACCAAGGCAGGAATCAGAAACAGAAAACTTTATTCATCCCACAGGAAATTGCTTACTACATGCTGCAGCAGGCTTGTGACCAGTGAGATACTTGCGTGCAGGTTCAGGAAAAGCTGCTTTGGTTTTCTTTTCATTGGACCAAAGGGTCAACATCGTCTGCTAAATATGGGAGACTCAAGTGTACTGGAACCTCATGTGACTGGTTACGACATTTGTTGGCACTTTAAAATGTGCAAGACGAATCAGTTCTTGGGTTTCTATGCTGTTTAATTACTTGTCTTGTGAAAACAAAAGCTCAAACCTCTAAATTAGTTAATGTTAAAGTTAAATGAATGCAATGAATTTAAAAACATAAAATTCATTAAATGTTTATTGGTCCATTTACCAGTACGGTTCTCAGTATAATAAAAGACAGCCTGAGAATGTAGTTGTGTATCTCCATATTTTTTATTGACTTTTTAGCCGAGTCATATAATCATATAGTCATATTGGAGCAAAACCGCTATTATACAAATGTTACAATATATGCAATATAATTTTCAGTTAATGTGTTTTACATTTTTAATGGAAAAACTAATTATGAACTCCTCAGGCCCTGCATTTTATGGCTATTGTGACAATGTACATAAATACATACATCTATCCATCCTTATCCCACAACATTGGTCCAACTCGTTTGAAACCAAAGTTGATGGGTAATTCACTTGTCACTTCCTAACTATTCAATTTTCAAACCAAACTTAATAATCAAAAAAAAAGCTTGAAATGCATTTTATAAGAGCAATAAACAAAATGGATTCCCAGAAATTATTTAGCCATCCCTGAAAGGTTCCTCTGATATGCATTTGGAAACTATTCCATTTTTTGCCTTTAATTTATCTAGATAGACTAACTTCATTTTTGTCAACCCTGATTCTTAACACTCTCTTATTTTTAACAGTATCTCCTGTTTATTTGCTGTTACTCTTTTCACAGAACAACAAATGTGTTCACTGCTCTGGCCCTTGTGCACATGAAGATGTTCCTGGCACCACGACCTGATGTTTGAAAGTGGGACAGAAGAGAAGAGCCTAATTTAGAAAGTGTAATCTACAGGGCTTCTAAAAGAGGAGTTTCCGAGCCAGAGATGATGAAAAAGCTGAAGACAGGCTCGTGAAGGAGATCAGTTTTACTGCATGTCAGTTGTGTTGTCTGTCAGTTTGTGTGTGTGTGCGTGAGAGAGAGAGAGAGAGAGAGAGAGAGAGAGAGAGAGACCCTCCGTTGCAGCAAAGGGTCAGCATGTCCCTGTATAGCTCACATTTTGACACATTGCAGTCGGCAGAGGATTGACTGTGCCATTCTTACGACCTAATTACCATCTTGGCAAGCCTTTACTGCTGCCTGGCTTCAGCTGGACCAACTGCTGTGCTGGAGGTGAGAAGAGACTGACATGATTCATCTTTTTGTTGTATCGATCATTGGTGATGACCACAGATGTTCCTGTTGCTAAAACAAGCCACATTTTTGGAGCTATCTCATCAACAATATGCCATGACTGGCCCAAGGGAGTGAAATGGATCCTCAAAACCCATAATGTACTACTGAAATAGGTCGTTTTATGTAGACGTGGAACGCAGGAAAGAGTTTGGGCTTGAATGCATGAATTTGCGTGACTGAACCACGCTCCATCTAAGAGTATATTTTTCATAGCTACTTGTCATGTTTCCAGTCAGGTAGGTTTATGATCATTTCAGCTTTATACACAAGGAAACAAGCAGACTGCACCATGGAGCAACACAAAAAAGCAGAAGACCACACAAGCACAGAATGCTGTCTATAGATTTACATTTACGGCATTTAGCAGACGCTTTTATCCAAAGCAACTTTCATTCCCTAACTACAGGGGACAGTCTCCCTGGAGCAACTTGGGATTAAGGGTCTTGCTCAGGGAATCGAACCCACGACCTCTTGGTCTGCAGGCAAGTATGCTACCCACTACGCCACCCTCTGTAGAAGCGGTTTCCTCAGTCTCAACAAGAAGTGGACACTTCTGTACTTTCTTCACAATGGAGCTAGTGTTTAGGGTCCATGTGAAGTTCTCCACAATGTGAACACCAAAGAAATTGGTGTTCTGGACAATTGATGTTCAGCTGAAAGTGATATAACTCTCTGCCCAAAACCCTCTGTTTTGTTTTGCCCACCTTCAGAGACAGTCTGTTGGTTCTTCACCAGTCCGTAAGTTACACTTTTTCTCTGTACATCACATCGTCATTCTCACTGATCAAACCAATCATGTCCTCAGTGAACTTGATGATGTGGTTTAAGCTGTGCATTGCTGCACAGTCTTGGGTCAATAACATGAACAGTAGAGAGCTGAGCACACAGCCCAGGTGGGTCCTGTACTCCAACCTGGTAGTGCTGGAGATGTTGCTCTCTACCTGACTGACTGACGTCTCCCAGTCAAGTCCAGTTGCAGAGGGAGGTGTTCAGCCCCAGAAGTTTTTAGCTTTCCTATCACATGCTGAGGATTGGTTATTTCGAATGCTGAACTTCTATAAACAGCATTCATACATAAGAGTCATTTGTTGAGCAGTTAGTGTAATATGCAAACTGCAAGGGGTCCAGTGTGTGGGGGTGACTGTCATTTATGGCAATCCTCTCGAATTGTAGAGATGAAAATGTTTTGGGGTTTTTTTTGTATTAATAGAAACATAAGACTGAGAAGAAACATTGAACTTGAGAAGCAGAACAAACAAAACTCCAAAAAGGAACTCAAAGCAAAATAAATTCACATTCAAGGGCTGACAAAGCACAAAGAAGCACAGAATCTAGATATACAGGGATGTGTCTGAGTCTATTGGAGGCATAGAAGGGCTGCAGAGAGGGCTCAACCAATTTCTGCACCAAATGATTGCAATCAAGCTTAGCAAATGCATGGTCATCTAAACCTGATGTGAGTGAATAAAAGTACAACAAGCCAAACTCATTGGGGAACTTAATATAACACAGCATATTGGTGAAGATATAACTTACGGTCAAATGGGGCTAATTACAAGATAACACCTATTTTGCAGAGTCCATTAAAGCTAATGGGAATGAAAATGAGCTGACAGCCACACAGCTCAGAGTCAGCACAACAGAATATCTCATTAGAGCACCAGCAGAAATTAGCATTATTACAGTGGATAAAAATAATTAAAAGTAAATATTATAGGACTGCATTAAACAATTACATAAAGCCAAAAGTCTATTATATATTTTAGTGTGCCAGTTTAAATACTTCCGGAGTGCTCATGCAGCTGAGGAATGTGGAGTCATTCTGCGAGATCCATGCTAAATTAACTAATCAACAAACTATGTCAAGAAATCCCAATTTTTTTGTCCTCCATAGTATCAGCTGTGTATTTTTATTTTTATTTTAGGCCTCTGTGCTGAAAAAGGAGAGATGTCCAGTCAATGTACTGAATTTGGGACAGAGGGAAATGAAACAAGACACCTCCAGCTCCCCTCTAATTCGAACACTTTTAACAAAAAGGTAGATCAAGTTACATTTAATAAAGGTTGTGTGTACCTTTTAAAGAATTTATGAATGTCTTTTCCAGTAAAAGAGGTTACACCAGAATTCAAATCAAAAGCAATCTCCCATTCAAACTCTCTTTTTTGAGAGAGAATATGAAAAACTGGAAACTGTTGAAAACTGGATGCTTTGACTTTCTAGGACGATTTTTTGTATTAACTTAATAGTTAGTATTTCTTTTTAGTTCCTTTTTTAATCATATTTCCTCTTTTGAGCAGATGTCTCTGACCTACAGACATTAACTGTGAGATACATTGCACCCACTTGGTAATTTATTTTGCCACCTTGCCAAATGAATCCTGGATGACACTGGATTTAAATGGGCAGGTGTGAGACAGGGACTGGAATCCACCCTCAATTATCATCACTGTCTTGATTCCAACATGCAATCCAACCCTACAAGTCTATGTTCAAGGCAAGGAGGGGTCGGGGTGGGGGATAACAATAGGGCAGTCTACATGACATTGTGAGGCATTTGTTTGCGCGTATGGCTGTTCGACAGAGAAATCAGAAAGTGCAGAGGGTGAATGCCAGCTATGCTGTAACAGGATAACACGGAAGGCTCCCTACAGGCTACTACACGACAAGAATACAGGATATGTGCACATGTACTCAGAATATTATACACACTGCACCCCCACGCACACAAACGCGTATGCACAAATTAGAGGCCCCCTCCCCACCCTGACCCTACTGGCTGCTGTTAAGACACAGAGTGTTTGGTCAACAGGTCACATGGTAGCCGGGTGTTGTCTTACAGCAATGTGGCATTGAGTGTGTTTTTTCAGAGAACAGCATGACATGCCAGTACTCACAGCTCCTCAAACCTGACAGCTAACTCAGTGGAACCCAAAGGATCTCATTCAGTCCAGCAGATCCAGATTTCAGTAATTTTGCAGAGAGACACTGTTTATTTGAGACAGGTTCACCCTATTCTTGAGAAAGCTGGGTATTTACAGTGACTGTTCTCGCCTAAGGTTAGGCTGATCAGCCATGCATTAAAGTCAACATGAGTCACAGATAGTTTTCCTCTGTACTGTGATATATGTTCCTAGGAAATGGGGCATCAGGGAGGGTCTTTGAGCCAGACATGCATTTTAATTAATGATTAAATTTTATTTTGATTTTTCTCCACATATGTCCTTTGTGAATGCATTTAATATGTGAACATGGTCTATCATCCAGTAAAATCTGTGCCGGATCCGGATTCTGCTTCCCTAGAAAGGTACATATATTGCAATATGTATTCAGGCTGAGTGTGTTCACTATACATTTGCTTTCACATTTACAGCATTTGGCAGACACTCTTATCCAGAATGATGTGTACAAAGGAAACACACAACTCACACTAGTAAACCTTGACTTAAATTAAGGACAAACTAACAAACTAAGATTCTTCCAGAGCTAAAGTAAATGCTCCATCGGGGCATTTTAGAATGTACAGAGAAGGCATTTTTGATTTTTATGTTAGTTGTGACGTTAGTTTTGTGGGCATGAACTTCATTATCTGCAAAAGTCTTACATGTGCAATATCTCTACCAATATCGCTAATATTACTTATATACTACTGATCTACTACTTATATACTACTGATCTACACCTCATTAATCATCTGTGTCATTAGAACTTACTTAACCATGAGTTACTTATCTTTAGTATTTTTATATTGTGACGAGCGGTAGAATCAGGCGACAAAGGGACGGAGGCATCCATTTCTTTTTCTTTCTTTTATTTCTTGCTCTCAGCAACAGCACACACACACACACAGACTTCAACTCCCCAACTACGTGCCAAGCACCGCCCCTCCCCTTATATACCACCCCAAAAACCCGCGAGTTGCCATGGTGATGGTCAGGTGTGGACCATCACCCTCTAATTAACCCCACA
>JBBPDE010000015.1:13641122-13656547 GCA_037974605.1 Nannopetersius ansorgii | reverse complement strand
GTACGTTTTCAGAGAGGGAACTTCAGAATTCAGGACTGCCCTGGGTTCGTGAATAACTCTCTCTCCATTTGGCAAATTTTTCCTTTTTATAATAAAAGCTTACCATTTTGAGCGAAGAACACTTTGTCTGTTTGATGATTCTCACTTGCCGTGACATGGTCCTCTGTATCTGTCCATTGCCTCATTTTCGCCTCACATGTCCTGTTTTCCAGTCACGTCTGTAGCGACCCTTGAGCCAGGTTTTTGTTTTCCTGTTTTGTTTTCACGTTCATGTCAAATAAAGAGCCTGACTTCATGGATGCCTGCCTGCCTTGTCCCTGCTGCCCCCGAGGTAAATCACGGACGCAGGTTCCCCTCGTCGTCCGTGACAATTGTCTTTGTGTCTCTGGTGGCTTCACAGTTGTAACATAAGCCATTTCCTCCACGAAATGTATTATTCTGATTCTGAATGTTCCACAAAATAAACATTCAGTAAACTTTTTCTTTATTATACCTGGTCATTATACCTGATATCCGATAAATGCCTTAAATGTAAATGTAAAATGTAAATTATACCTTTTTCTTCATTATATTCTGAATCACCTCCACTGTTTACACATTAAAATAATTGTAAAAAGTAGACAGATGTACCTGCAAGGAATTTACAGATGATATACATTTTCCAAAGATGTTATACCAGAATGACAATTTCACGTTTTTAATTTCAATTTTTTTTGTGAATTGAAAACAATTTTTCAACTTTCTGACCAAGCATGGTTTGACTGAACAGTATGGATGGGGAAGGGGCGCAACAGTGCTATTGGATCTGGGGGCACAATTGTCACGAATATTTATAGTGAAGAGGCTAAGGATTACTGCACCGACTGTAGTGAAGTGTCAGCACCGTGAAAAATGGGATGTTGACGTGCTGAGAACAAAAGGACAGCTCACATTGTTAAAGCAGGAGGATTTATTCTTTGCTGTAAGGCCTCCATCCACTGCATCTATTTATTAAGGCCAGGATGACATGAGGACAGCGGGGTATTTGTTCTGAAATTAAAAACAGAACATGCCATTTGCCTAGTTACAGTTTAAAATGGCATTATATGACCACACACTGAGCTGTAATTGATGTTTGAGAGTGAAAATTCTGTCTCACGTGAACACACCACAGCACACAGTGTGAACAGCACGAAATTCAACCTCTGCATTTAACCCATTCACCAATAGAAGCAGGGGGCAGCCAGGAACACAGCGCCCGGGGCAGCAGTGTTTGGGGACAGTACCTTGCTCAGGGTACCTCAGTGGTGCCTAGCAGTCTTGGGAATCGAACCTGGACTTTCCAATCGAAGAGTGAATGCCCTAACTACTAGGCCACCAGCTGCCTCAGAGGGTTTAATGTAATTAATTTGTCACTTCTGTTCTAAATGTATAGTTAAGATTATAATTATTCCCACCATTATTAAAGCTGAGTATGAAATGTAATGGAAAATATATTACTTTAAGAATGAGAATTTTTTACGTGAAGTAAATTGGGAGTCACTGCCTCATGCCTATTGACCTCAGGAAGGGGTCCGGGTACCCGAAATCTTAGTAAGTATTTAAGCAGTCCGCAAAATGAATGAATGAATGAATGAATGAGTGAACGAATGAACAATTACATTGTCTAAAAAAATTAAAACACTGAACAAAAAAATCACCTTAAAGATTCTGATGAAATGGCACAAACATCCTCCACTGCAACCACTGAACATCCAGGGTTTAAACACTGAGACAGTGGAGAGCTACAGGTACTCAAACGCATCTACAAAAAAGGGCAGAGCAGGCTGTACCTGCTGCGGAGGCTCAGGTTTTCTGGAGTGCACCGGACGCTCCTGAAGACCTTTTATGACTCTGTGGTGGCCTCAGCCATCTTTTACGGTGGGGTCTGCTGGAGACAGAAAGAGACTGAACAGGCTGATCCGGAGGGCCAGCTCTGTTCTAGGATGCCTTCTGGACCCAGTGTAGGTGGTGCTTGACAGGAGAATGGTGGCTAAGCTGTCACCCCTGTTGGACAACATCTCCCACCCCGTGCAGGAGACTCTGGCAGCACTGAGCAGCTCCTTCAGTGGCAGGCTGAGGCACCCACAATGTGGGACGGAGAGATTCCACAGGTATTTCCTTCTAACTGTTTAACAAAGTCCTTGCAGATGACCACACACACACACATTAGAAAAACAATAGAATAGAACAAAATAAAATAGAATGAAATACTATGTCACAGCACAGTATACAATATTCTATACACATTTGCATATTTATAGCCCTAGATTTTATATTGTACATTTTTATACTGATTTTATAATGTATTGTACATTTTTATTTTTGTATTTTTCTAAACTGTACACTTCTTCAAGGAAAATCAGGTAGAACCAGGTTCTACGCTTAGAACGCCCTTAAATTAGGGTTGAAAGAATATAATTATCCTAATTGTCAAACCTGCCAACATCAAATTACATTAAGTGAAATGTAAGAGAATTACAAAGCATTTCCAGCTGGTATCACAGGTGCCAAATAAAATTCATCTGTACTCAAATAAATGAATTCTATGGTATTTACAATAAAACATATACTGCATAATTTAAGTTATGGGGACCTTTTTTAATGATTTGAACCTTGTTGAGTAAATCACACATCTTTCCTGTATTTGCTGGCTGGACGAATATTTCTCCTTGCTCTCACCATAGTATGCCTTAAGTGTGTTTCATATAGTGTATATTTTGATTATGGTTGTCTGTAAGAAAGTTAAAACAGTAAATCAGGTTCAACCAACCCTCAGAAGATATATTTGAAGTAGTAGCAGGCTAAGCCAGTTTAAGTAAGTTAAGTAGTAAGTACTTTTAAAAAGAAGTGTTTATTTGAGAATTGTGGATACATCAGAAAAGCCATGGAAATAGAGCTGCATGGTAACAATCAAGTTTTTTGGCTGTTTTTTGGCTGTTCTACAATGGACCTATTTTCCTGACCAGCAATGATCCAAAAGACACCCAAATCCACACAAAGGTGACGAGGCCCTTCTAAATCCAACTTAAAACAGGAGGGTTGCCTTGAAGGGAGGAGGCCCTGATGGTTCTGGACAGATACTGTAATGAGGACTGGTTTCAGATTAATTGCTCTTCATTCAGCTGGTGGCCTAGTGGTTAGGGAGTTTGCCTTGAGATCGTGGGTCATGGGCTTGAATACCAACACTGCTTGTGGCACCACTGAGGTACCCCTGAGCAAAGTATTTTCCATTGTTCATACTGTTTGCTGTAGTGTGTTCACACGTGACTATAAGGGACCACTTTACTCTTATTTTACTTTATTCCCTGACCTCATGTTTCAAGCTTCCATATTCTT
This sequence comes from Nannopetersius ansorgii, assembly GCA_037974605.1. Taxonomy (NCBI): domain Eukaryota; kingdom Metazoa; phylum Chordata; class Actinopteri; order Characiformes; family Alestidae; genus Nannopetersius; species Nannopetersius ansorgii. Next base: position 13,653,190 of record JBBPDE010000015.1, on the reverse strand, counting down.
TATTTTCATGCATAGTTATACAATTGTACAATAGTGGAATGCTGTACAATATTGACAATAAAATGATAAGAAAATCGATCATATGTCTCATATTTTAAAAATGGAGATCACATATTGAGGCAGATCACTAAAACGTGAATATCATTTTTAAAAAAACGTTATTTTTTTGTTTGCTCAGTTCACTTCCACACAATAGATTCATCTACACTCTCTTTTATTTTTTTCGTTGTTTAAAGGAGTGAGTTTTAATTAAAGGTTCTAGGAACTAACAATGCACACTAGCATACAACTATAAATGTTATGAAACTATATATTCTGGTGTATTTGTCACTGTTTAAAAGAAGTGTTGTAAAAGTTGTTAAAATGTGATCTGAGCGAGAGAGAATTTTTAGCAGGAGCTCTGTCAGAGTAGTTGTATAGTGACATCTACTGGTATGACCTGATAATGATTTTTTGATTTTTTTTTTAAAACATTCAGAAACAAAACGAAGAATGTATGGGATGAGTACCAAACCTGTAATACCTTGATGTATAACTGTAAGCAGAACACAGAATACATGTTTGCAGTGTAGAAGCACTAAGGCTCCAGCTTTAAGCCTTTGATTACCATCTTTGGATTTTTGGGGTTTTGGGTTCATCATTGCATTTGGACCTCAATTCTACATGTACTTAAAAATTCACAATTAAATGGTTCAGATATACATTAAGTAATTAAAGGGGATTTCATGTGAAATACATTCTTATTGAGTCAGAATTTTTGCAAAGGTGGTAACAGGAACATGTTTACTATTATTTAAAACAGCAATATTTGTTTTTTGACATTGTAATACCCGGTTCCCATCATCGCTACTATAAAGAAACCTGAGTCAGTACATTTCATTATGCAGAAATTTTGAAAAGTCCACACGAAAGTGTTTTTGCGTAAGCCTGTGGTTTATGCTTCAGTAGCGGTTCTCAACTGAGCTGCAGTTTTTGATGACATCCTGCAATGAGCTGTTTGAATCTGTGTGATGGTCTGATTATGAAATCTTCTGTAGAGACTTGCATGGGCTAGTAGTAGGTTCACACATTTTCCTTTATGGTAAGAAAAGTGGAGCTGTGCGTCATCTAGATGTCAGCAGGTTCTCTTCCATTCTCAAAAGTACTTTGAGTACTTTAAGCTTTGACAGTTTGATTTGGCAACCTTGAGAAAAAATGAAGTTGGGAAATATTTGGCAACTTCCCATTCACGTGAGACCTGTGAGCTTTGTCTTGTAATTCTTATTTAATTCTTATTTTCTTTATTATTATTATTATTATTATTATTATTATTATTATTATTATTATTATTATTATTATAATTATTATTATTATACTTCACTTTTTTTTACAAAAGCATTATTTTATTTAGGAATTTAAAGGTGGAGGCAGCATAGTGGAGCAGTGGGCAGCCCTCCCTGCATAACAAGAGAATCCTGAGTCCAAATCATAGCCAGGGCAACCAACACTCCAAAGACGTGCAAATTATTTACATTCAATTACAATGGACTGGAAACCTGTACAACATGCAATCTGAATGATGTGCATGTCTGTCAATCCTAAGACATGCACATCATTCAAGGGGCATTGCAATTGACTGACAACCTGTGCAGGATGGTCATTCATCCGTCACCCCTTGACCCCCTAGACAGGCCCCAGCACCCCCACAGCCCTAGTCAAGAATATGTAACAAATTTAAAGGTGCAAAATGAAAAATACTGTATATATAATCAAATACTCATTAACAGATGACTTATTCAGTTGAGACCACTGCAAAAATGTTCAGTTTCTCAGATTTGACTTTTAAATAGAACAGAACAGCTTTGTCTTAGTTGTTAAGAATTCCTGACAATATTTCTATTGTTTTTTAAAGCATCATTTTAAAAGAAATGACAACACATCAAAATAAGAGACATGATGCAGTGTTTTTACAGACTGTAAATAATTAATAGAAAACGAATCTCTTTTTCACTCTTAAACAAAATGGCATGAATTACCTTTGATGTATTTCAAGTAATGTTTACCATCCAACTAGTCACATTGCAAGAGGAGAGTGTTGATTACAGCAGTGTTTTTATACTTTTCCTCATTAAATAAGATTTGTATTTCTGACTAAACTAATAAGATACTAAACATGGTAAAACTTACTCTCATGTTTGAATAGCTGAAAAGTTTTTTTTTTTAACATATTACTTACAACAATTTAGAGGTTTCCATGTATTGTGATATGTAGGCTAATAATTCACCATATAATTTTAGAGATGGTCCAGAAGTCTGGAACTGCCCACTCTTTTTAATTGCCTTGCTAGTTGTGACAATGCTAATCTAAGTCAAAATACAACTGACATTAGAATGATCTAGTTACCTACATCAGGAATATTTTATTTTAGGCTAAATCTAAATTTTAGCAAATAAAATCATTTGTATGCCAAAATGTAATCTTTATTTTAAAATCGTTTGTTCTTTGAAAGAGAGAGAGTGCCAAATACTGCTAGCATATTTGAACTAGCCATCTCTGGTGACAAGTTCTCTCATTTCTGATGATAAGTGAGAGGTGTAATTTTAAACATATTTGTAACATGCAAACACCTCATTAATAAACAATATGAACCAGAGAGCCCTTATGGAGTCCTAGGCCCTCATGGAGGCAGTATTTTGCACCTGTGTCCTCTGAAATAAACAGCTTTTATAATTCAAGGTCTTTCTGCTCATAACCGCCAGACACTCCCCAACTATTGGCCCCTCTGTTTTACACCAGAACCCTCTTTGGTGCATCATGTGATGCGAAACATTTTGAAAACAGGAAATCCACTCAGTGAAAGGCGTATCCTTTGTCAGGAAAGTGAAATTTGAGGGTTACTCTTCATGAGAAAGAAGAAGTTCACACATCTCTCTTTACTGGAAAAGCCCTACCTGCTTCCTCTCATACACCACTTCCACGCACACTTCACAAACAATAGAGAGTCTCACCAGGCTCTATACATAACACTGGATGGAAAACAGCCGGAAGGTCACGCTGGCCAGAGGAGTGTGTAGCACACACTCAGCTCATGTGTTATAATTGTACTATAGCGTGTAACTGTCTCCTCATTACTGTATATGACAAAACCATTAAAAACTGACTGAACCAAACGAGCTTTAATTACACCTGAGAGAGAGCATAGTGATGAATTGCAGAAGTAACAGCCAGCAGAGGGCAATATAAAGCAACCTATCCACACACCAGTCTGTAAATGTCAGGTCTGCTGTAGAAAAATGCAAGCAATAAGCTTGGCTTGTGAAACAAGCAATACTGAAAGTGATTAAGCAAGCAGTTTAGTACTGATTATGCTACTGAAAACTGCATCAGATGGGTGTCAAAGAGAGAATTTTTCTGTCAGGCTTTTTCCATGTATAGGTCCTCTTGTCTTTCACATATATCTTCCAGTTCATTGTGTAGAACATTTACGTGGTCAGGCACTGATGTTAGATGAGGCCTGGCTCAAAATCTCTGTACCAGTTCATCCCAGTGGTGTTGGATAGGGTTGAGGTCAGGGCTCTGTGTGGACCAGTCAAGTACTTCCACACTGAACTCATCCTTTATGTCTTTATGGAGCTTGCTTTGTGTACTGTTACACAGTCATGCTGGTTCTTCACTAAACTAAGCATGGTGTTGTCCAAATTGTCTTGGTATAGTGAAGCATTATGATTGCCCTTCACTGGAAGGAAGGGGTTTAGCTCAATCCCTTATGTCCATTTAGTGTATTATTGAGAATATATTTAATTCTTTGCTCTGTTCCCCAGCTTTATGTTCATAGAACTAAAAGATCTGGACACTTCTGAGAACTGCATGCACATGAGCGTATGCCTGTGGCGAAGCATGCTTCTCCTGCGGCTGCTGCTGTCAGCCACCTTGTGATGATCGCACCCTTTCTTCTAAAGGTCAGCAGTTTGCCTTATCAAAAGCTATGCAGCTGTTGACATCATCTACTTCAGGCTCTGCTTTTTCTGGTTAGGGGTCCTGTCTCTTTTTCTGGTTAGGGGTCCCGTCCTCAGTCTCAATCTGGTCTTGCCTGCATGTCCTGAATACTTTAGTGCTTCATTTGCTTTAACAGACATAATTCAAGTCACTGGCTTGTTGTCAAACCCTTCATGATCTTAATCAGGTGTGGCAAAGTAAGGAAATCACCAGGCTGTGCAGTGTCTCTCAACACTGGAGTTGCAAACCGTGGAGTGTGAAACATAGCTCTTTGACAGTATACTATTACAACATTGTCCTAACATGGTTATACATAAGACATGACTGTATAACAACTTTTGCTCTGAAGTTGTTCATGGGACCTCTGAAGTCATGCATCATTCTGTAAACATGCATCGTGCCCATTTTAGGAACTCTGAGTGGGAGATATGCATGCCTGCTGTAGGACATCAGATCAGTGCAGTGGTACACAAAAATCATATAAACCTAAAACATCTAAAGCTCCAATTTCACACCTAAAGATCTAATTATGCTGTCCTAACTGCTGACAATATCCATGGTATGTACTGTGATGTAATTGATCATATCATTAGTATCGCCATGTTGTCCAGCTCTACTGCCAAAGCATCTTAACTGCTGCTTTAAAACATTCCACAGTGGAAAGTGCCTCCTGCCTTTCTGAAAATACCTGTATTTTTTTAAGTGACTATTCATGTGTGCATTAATTAGATTATGTGGCCTGTTGTTTTCTTATGATGAATGTGATGATGAACATGAGTGAACATATGTGTTGGTGAGTGGTGGGAGAGAGGGGCATGAGGCTTGGCTACATGTTTAGATTTGTAAATAATGTGTCTGTGACGGTGCTGTGATTGTAGGGGCTTTTTATGCCATTTTGGTTTTGCAATGTGTGCTAGTTTAACTGCCCTGGGGCTGAAATGGAAACTGTATTTAGCTAAACCTGATACTTCTTTTCTCATTTGAGAACCGAACAAAGCTTTCTGGCTTGTTTAATGTATTTCTACTACTCTTTTTAGCAGGTTCACTCACATATTTTTCTTTTAATGTCTTTTACCAATTTTCATGTAGCAATAACCTTATATTGTCTCATTAATGACCTAAACATTCAGAGGATCTGGCTCTAACTTTATGGAAGCAGTGTTCTATTCCAGCATGGCTGTGTCCCAGTGCACAAAGCAAACTTCATAAACACTTGGCTGGATGAGTTCGGTGTGGAAGAACTTGACTGTCCCTTTGGAATGAACTGGAATGGAGATTGAGAGCCAGGCCTTCTTGTCCAACATCAGTGCCTGACCTCATGAATGCTCTACAGAATGAAAGGGCACAAATTCCCACAGAAACTCCAAAATCTTGTGGAAAGGCTTCCAAGCAGAGTGGAAGCTGATATAGCTGCAAAGGGGGACCAATGCAATGTCATTAATGTCTCTGTTGGTGTAATGGTCAGGCGTTCCTATACTTTTGTGCACATAGTGTATTTCTAGTGGAAAAATTCAGCCTAGACCCAGATGTCCTAATATGGGCATGATGCTGACTACAGAATGGTGACATAACTTCAGCGGCCCATAACTGTGAACAGTGTCACCGGACACCTCTGAGTCTGACATTTGTATATCTTTAGAGAACCGAAAGCATTCGGCATCTTTTTACATAGGCCTTGACCTGGAGAAGTTGCATAAACTGATTGATTGCCATTGAAAAGAAAATCCAGGACCAGTTTGGACACGAGGCCAATATTTCAAAGATGGGGTTTGATGGGTGGCTGGGTTGTTTTTAAAGCAAGGTGTTCCCCCTTCATCCCACTTTTAAAAGGCCATAGCTCGCCTCTTTGAAGCCAGACGGGAGTAAATGGTTCTCATGGCAACAGCCGAGCTTGGCTGGCAGCCACAACCTGTGCTGTTGGGTTGCAAAACACAGAATCGAGGCTAAATATACACTCGCTGCTCTCTAGAACACGACGCGTCAATACTGCCGCTTCCTGTCAGCCCCCGACACCCACCAGCTTCTACATTAAGGCCAGGCTCTCTCTCTCCCGGTTCAGGTTAGCTTGGGTGAATATATCAGTGTATGCCAAAATAGCACAACATGCATCTTCATTCTGTTAAAAGCATTCGATATTCTGCTTCTGCCTGAAACATCATCGATCAGCACACTAAAACGCTCAAGCAGCCACTCAGCTACTGTGAATTTCGGGACCTGCTTTACTGCCCAACACCAAGAGAGAGAAAGAGAGCTCTCATGAATGTCTGTGTGTGTGTGTGTGTGTGTGTGTGTGTGTGTGTGTGTGTGTGTGTGTGTGTGTCAGAGTGAATGAGAGAGAGATAGAAACCCATGTGGTTATTAAAATATGCTGACAGTGGAAGCGTGACTCAAAAAGCTTTGATTTTTGCTTTCGGTCTTCATCCCAGGGAATCAGTAACTCGGCTTATTGTCCGAATAATTTCTTACAGTAATCACAGCAATCTCTTGCAACTTTCAGTTTAAGGTTGAAACGTGATAATGCTGCCTTCTTTGTGCACTGTATATTGCACTATGGTTATGTTTTTACATTTACATTTACGGCATTTAGCTGACGCTCTTATCCAGAGTGACGTACATCAGTGCTTAAGAATTCCACAACTGTTTCTTACTTGAAAAACAGCTTAAATCTGAGTCAACTATTTAACTAAGATACTGCAGTCAGAGCATCTATACAACAGCTGTCCAAATAATAACTAGCCTAACCCAACAATACATAAGCCCTAGAGAGGAACAACGTAAGTTGAGGGAATTTTTTTTTTATAAAAATAAGAAATAAGTAAGTAGTAGGAAAGAGACATAGTTAGTCGCCAAAGTGCTCCTTGAAAAAGTGGCTCTTCAGGCGACGCTTGAAGCCGTTCAGACCGGAAGAAGGAGGTAATTCCACCACTGGGGAACCAAGACTGAGACGCATGTTTCCCTCTTCTTTTGAGCGGCGGAGGCTCAAGACGAGCTGTGCTTGAAGCCCTGAGAGGACGAGAAGTGACACGTTGTTTGATCAATGTTGCTATGTATGGGGGTGCAAGTCCGTTTTTGGCCTTAAAAGCGAGCGTTAAGGATTTGAACTTAACACGAGCAGCCACAGGGAGCCAGTGGAGGTTCCTTAGTAAAGGTGTGTACATCTATACTAGTACATCTATACTATACTAAGTATGTCTTGTAAATATATAAAACAAACAATTTGATATGGTTATGGTCTGGCCTGCATTATTTAATTGAAAATTATTGAATTTGAGAGGCTAAACTGCCCCTAGGTGTGAATGTGTGCGCACATGAGTGTGTGTGTTTGCCCTGTGATGTGTTGGTGACTGGTTAAGGGTATTTCTCTGCCTATTGCGCTATGAGAATTGGGATTGGCTCCAGGCCCTCTTGTGACCCTGGTTAGGATAAACAGCTGAGATAATGAATGGATGAACGAGTTATTGGAACATATGAATGCCCTTGATTTATCAGAAACACTTATCTGAGATTACAGAGAACTCACAGTACACAGCTTTCAATTGTGATTGGTTCAAGGGCTTCCATTTTGCAGCACTCTGCAATATCAGTGTTGAAAAAAAATATTTGGAAATGATGTACTGTGCAGCCTAAGTGATGACTGGGTGGGAGCCTATTATATAGATCAATGCTACATGAAATGACTCTGCTGGGATGCTGCTGATGCCCTGCAGTACCTCGGCGTGTCTACAGAAGGCACTCATGTGTGTGTGAGTCCTGCATCTTTTCTCATTTTAGCACACAGGACAGGTCGTGTGAATCTGGCACCATGTTCAAGCTCTGAATTAGCCTTTCACGGTGCTGCTACTGTGTGAGCGCTTGTTCCTCCATGAAAAGAGGGATGCTGAGAAGGAAGTGAGACACTTAAGGCATTCGCTGTTTTATTACGTAATTTCCCTTAATGCGGCTGGTTTTGTTTTTGGTGTCTATTGTAGCAGAGCATTCATTTAAACACCGTTAGTCATTTGTATGTATGAATGTGTGGTTTCTTGGCACACCCACTTGTCTTGTTCCGGAAATATTTTGTTTGCCAATGCCTGTGGAGATAAACACTTTGGTTCTGTTGAAGGTTTCAGCAGGACAACTCTGAATGTGTGTCCTTGCAGTTTAATAAGGTTTTAGAACTGGTGGTTTTATCCATAGCCACTTGTGTATTCTGTCACCATTGGGATTCTATGCATGGGGCAGCCGGGAGGCCTAGTGGTTAGGGCATTGCCCCCTGCAATCAGAAGGTTGAGGGTTTGCATCCCAACACCTCAGCACCCCTCATTGGTGGCAGCCCCCTGTTTCACAAGAGTTTCAAATTGTTCATTGTGAATATAAGGGGTACTTTCTTATGGGGTACCATCTTAGCGTGTTGATTTGGACATTCCTAAAATGTGTATCAAGCATTCACATGAAAGGGCCCATATGTCTATTCTTTTAACTACGAGTTTGACATTGTATGTAAACATTGTTAAAGATACAATCCTCACTACACATAGCCTATATATGGAAACTAAACTTTTAAACAGGCTGCTTTAAAATTCATGCATTTACATACTGTCTATAGAGCCCAAAACAATTCATCCTGTCCATTAATGTTGATGTTGTGAGGAGTGCTTCTGCCTGGACTGCACACTATGAGGCAGACAGTGAGAAAAGAGGTCATTTATATTCTAAAGGACGCTATAGCAAAACATGCTACTTAACTGTGAAGCATAAAGAGGTTATAAAATAGTTGGTGGCTTTTGGTGCATAAACTCAGACAAACATCATAAGTAAAGGTGGGGGAACTAAGGCAAAATGTAGGTAAATGTACAGGTGATTTTTAGTTGCAGATTTGTTAGCTAACTGATGCAGCAGACAAGTTCTGTTCGACACCCTTGATATGTATTGAACTGCCTGCTTCACTCTCATAGTCACTAATGGACTCTGTTGTCTGCAGTTTTCACTGTAAAACTTACCAGAATGATTTTTTGGACATTCTAGCATAATTATTCTTTCTAATGTGCTTGGGGTCTATAGTGCTGTTGTATTCCAATTAGAAACAGTTCATAGTTGATTTGTGTCTGAAACACTGACCCTGCCCTTCTTCTTTATTATACCCTGCTAATTTGTCCACCAGTTTCTTGAAACACATTTCATGATAATGTAAAGGTCCCTCAATCGTGAACTTGCATTCAGTCCTACAATAATCTACAGGAGGTCCCCTGTCACTTAGTGATCCTGCTGGCTGCTCCACGCGGTTCCCTCTGTGACCCCAATTTCATCCTGTGTCCGTGCTCTCTTTGGAAACCCTTCGTCAGCTGTAATCACTTCTGATGGGTCCTCCTCTCCTCAAAGCATGTGAGGGAGTTGCATTGTGGAATCCCATGTCCATGGAGGCCATGGGAAGAAGAGAGAGGAGCAAAGCTCAAACATGTGCCCCACCCCCCCCACCCCCCCCCCCACTACCAACCCCACTCCCCCAGTGGCCGATATCCCTGTGCTGAAATGTCACCAGCATGCCTGACCCCTCCTACTCCTGCCTGCTTTCCCATTAAGAGTTCCATCAGGGCATTGTGGGTGGGATGGGCCAGGGGTCAGAGCCAAGGAAACCAAATAGGAAGTTTTCACAAGAGTTTAGCTTTTTGCAAGCTCGTCTTTTTAAAGCAGGCAATGAAGGGTCCTCCCTGACCGCCGTGTATTCATTTCATCACACAAAGTCTGCTTTCAAAGGAAGTCCTAAAGAGAAAAAAGAGAAGAGTGAGGGCACTTAGCCATGTGTTTGACCACTGGACCGGCTGTGTGTAGCCGCATCCAAGTCATTACTAGGTCTGGCATAACTACTGCAGTTAACCGTTGCATAAAAATATGGTAAAATAAATCATTAAAGTTTTAAATTAGTAAGTGACCTGTTTTTATTGTATTTAGGTCATCCAGAGCTGTTTAATCTTATTCTCACCTCTTGTATTTTATAGTGTTTTCCCTCTAGAATATATTATGTTGAAAATATCATAACTACAAAACGTTGCAATTTCTGAAACGGTGCAAGAAAACTCTGAAATCCAAGTTGAAAAAATGTGAGCAGATTGTGGATCATTTCTGTTGATCCAGTCACTGTAAAATATTCAAACAATAGAAAAAGGAGCAGGTGTATTTAAACAGAATAAAAATTTTAATGGACAAATAGAGTTACAATCTTAAAGTGATAGGCAAATCAAATTTACACAAACCTTCCCTTACTTCAGAAATAGTGAGTCAACCAAGATATGTTCAGTGTCTGACATCTGCGAGGAGGCTGTTTCTGCTGTTTTCAATGCTGTATACCTTTGCCAATTTTTATAGCCAGCAATGTATCATTCAGTGTCATACAGCAAACACATCATGGCCTATTGACTACATTTAGGATAGAGCTGTTGCTTAAAATGTTGGGTTTTTGTTCCCCAAATGATCACTTTAATGCCTAGATAGCATTAAATATTAAGGTTTGTCCTTTCCAAGTCATGTGAGCCCAGGGTGAGTGTAATTAAGTGAGAAGAGCTTGGCCGGGTGGGTTCAGACCTCCTGCTGAGTCAGTGTGCTGTGTGTCTGTGTGTGGCATGGCGGCAAACTGGACCTCCATCTCCTCAGGATGCTTTTGTGTGCTGTCCAAAGGCAGCGAGTTCACTGAGACACCAAGTAAGGAGAAGGGGAGGGGAGGGGGGAACCCAAAGGGAAAGCGGCCATCAAAGGCTATCTTCACATTCTCCTGATCGCTGCACGCTAATGCATTGTGATCTCAATAGCCCAGAGGCTGAACAAAGGGAGGAATGAGGAGAGATTCACGAACGAAAAGAAATAATGGATGTCAAAGCCTCCTGGAATAACCGTCATCAGATTCATTTGGAAGGGAGAGGGAAAAAAATAAAAAGGACTGTCAGTGGCCATTATTTATGTCAATAGCTATTATTATTTAATGAAAACATGCGTCCTTGGGTCTTGTAGTCAAGCCTCCTTTTGATCGGCACTTCATCACCAAGCTCTACACTGTCTCTCTACGGACAAGACAATATCTCAGTGTTTGCTGAGGCAGTAATTTATGTAATTTACGGCACGCTGCCATATATGTCAGGCCTTGACAGATAAAGTAGGCCTACAACCGTGTCCACCTGAATGTATCTGCCTCGGTCAATAGGCCCATTATAACTACAAGCAGATGTGTTCTTCTCAGCCCGATCTTTCTGTATGGTTAAAAAAACGGCAGAGGGATCCTAAATCAAATAAACATGGCGATGGGATAGCTTTATGCAGGGTTTTCCAAGAAGCACACAGCCAGGCTGAGAATAGACCCAACTGCTGTTTGCTTTGTATCTTCCGGCTGACGAGCTCTAAGTGTCTTTTATTGAATCTGCTTCCATTTAGAGAGCTGAAAATTACGCTCTCGCAGACTGCACTCAGCTATGAGAGTAATAGTCTTAAAGGAATACTCCAGCATTTTCCAACTTAACCTTCAATCTGCTGCATCTGTATCATGCCCTCGATTACCACGGACAGTAATTTCAACATGTTCCCACATTTCAAAATGAACAGAAAAAGGCCTGACTCAAACTTACCCATGACAGAATTCGTCGTTTGCCTTTCTTTGAACTCTACGATTACATTATTGAAAAACTGTAGGGACAAAGGTACTGGGATGCCTGACCAGCAGGGACTGTCATGACATTACATTTAAATATGGAGCCGACATGGAGCTTTCAACAAGATTCTGGAGTTTCTGTGGGAATTTGTCTCCATTCATTCTGTAGAGCGTTTATGAGGCCAGACACTGGTTTTGGACGAGAAATCCTAGCTCACAATCTCTGTTCCAGTTCATCCCAAAGGTGTTGGGTGGGAGGTCAGGGCTCTGTGTGGGCCAGTCAAATTCTTTTACACCAAACTCATCCAAGCATGTCTTTATGGAGCGTGTTTTGTGTACTGGGGTACAGGCAGACTATGTCACAAAGGTGGAAGCACGGCTTTGTCCAAAATGTCTTGGTGTACTTGATTTTATACACTTGTGATTTAAATCACCTGAACTCAGTAATTAGGAGGTGTAACCCAACAGGTCAGTTTATAT
>JBBPDE010000015.1:13582184-13594067 GCA_037974605.1 Nannopetersius ansorgii | reverse complement strand
AGAGAGAGAGAGAGAGAGAGAGAGAGAGAGAGAGAGAGAGAGAGAGAGAGAGAGAGAGAGAAAGAGACAGAGAGAAATGGAAAGAAATGAGAGAGAGAGACAGAAAGACAGACACACAAATTCAAAAAGAGAAAGAGAGAGTGTTAAACGTGAAAGATAAGCCCCACTGCCTCACTTCCAGAGAATTTCCTTGAAAGAGCTGGCTGTCAGAGGATCTGTTGAATGAGAGCGGCTGACAGAAGTAAACAAAACATGAGGACCACAAGCTTTGTTTACACGAACATGGCATGCGTCTCTTCCCTTTGTTGCTATGGACACAGTTTCTGTTTACGCACAGGGTCCCTCTGCTTCGCATCTGAGCTTACAGTCTTCTCCAAAAGCAGGGAAAAGGTCATGGTGACCCAGTGATGACCTGCTTCATTCTTTTCCAGGCCTTTGACCGAACCCAAACAAACAAACAAACAAAACAACAAACAATCAGAAAGCAGACAAAAACTGTTTTGTTCACTTAGTGCCCACATGCTGTGAGCATGATGCAAAAAATATGAGCCACTCGAAATGATCGCCAAACTCAATGCACCTCTGCCAGCATAATGAATGACAAAAGTTATTGCTTGTACAAGGTTTTCACAAAGCTACTGTGTCAAAAGTATTACTGGCCTAAACCTGACTATAATACCCTGCCCAAACCAGCAAGCTCTGTTAATGTGGTAGTAAGGTTGCTATGGCAGAACTGGCCTAGACCTTGAGTGGCTGCTGTTATACTATGATCACTCAAAGCATTCGAACCACCGACCTAATACTGTATGTGCCCCAGTTCTGTCCTGTCAAGGCACGGACTCCACAAGACCTCTGAAGGTGTGCTGTGGTATCTGGCACCAAGGTGTTAGCAGCATAAAGGCCCAAATTCCTTCATCCACAGCCAACAGAAAGAGCAAAGGGACTTCAAACGCTTTTAAAGGTCATTTTCAAAACAATTACACTAAACACTTTCATGAATTAGCCTGTAAGGGGACACAAGATTATTTTGTCACTTTAAAAAGGATGGTCAGAAATGTAACAAAAGACTAAAGAGTTCGGTTAACACAGAGTCACCATTTCTCTAAATCTGTTCTATGCCAACTCCATGGGATTGTGGATTCCAGGTAGTTCCAGAAGATTTTAAATAAGTCTGGCTGCCTCTGCTAAGAAGCTCTGACTTAGTCATGGTTAGATCTTTCAGCAAACACAAAAAAATGGCTAAATGAAGACAAAATCAAGCTTCTGCCATGGCCATCCCAGTCACCTGACCAAGTCCGCAAAATCAGTAAGTTGGGCTCAAGGAGAGAGTGCCCAAGAGAAGAGATTCTGCACTAAATAATGGTTGAAAATCCCTCCTCCCGTCTTATCAAGTCCCAATAATTACAATACACTTATTTTTTGGAATAAAATGTATTTTCTGATCACCTGATTTGTCATGTGGCAATGGTCTCATATGGATGTTGTAGATTTATTCACTGCTTTAAGACATTTGATAAACATTTAAAGGATTTTTCATCATCCTTTTTCATGCATATCAAATATGAGTGCCAAGTGAGGGGCACAGTTTTGGCATGATGCCCAATGCAGAATCATAACTCCACTTTGGTCGAGCTCCACCATAGTACAATAGCCACACCTCCTACTCTGTCCTCTCCACTGAGATGGCTAATGACAAAATCACACCCAGAATATGACCTTGTCTTCACAGAGGAATGACACATGATTCACTGTCAGAGAAAAAGGTCCTTTCTAGATAGACTTTAGTCACCCAACGTATGAACAATTTAAATATACAGAATCAAAATTCCAATCAACATGGTCCTAAAAGTCCAATTGCCAACCTACATTTAATCTCTCAGAGAATGAGGCACATTTATACCTTTTCATGGCCGTTTTAAATAGAAAAATTAAATTAAAACCCAAGATAGCCTGGACGGATTTGGTGCAGCTTAAATGGCATGGCTGCAAAAACATGGTACAAAGTCTGGATTTAGTTCAGCTTAAGTGAAACAAATGCGAAGGAATATGGAACAATGTTTCTTAATCAAAAGGTGTAGACATTTAGGACATACCCTTAACCACTCTAAGAGTGCAGATAGAGTATTTTAAGGTTTTATTCATTTTTAAAGAGAGAACTATGTTAAACTGAGTTCAAATATGTCCACTTCAAGGTATTTATAGCCAGCAGTGAATGTTATTCAGTAACCCTTATGAAACGAGAATGTAAATGATGCATCAGAAGTGGAGCAATCCTCAAACTTCCTTGGAGTTTAGATTTTGAAATGTAAACATTTAGGACGTGCAGAAAATGGCACTGACAGCTCCTGTCCCACAGCTGTATTCAGGTTTTCTTAGTTTTTTTCCTCTTTTCTGCACTTTGCACAATACCCACGAGACCTCTGGTTATAAACTTGTAAATCTTATATTAAAACTTATAAATCTTATATTACAATTAAGAACAACTAGAGTGTATAATGGCTTGAAGGACATTCACTTGTATTATGATGAGAAGTTAAACAATCTTAAATCCTTATTTCGGCCACAATATGCTAAGATACCAAGCACTTTAGCCAACGCCTTGCAGATGGCTCAGTTAAACACCGTAAGATAGGGCTGATGACTTTCTGTTTCTAAATGAATGAAATTCACGTTCTTAAAGTTAAAGATTTATAGTAATTACTAAAGTTAGTAAACTTCTCCGGCACATTTTTCTCTGCACCTGATCCTGGCACTCTCTCAGCTGGGCCGGCGGCTTCATTACATGCGTCAGATGTTTTGATAGTGATGCTGCAGCTGTTAGAACCTCCACGGCTGCCAGGCTCAGCGCTTGTGCGAACAGGATGTTACTGTAGGAATCCATGCAAATGCTCCGGAGCTGCCTCCACCCAGGCTAAGCCGGAACAAAATGCCAGGTCCTGTGGGTGGGTCATTTCAGCATTACCTGCAAAGCTTCCAGTCCCATGGATCCAGCCTGTCTGTCTTCTTGTGTGTTGCATTCCGGTGGACAGAACTACATCCGGCATTTTAAATGCAGTCGTGGCCTTGCTGTTGGTAATAGTTATGAAACAGTGGTTAGGTTTAATGTAATAAAGGAGCTAACCAGTGAGTGCATTATATAAGATCTACAGAATTGCTTTACTACTCAGGGCTTATTTAGAAGTTGGTCGAACTGCACTAGTAGGGGAATTATTTAGCCAACAGAGCATTTTCCATGATTCTTTAAAGTGTAAAGTGACCATTCTGTCATACATGAACACACCAGAGCACATCACACAGTGTGAACAGCAGGAAAATCTTCCTCTGCATTTAACCCATTCACCAAGTGAAGCAGTAGGCAGCCAGGAACACAGCGCCCGGGGAGCAAATCACTGTATATATGTATACTTGAATATTCATAGTTTGACAAATAAACACTCATTTTTCATTTTAGAAAGCACACACTTTAACTATTTTCTTTCATGTTTCTATCTGGAAAAAGAAAAATCACTTCCTGAACTTGAGCTTCATTCATTTGTTTTTACTTCTGCCACTATATTTTGCTCCAAAAGATTAAGCGTAGTGTGAATCATCAACTTTTTATCTATACATTGTATCTGGAGCCTTTAGGATGAGAGTAATTCTGCTGAGTGTATTTAGATTTCTTTTTCTGCTTTAACACACCTAATCCAATTAATTGCATCTAATTAACAAATCTGTCTCATATTTGAGTGGTGTTAGTGGGGAAACATTAAAACAGGGTTCATCAATTCCAGTCCTGCATGTTTGGTCCTGCTGATTTAGCTTATCGCTTAATTACTTGGTTTAGTTGTTTGTTGGGAAATCATTAGGGGTGAAAAAATGCATCATGTCTGTGGGTCATGATTCAGCTGTACTGACTGAGGAATGTTTGCAATTCTGTGACGCATTAAATTGCTTCCTAGAACACAATTATGAAAACAACCCAGAGTTCAGTAGAGTTCACAAATAAAATCTCCAAATTGCTGCACTCTTGCTCTCTAAAGTTCCAGTTGTGAAGACCCCCTGCCCCGCTCAGTTTTAACCCCCCTCTGCCTTAACACATCTAACGCAGGTCATGAAAGGCTCAATAACACAGGTCAAAAAATAGTTTTTGTGATCATCAGAAACCAGAACACACTTTTCTAAACCAGTTTTTCATGCTGATTTCAGATCTGCTTTCAGATCTTGCAATAGACTCGCTTGCATTTTTTATTAAACCACAGGCACCAATCAAGTACACTGTGGCACAGATGGCAGTAAGCTACCACTGTTTCTTCAAAAATGCTCAGCATATGATTATTATATGATCATTATACCAACTATCCTGCAATATATAACTAGCTTCATCACAAAAACTGTACGTGCGGGAAAAACGTATCTCTGATGATTTTGACCTATTGTGTAATTAGCTGGGGGGATGAATCTGGTGTATAGAGGCAGTGAATAAATGAGGCAGAGGGTCTCCAGAACTGCAGCTGAGAATCAATGTTCTAAAAGCTGGAAGGTATGTCAGTCATTCTGATGTGGTGCTGTTGTAACCTGCGTGTGCTGTGTGTCTATGTCTAATCAGCATACAACGTTATTATAAAGCCGCTGGCGCCAGGCTCTCCAGATTCGTAAGATCTGTGTTCTTGGATGCTATTTACGCTTCTGCATGCCGTTCCTGCCCAGTTCCAGCTCTACCTGTGCCAGTTCCCAACACATCTTCAAGGATGCCTGAGCCTGTGCCAGCATGTGTCTGGCAAACCACATGGGCCATCCCAACCTGGAACAAACCCTCTGAAGGACAGAAGCATGATATACCATACAAAAAATTATATCACATTCATTCAAACAAGCACAATTCATACTACATTTGTGTTTATAAGTAGAAGGGGACATGTTTTATTCTTTATTAACTTTGTTGGTATGTGGGTGTCTCATTTAAATCAAGAAAATAAAAACACTGTACATTTTTGTTATGTGTTTTTCAAAAAGCAACATCAAAATAAGCTATCAGTAATGTAAATGGAATGTAAATGGAGGTTGTTAAATCACATGCAGTTCAAATGAATATGTAATTGTGCAATTATATTTGAATAGTCTAGCAAAATGAAAATATTTTTCTCCTCGCTGGAGGTAGAATCCAACAGCGACTCCTACGCCTGCATTTTATCTCTCCGTTTTAGTAAAAGAAAAGAAACAGAAACTCTAAATAAAAGTGTGTGACAGAGATTGTTGAAACGAATGTTACTCAAGCATATAGTCGTATAAGTTGAGGGGCTTGCAATGGCATGTACGCCGTAGGTTATGCAAAGATTTCTCCTTCCGAATGGGAAATGCATCCTTGCTGCATGACCAGACAAACTCAACAGAGCGATGGTATCTCAGAGAGGTCCATTAATCTTTACAGCTTTGCAGTAAAATATTCACTTTTGCAGCTTTATCTTTCTATCTCACTATCCATCCCTTTTTTTCTCTCTCTTTCTCTACTGGCTCTTGTGTAAGAAGTGGTGGTTGAATAGTTGAGCTGGGCGGGACGGGCCCCGGGGGTGTACTCCTGCTCCTCTGGAATTGGGTGGGGACAGGACACCAGGCAGGATCAGCAACTTTCCATAAGTTTGCTGGGAAAAAAAGTTTCACACCAGTTTGCTGTGTTTTTTTGTACTCATATGCTAACATGATCAATGATGTACTTTATGTGAAAATGTCATACAACTTCTAATCAGGCTAATTCCATGCATGACTTTATTTCAATACACTAACTGGCACCTTTAACTACACATACAGCCATGTGGAAATCTTCCATTTCAGGTGTCCGAAATAAGTACACATCCTGCACAGCTAACACGTTCCTTAATATTTTAATGTAAATTGCAGTTTATTTGCTGAATTTAAAATTTAACATGTTGAAAAAAATACCCTAAAATATTAAAGGACCTTCACCTTTGCACCCGCCACATTTTCTGTTTCCTTGTTGCATCCGCTACATTACAATGCAATGTAATCTGCTGTTTAGTGCTGTGGAAATATAATACATTATGCAGTTTTAAGTGAAATCATGTGTGAAGTGGAAAGAGAGGAAGCCTCAGCTCTGTTTGTTTTGGTGTATCTTAGGCAGGGAGGAGTAATGAATGGGCGTGAGGCTCATATTGCGTCCTTGTGTGTTCGTACATTTACTATCCCTGTTGACTCAGGTGACTCACCCCAGCATCAACGGCGTAATGGCCTTTAAATAACGCCCTTACCTGAACAAACCAGGATAGAACATTCGTGCATTCGCCGAGTCCCATTTGTGGAGCGCTAAAAGCTGTGTTTGCCCAGTTAGTCATACTAATGTAGGCGTGGCATAGGGGAACCTTAAAGAAATAGTTTGGCACAAAATATCATTTAAATAGTTTACCTTCTCCAAAATGTCATCAATCAGCCTAGACATCTTTGGTGTCTGAGGTATGCATTGTTGGTTTTGTGCTAGAACTAGGATGACAAAACAATCAGAATCAGAAACAGTTTTTTTGATCCCGGAGGAAATTGCCTGTTCTATGACTGCACAGTTACACCGAGACACAAAGACAAGAAAAATATAAATATCAAAAGTAAAATAAAAAGTAAACTTAAAGTCAAATAAGTCTGTGCAAATACACTATAAAGTCTGTGCAAAATACACTATGTTATAATACATAAAATGCCTGGATGTAAATACTACAGATGAATAAATTACTGCTAAAGGTATTTACTACTTGACACCAATAGTGGTTTGCAATGTGCATTGTTTAAAACTTTGTGCAAACTGCATGCCTGAATCAGCCCACACTTGCCTCAAAGCATTTTAAGCATGTTACTCACTCAATGCGATGTAGTCTTACTTGTGTTTTTGAGAGCGTATTGCACACTGCTCTCTATAAAAATGGTCAGCGCTCTCTATAAAAAGTGTGTCTAAACTGTAGTAGTAGTGATACTGAAACCGAATATTGTGCTCCACCACACATTTACTTGAAAATCATCCCCTTGCTCTAGTCTGAAAGAGATACTTCCTCCAGCTGCGGCTCTGTTCAGTATCAATAACAGGCTCGGGCAGTATGTCACAGTGTCACAGGGTCCGGCATCCCAGGGCACCTCTCACACCTGAAACTACACAGTTCTCCTTCTCACGCTGCTTTTTGTTCCTGTTGTGTTCCTGTTAAAACCTCCACCAGCTTCCGAAATCCAGGACCCAAAACCATCTATTAAAGCCACGTATGCACAGAAGTGGGCATTGGGCGTTATATACTTTAAACCAGTGGTCCCCAACCCCCGGGCCGCGGGTCATGTGGTACCGGTCCGTGGGCTGCACAGAAAAAAAAGGTGGATGTTACCCGTGTTCTGTTGTTGGACTGTTGTTATGAAAATTCTGTTAATAAAGCTGCGAGTACACATTGGATTTATGTTTATTAGTATATTTTAAAGATACCCCAGTATTTTATTTTTAAAATATCCCCATTTTTATTTGTATAAATACGTATACGTATATTTATCTGCCACTCCTTAAAGGCCAGGCCGTGAAAATGGTTTCTGATATTAAACCGGTCCGTGACGAAATAAAGGTTGGGGACCACTGCTTTAAACCACTCACCATGATTTAAAGCAACAGTGTTATGAAAAGCCTAACATTCTCATTAACTAGAGTCAACTGGCTAAGACTGGTGCTCTTCATTAATTTTGCCCCAGATCTTCTATGCCAATCATGAAAACTGCATATTAGACCTTCACACGCTTGTCTTAAACCATGCCGAGTTGTTATAACAATCTCTCAGAGACTTATGTAATTTGACACTGTAACAAACTGCGATGAAACAATCTATGAAAATTATCACATTCGCTACATTAGTCTTGCAGCTTCAGTGCTAAACAAAAGGTCAGACTGCTTTTAATTGAGCTGCAGTGAGCTGCTCTCGTCACTGCTGGACTGCACATGTGTGCAGTCTAGTTGTGTCATTCATGTCAACTGGGTTTGTCATAAGTGTCTTTACGTTGCGACGCTTCTGACGTGACCTGATTCCCAGCATACAGCACCAGCATGTCCCCTGGGCTCTGCCCCACAGCCGTATCATTAATCAGCCCGGCCGCACTGCGCATCCAACACTTTCCCACACTGCTGCGGCTGCAATGGACTGGCAGCCCAACAATAGCTGCATTCCAGGCCTGCTGGGTCAGTGGGACTCCTCCACACAGAGAGGTTTTCTTTATTATATACAATATTCTACATTTTAGAGCAACAGAGAACAAAAAAGTTGATTTCAAAGAGAAATTACACCCATGGAGACTAAAAACATGAAAAAATCTATTATACATTTTTCACTACATCTCCCCTTTCCCTAGAAGCAGCTCTGCACACCTTTGGCAGTTTCTCAAACAGCTTCCTAAGGAGCCACCTAGGGTGCTTTTCTAACAGGCTTGAAGAAGATTCACACATACTAGCTGTTATATCTTTTGCATTTGCTTTTTTTCAGCTAAATTCATTCATATCCATGGACTTCACTATTTGCATTTGTCTTGGAAACAAATTGTAAGCACTAAGATGATCTAAATGTCAAATGCCAGGTGTGTCCAAACATTTAACTGGTCCTGCATGCTCCTCCCTCAAAGGCCCAAATGGTTTTTCTATCACGAGTCTAAACTCTCTCTGAGCGAGAATGTACCTGCTCACAGAGGCTCTGCAGAGGATCCAGAGTAAATGCCAGTCTTTGTGTGGCATGCGTGGAATGAGGAGGCCCCCAAGGGAGGCGAATGCACACCACATTTTAACTGATAAGATAGAAAGGTGGAATTTTTAGGATGAGCTCACTCTGCAGCTGGAGACTGTCCACCCTGTAGAAGCTGGGCAGTGATTACACAGGCTCGTCCCATTGGCTGACAGCGCTACTGAACTGGAGTTAAATGTAGTTGATTAGTCCAAACATTTCCTCAGTGTCTGAAGCTTCTTTCGCACTGGATGTATAAGACTAATGTAGAGAAAATTGAATTGTTAGGCCTTATCAAGTGCACTTGTTTTTTTTAAGTGTGTTGTCTTTATAACATATTTCTGTCTATAAAAATGGACAAAATAATCATATTATGTAAAATTGTCACGGCATAGCACACACAAAACTGTTCTTTGCATTTAACTCATTCACCAAGTGAAGCAGCAGGCGGCCAGGAACATAGCACTCGGGGAACAGTGTCTTTTGCAAGGGTACCTCAGTGGTGCTGCCGACAGTCCTGGGATTCAAAACTTTCCAATTGTAGGGGCAAATCTCTAGCCACCAACTACATTAGTAGTAATCGTAATTATTAAGATAAATATTATTGTACTCTTTGTACTCTTAAATGTTCTCCATATTTTCCTGCCCTGCTTCTTTACTATCAGGACCACATGAGCAAGTCTCTTTGAGAGTACTTAACCTTTTCTCGAGTATGTTCTCCTGTTCTGAGTGAGTTCTTATCACAAACATGCAGCTGCAGCTCTAGAATGTAATTGTTATGCATCTGCTACATCTCACCTGCAGAGTGCTATGTTCATCGTAAATGTCACATTTTGCCCGCATTTTATAGGTGGCCTGTATGCTGTAATAGGACTAATTAACAGACAGATTTTGATGAACGAGTAAAACTAAAGCTGACCGCTGACGCAGAATGCAAAGGTAAATGTTCTACTGCTAGGTTTAAATCCCACTGGCGGTGAGATTTGTGGTTTGAGATAAGGTGGTGATGATTAAGGCAGGTAGTTTGTACGATGATAATTGCTGAGGGTATAAGCAGGGGTGTGATTGTGGTCTACAAACATCAGGGATGCAGCCCATACAAAGCACTGGGGAGGGGAGAGGGTGTTAATGCTCACTGTCGTCTGGCAGGATATAATAAAATTATGCATCCATTTTCCATGGCACCTGTTGCAAAGCTGTGTGTTTAGCATCCTAGTGAGTTTAGTTTGATGACTTGAATCTAGTCTCTCTTTCATATTTTTGGAAGAGGATCTGTGCACATGATTCAAATGCCTTCTCATTCACTTTCTCACTCACTCATTCACTCATTCACTCTCTCATTCACTCATTTACTCTCTCATTCACTCATTCATTCACTCACTCATTCACTCACTCATTCACTCATTCACTCACTCATTTGCACACTCACTCATTCACTCACTCTCTCATTCACTCTCTCATTCACTCATTTGCACACTCACTCATTCAATCACTCTCTCATTCACTCACTCACTCTCTCACTCACTCTCTCATTCACTCTCTCATTCACTCATTCAATCACTCACTCATTCACTCTCTCATTCACTCATTTACTCACTCATTCACTCTCTCATTCACTCACTCACTCTCTCACTCACTCTCTCATTCACTCATTTACTCACTCATTCACTCTCTCATTCACTCACTCCCTCTCTCACTCACTCTCTCATTCACTCTCTCATTCACTCACTCACTCACTCACTCTCTCATTCACTCATTTACTCACTCATTCACTCTCTCATTCGCTCACTCACTCTCTCATTTGCTCTCTCACTCTCTGACTCACTAATTTGCACACTTACTCACTAATTCACTCACTTACTCACTCATTCTCTCCCTCACTCACTCATTCATTCACTCACTCACTCACTCACTCACTCTCTCTCTCATTCACTCTCTGACTCATTCACTCACTCACTCACTCACTCACTCACTCATTCACTCACTCACTCTCTCTCTCATTCACTCTCTGACTCATTCACTCTCGTTTGGCTGAATGTTCCCCATGAGAGAACAAATAAGTTTTAGGTACTAGGTAGTCCGTGCCCCAACTCACTAAA
Organism: Nannopetersius ansorgii; assembly: GCA_037974605.1. NCBI lineage: Eukaryota > Metazoa > Chordata > Actinopteri > Characiformes > Alestidae > Nannopetersius > Nannopetersius ansorgii. Next base: position 13,583,251 of record JBBPDE010000015.1, on the reverse strand, counting down.
ACGTTGTTCTAGTTTTAGCAAAATAACACATAAAGAAAAAAAAAGAAAAACATCAAAATGACCAGTATAGCGTGAACACAAATTCTCCCTGCAGACTTAGAGGGAGGCAACAGCATGACGCTGTTTTTCAACAGTGATTATTGCTTAAATCAGATAATAGTTTGCATTAGATGAGTGAATACTTAGTCACATCAGTGTGGGCGTCGTTCATTATAATGGATTTCGAAAGGATGAAACCATAAAACAAGCCCAGTGTTTGTTTAGTCTGCTTCAAACACTGTACTGACCTTTAAACAGTTTCCAGTTCAAAATGTGATACAGGTAAAGAAAATGTGATACAGGTTAAGAAACAGCTGTATTTACATTTACACAATGTTTCCCTTACATTTACAGCATTTAGCTGAGGCTCTCATCCCGAGCGATATACATCAGCGCTCAAGTCGTCCACATCTGTTTCTTAAAACTGTACAGCAGCTTAAATCCATGTCCAATAGTTAACCGAAATACTGCCCATTCGGTGCACCTATACAACATCTGTCAAACACGCACACGCACATACACATACACACACACGAACACCCTAAATACTTGTACGGAACACCACAGTCATTCATGGCCATTCTATCCATCTCTTATATGTATACACTCTTTGTAACCTTATTCTGTCTGACACTTGAAATCAGCGCAACCTCACCATACACACACACACTCACTTCACAGCAGTCATCAAATACCTGTCCAGGACACCATGGGCTACTCTGAACTTCCATTGCCCTCAAATCCTCAGAAATACACTTTCACAGTTGCTTTCAAACATGGACAACAGCATGTGTCACTAAATTCTTGAAAAGAACTATAGTTCATTCTGTTCCACCTCCATCAACACATTATGATTATATTCTTAGACAGCCTGATACATTTTCGCTGCCAGGAGTCAGTAGTTCATCCTACACTCCTACCTCAAACCACCCCATCAAACACACAAACACACAAACACACACACACACACACACACACACACACACACACACACACACACACACACTCACACACACACACACACACAC
>JBBPDE010000015.1:13566261-13578018 GCA_037974605.1 Nannopetersius ansorgii | reverse complement strand
GTGTGTGTGTGTGTGTGTGTGTGTGTGTGTGTGTGTGTGTGTGTGTGTGTGTGTGTGTGTGTGTGTGTGTGTGCCACGACGCTCAGTCCTCGATCATCAGTACAGAGAGTGAGTCAGTGCAGATGAACTGAACAAAAACAGGATGCTGAGTGAGTTCCAAAAACAGATCATTACTCAGCAGCACAGCTCAGCCCAACCTTGTTATGAATCATTCAGATCCATCTTTTGATCTGACTGGCGCAGTATGTTGGCATTTTTGAGGTGGGTAAATTCAAGGCAAAGAAAAAAAAAATAGGCTGCCTCACAACTAGTCGTCTGTCACAGAGTGTGAGGCAGACTAAGCACACAAAGCAACTTTTAGTGGAGTACTTCAGGACTATTTCAAGAGAAAGGAGTAAATCACTACAATTGAGAGAGGATAGATGCAGAGCGAGAGAGAGAGAGAGAGAGAGAGAGAGAGAGAGGGAGAGTTGGAGGGAGAGGGCAAAGAGTGCATTTACCATTCAAACAATAATAAGCGCGGGAAAACACAAGAGCAGGGTGGGGGCTGGGGGTACATGGATGCCTTTTTATCTCCAGTTTCCCACATCCTGCTACCAAGTCTGAACGCGGCCACCCAATCTGAAAGAATGCTTGGTATTCGCCCATTTTCCTCACTGCCTTGGTGCCGTGACCACCATTGTTCCCTGTCTAAATAAAGGCTGTGGCCTGCCAAAGGGGGAATAAACCTTCTGAGCACTAATTTGAGATTAATGAGGTTTTGTTTGGAGCACATCTTCATTGTCCCACCCACCTCTCCCTATGAAAAAAACAATAGATTCAAAGCAATTGGTAGATGACTCATGTTCCAGTGTCTGAGACTGCAATGATGTGGACAATAACAATGTTTAAGACTTTTCCCCCCCAAAGTTTGAAATTCTTTGGCAGCAAAACTGTGGCATTGTTTACGTTATGACAAGCTTCAGCTTGTATTGTACGTCATGAGAGGAAAAAAAGACAACAAAATGAAAATAATTTAAAAAAATCATTCCAACATCAAAATACATCAGAAAGGGCATAACTGCTATTGGAGGCTTCTCTAAAAGTGATAAAACTTGTGAAGCTCTCCTCCTGGAACCAGTTATCATTCTGAGAAACCTTTTTGGAGATATAACACAAACAAAAAAAATATTTCAACATTAAAATACATCAGGGGGAAGGACATAACTACTGTTGAGGCTTCTCTGTAAGTGACAGAATCTGAAATTAGTTTTCTTAGTTTTCTTGAAGGTGACGTTCTGCTACTGAAATCGGTTATCATTCTGAGAAAACCTTTGTGGAGGTATAACACAAACAAACCAAAAAAACTGGCATGAACTTCCCCCTCCTTTAGGTTTTTGTGAAGATTTGGCGCGTTTTATTTCCCGCCACGTCGTCCAGCCAAGCTTTATTTTCATATTTGATTGACACGTCTGGTCTCTTTGCTGATTGGTGTACTGTTGATAATAGGCGGAGCGGAGTGTGACGCATGAATACTCTAGTTACTATTGCTATAAAACTGACGGAGCCCCTCCTTTACGAGTCAGAAAGCCGGGTTCTGTGTTGTTGGGAACACGCAGAGCACAAAGATTTTGAGTATTCTTAGTGTTTGTTTATTATTTTGATATCGATTTGATTACTTCGTCAATAGTTCTACTTGAATCGAGGCTGTAACCTAGATGAGAAGGTTATTTTTGTGCTGTTTCCGTCTCCTTCGTCTCCTCTCCCGGCTCGACAACGTGGATTCCCAGCGGCTCCCATAAAAAGCCACGCTTGGATTTGGACTAACGTTCATTTACGAAGGGATTTCTTTCAAGGCACGGATTTAAAAGAGGAAAAGGCGACACCGAGACATGCTTCTCTCAAAATTCAACACGTTTGCCCACATTTCTCCCGTGGATATGCCCGCGAAAATCCAGCTTCAGGTCCATCAAGGTTAGAGGACGGATTTTTTTGTTGTGGTTGTAGCGTCAGGCAGACATGATAGCTAAGCTAACAGGCTAACGAGCAAAGACGACTGATAAACGGCTCAAATAGCAGACTATTACACATTTATATATGTGTTGTAATTTATTATATTTTGCTTGTGGTTCACAGTGAAGGAGAAGGAGCCGTTTGAGAAGGTCTACCAGGTTGGCTCCGTGTTGGGAAGCGGAGGTTTCGGCACGGTGTACACCGGGCTGCGGATATCTGACGGCTCGCCGGTAGGTTTTCCTTTCAAAATAAATTATGCACACACTTTATATCCATCAAATATATACCCAACCATTAAAATGTTTGCTTTTATGTAACAAATCGCAATTTTCACAGTTTGAACGCTCCAGTGCCCTAATATAATGTTTACTACTGCAGGTTGCCATTAAGCATGTGGCCAAGGACCGTGTGACTGACTGGGGAGAACTGGTAAGAATTAAGTCTCTTATGAATCGTGAGGTTTTTTAATTGAATTTTTTGGGCCAGTTATGAATAACATTTTTTTTTCTTCTTTTAGCCAAATGGAGCTAGAGTCCCAATGGAGGTGGTTCTTCTGAAGAAAGTAGGAACCGGTTTCCGAGGCGTGATCAAGATGCTGGACTGGTACGAGAGGCCAGACAGCTTCATCATCGTGATGGAGAGGCCGGAGAGTGCCAAGGACCTTTTCGACTTCATCACAGAGAAAGGAGCCCTGCCCGAGGAGCTCGCCCGGAGCTTTTTCCGCCAGGTGCTGGAGGCTGTGAGACACTGCCACGGCAGTGGAGTCGTGCACAGGGACATCAAGGACGAGAACATCCTGATCGACCTGAGGAGTGGGGAGCTAAAGCTGATCGACTTCGGCTCGGGCGCGCTGCTCAAGGACACAGTCTACACGGACTTCGACGGTAAGAGGCATTTCTCTTATCTGTAATAAGCCTGTCAGGGCAGGGGCATATCTATTCCCTATTCGAACGGCTTGCCTGAAAGTGTATACAGAATATCATTTGTGTATACAAAAGGTCATTCGGTGTACTTTACGGAAATATATAATAAAGTATTGGAAGAAAGAAAGTGTAGACATTTAAAAGAAGGCAGTCGATGCAGATCTGATGGTGATGGGCAGTTGAGCTGCGTAGATACTAAACCCCATTTCACCATGTTGGGTTTAGCCTCTTTTTGCCACTGTCTGACCAGATCTAAGACATCTACCAGGATTATATACTTCAAATATGCCCGAGATGTGTTTAAACGCGGGGTGTTTAGTTTTGCTGTGGTTCTCTCAGCTCTATGGGTTTGACCTTCAAGCTTGAAAGTGGAGATCTAATGGTGGAAAATCACGTTTTGAAACCAGTAAACAAACCTCGCACCTGCTCTACATGTGATGGGGAATTTTTTTTCAGGTTAGACTTGTGCGTTTGTTTTCGTGGAAAAAAATAGCGTTTAATGGAGAACTGACAAACGCCTGTATTTGTGGTCATGGTGGCTCGACACGCTGGAAAAGGGTGCGGGTTTTTTGTTGTCATTATTTGGCGCCCCTCGTGGTCAGAAGTGGAACAGTTACAACTCAAAGTTTGTAAACACAAGTCACATGGAAACCCGGTCCACACACACAGCCCTACCTACTGTCACGCTACCAGGCACATGACTGAAGATTAACCTGAACTCTACTTTAATATTTTGTAAACACAGCCGCCGCAACCTTTCCTGCCCCACCTTCTTACTATTATTGGCATTTATCTGTTTCAAACTATAAGCTCCAGTTTGTTTCTGAATTGGTGAATAGCAGCTATGCTTGTTTTCCCTACATTGTTTAAGTTGTTTGCTTTTTTCCTCCTGTAGGTACACGTGTGTACAGTCCTCCTGAATGGATCAAATACCATCGGTACCATGGAAGATCAGCCACAGTGTGGTCTCTGGGAATCCTGCTGTACGACATGGTTTGTGGAGATATTCCTTTTGAGCAAGATGAGGAGATCATCCGTGGCCAAGTGCTCTTCAGGCGTAGAATCTCAACCGGTGAGCCCGTCAGATCAGCTTGCTATATTCTAAAGGGGACCTGTGTTGAAGTACCCTTTGAGCACTAACCATTTTCTTGTTTTATTTGTAGAATGCCAGCAGCTTATTAAGTGGTGTCTGTCCCTCCGGCCTGCTGACCGACCATCTTTCGAAGACATAGTCAACCACTCGTGGATGCAGGGCACAGTGCCCCCTACAGATGGAGCAGAGATCAGGCTACACAGTCTGAGCCACGAGTCTGCTGCCTTCACCCCTGTCGCAGTGTGCAAATGACTCTTGTTGCCCAAATACACCTACAGTCAACACACTACATCAGCCAACTTTGCAGCTGCCCTCTAGACTGCGCAGTGAAGGAAACTTTTTTTTTTTAATGTGAGCTGTTTTGTTTAAGTAAAAGCAGCTGCTTATGGGTAGGGTGGACAAAAAATGTACTGTCTTGGAGCAGGGACAACTAAAGTCCCACTCCAGAGAGCTTTTGTCTCCCTTGCTGGTGGTCAGGCTCTGGACCCTGGACTGACCATGAATGACTGGTCACCATGTCTGGTGCAGAAATGGGCCGCCTGGCTGAGGGTGAGCTCTGCAAGCTTGAAGCAGTTCATGTGATGAAGAGAAAAGGCATGCCTGTGAACAGACTGAATGAAAGTAGCTTCCATCCTCAGGCTGCTGTGGGGGCAGTCGAAGAGGAGCTATTGTTTAGTGCCTTCTGTGTGAGTTTTGGAAATACTTGAATTGAGTAATAGCCACTGTACCACTCTGCTCCTTAACCAGATGTCATTTCTTTTGCTTCCATCTCGCTTGCGTACTGCTGCTTTGGCCCCAGTACTGCAGAGAGTAACCAAAATGACCTCAGAAAACCTGTGCAGAACGACGGTCTTACCTCTTTCTTTCTCTCTCATACTGACTCAGAAACCCTCACAGCCACCACTCATTGTCACAGATGCACACTGCAATGCAACTACTACACAAAATAACTACTTTTCCTCAATTTGTGAATACTGTAAATATGTCTTATGACTCTAAATTCCAAGATAAGGCCTATGTAAATAATATTTATTTGAATGTCTTGAAACAAGATCTAAGTGGAATTATTTATTTATTTATGGAGAAACAATTTCAACATTCTCATTCCACATTGAAGGGCCCACAAACCTATTTAAATATATTTTTACTATATTTAAGGCCGTTTTGAGCAGATGTGTACATATGTAAATAACCTTTATAAGCACTTCCATTTTCCAGTGCATGGAGTACTGAAAAGTCTACTGATTTTTTTTTTTTACATTTTTTTTTCCCCTCTGTAATTCTGTTGAGCTGACTGCTGTGCATTGTTAGAGGAATGTCGTTGTGTGTTACCAACAAAATGTGTACATTTTGAGTTTCACCTCTAGTTGCATGATTGCAGCTCGTATTTTTATTTTATGGTTTAGCAATTGTAAATTATGTTTAGGAAGTTATTTTTTTACACAGTTTCAATAAATATTTTTTTAAATGTGAAGTTTGGTCTCCTTTGACTTATTGGGCATGATCACTTTGAGGGAGGTCTGATAACTGTAGGTGGGGCATTGGTATATAACTGCAGGTCCTTATGCACTAGTGCAGTCTATTGCTGGACCATTAGTCAAGTGTACTTCTAGTGTATGAAGGTGGGTGTTCCAGCTTGTTTTAGTGGGTTAGGACCAGAAGGGGATTGTGTATGTAGCTACAGCATGGTTAGTGGAGATGGTAATGGGAAAATAAATTATAGTTCAGCTAGTGAGTTTAGTAGGCATGCTGGAGAAGGTCACCATATAGTGGCCTTTATAGTCATGTGTGAACAGTGAAATTCTTTCCATTTAATCCTTTCATCCAAGTGAAGCTGTGTATGGAGGCAGCCACCAGGTCACCCGCTTCACCATCTAATGCTGGACTCTGGCCCTCCAATATGTGAGCTGCTTGATGGTGAAACAGTACTTTTGTTTTCATCTGTAGCAGCAGTTATGTAGACACTTCAGCCTGGTGTATTATTACTGCTGCTTTTTTAACTGAAGTCAATTCCAAAGCCTACTTCACTGGTAGGTAATTTATTTTGTATCTAAACAGACAAAAAGCAGACATCATAGTTAATGGTATTACATGGTAACAGACTGGAGTGGTATTAACTTCAAATCCTGCTACCTGGCATTGATTTGGTTCTTATCAGTTTATCTTGATAGAAGTGTGTGCATAATCCCCCACTGATTAAACCACAGGGGTCCAAACCTCTAATGTCAGTGCAGTAGCTTTTCCAGCACTAACCAATGTCTCACTCTCTAGATTTGAAACATTTGTAATTCTAGTAGTTCAGGTTGGACCACCTGTGTATAATTTATAATAAAAAAAACATACTGAGAGCACTGAACTCTGCAGAGAGCAATTTATCTGTTTTAATCTTAATTAACCCAGAACTTTACTTATGCTCTTTATCTGCGATCTCTCTGAAAATCCTGGGCAGAGTGACCACAGCATGGGGCAAAGTGACCTGATCCCCTCTTTTGCCCCACGCTGCTGCCCTTCTGCTCCACAGGATGCACGTAAGCGAACAGTGAATACTTTACTCCAAAATGACGCATATGTGGATCAGTTAGCATTACGCTCGCAGAAGTACTAGTAAATTGGCCTAATCATTTAATTTAGTATTATTATTAATGTTGTGCAGTGGATGTGATATCTCTTGTGTTTCCATGCTTAAAATTCTTGTATCAGTAGTAACCTGTTAACCTTTAATATTAATGTCATTAAAATGAAGTGATACTCCAAACAGGCATTGTGCTTTTAGGAAATAGAGGTTCCCTCCGATGTAAGACTTAAAACAATGTGTATGTTAAGTTGCAGGCCCTGTTGAATGTACCAAGCTGACACAAAAGTGAAGTGTCAGTACAGCAGTGCCTCATCCTTGCAATGCTAATCAGTTCACCTCACCCTAACACACACCCAAGCCTTTTCTCTAATAGTAGGTGTGGCCACCTTTTCCCAGTGTGTTCCTGGGGCATATTCAAATCAGGACATTCTTACTATTCACAGAGCTCCAGGATCATTTGTGACAATATTTGATCTTTTTTTTTTTCTCACAGTTTCCTACCTATATTAGTCATGCCCAATTCTTTCTGCTGGTAAGGTTTCTCCCAGTTACACAACACCACCAGGCATCTGAAGTTTTACAGACCTGGATGAACAGACCTGGATCTGAACAATGACACAGGTCAACAGAATTTGTATTCTGCACAATCGTCAGAGACAACAACAGACTTTTCTAAACCAGTTTTTCAGGCTGATTTTAGATCTGTATTCCGTTTTTTTTCCAATCACGTCAACTTTTTGGGTTATGACTAATGTTACTTTACAATGTACTTGTATGTGGTTTTACTAAAAGGTAAGCACCAGGGTTTCAGTATCTTCAGTGCAAAGACAAACATGAACACATCAGCATGAAAAGCAGTACAAAACTCACACAAAATCCCAATTGAAAATGACCTGTTGGCCTGTGTATAGCCACCAGCCCTTTATCTTTCTTAAAAACACAAACAAAACTGACTTCTAATTTCAGAACTTTTTACAGAAGAGCTTTTACAGAAGAGCTTGACACTGAGCAACATCCTTTTGTTTTGGTTTTCAGTACTCAAGCTTAGGCTGTGTTAAGAGTGGACATAGGTTTGGCAAGGCCGTTGACTGTATAAACTTTTATAGATCCTGTGTTTATTGCATTTTATTACATTTTTACAATTATGAAGCTGAAGTTCAAATTTTCCTCATTCATTTACTGGATCCTTGCTAGGGTCTCAGGTACCCGGAGCCTATCCCGGGGCCAAATGGGGCGAGGGAGGTACTCACCCTGGGAAAGGCGCCAGCTTACTGCAGGGCATTTGAATGTTCTTTTCCATCTTAAATGGGCCCATAGTTCTGGTGCTGTGCGGCCATCAGAACATCACAGCTGGCAAAATGTAAGGTGAAACTGAAAAACTCAAATGCACAGCTAGCTGTAGCCTTTCCTTAGTTAGTAAATACATTAAATAGGGATTAATAAAAAAGAGGGAAAAAATAGAGCATGTGCTGTGTGTGAGGGTGATAAGACAACCGCCCCCATTGACAAATCAACCATGACAAATGATGCATGCAGCTGCATACAAAATTTGTCAAATTACATTTAATTGGTTTTTGAAGTAAATTAACACATCTTCTACATGTAACATGCTTAATGTGGCTTAAATATGCAAGGTTAAGTGCACAATGTCTATTTGAGTTTAACATAAAAAAAAGAACAATGTATAAATTGTCGCTTAACATTTGCACGGGCCACAGTTCATTCATTTATTTTTGCAAATATGTTAAATTTAGGCAAATAAAAATATCAGTGCTTTAGCGTGCAATCAAGTGTGTAATCTGACCAGGGGTTGTTCTCCTCACCTTTCCTTACTGATGTTAACTGAACAGTGAAGGCTGATTCATTCATATCTCTATGGCAACTTTTGTCTTGGATAAAAATCAGATTCCATTTATCACGGCCGCATTCAACAGGATATTTTTATATCGGCGTGTCGCAAGGTTACAGCTACACTGCGTAGACAATCTGAATTGTATGAGACTGTATCTGATGTATTTATGCTACTGCCAAGGCTCTTGCGTGTGGAAAGAAATTAGCATGACTCTAGCCTACTGTTTATACCCCCACAGAAGAAGGGGTAGCACTCCTAGACATCGTTTTTTGTATATGGCGTCATGGATTCTGGCATGGAAGGTCATTCAATGGTTCAGACATTGAGGATGTCAGCCTACAGTTTTCTGTCCCATATTTTTTTATGACTGCTAGAATCTACATATAAACCTGCACTAGCCACTGCATAGCCCTTGCCCTCACTGAAAATGTAATCAGTCAGTATAGTCCATATACAAAATTGTGGCCACCTAAGAGGTACAACTACACAGTTGTTTTTCAGGGTTTGGGCTAGACCCCTTACTTCCAGTAAAGGGTAATGCTCCAGCATACCAAGCCATATTGAACAAGGCCAAGCCTCCAACTTCGTGGACCCTGTTTGGGGAAGAATCTTTTCTATTCCAGCATGTCTGTATCCCAGCGCACAAAATAAGGACACGGCTGGATGAGTTTGGTGCGGAAGAACTTGACTGGTCCACACAGAGCTTTGACCTCAACCCCATCCAACACCTTTGGGAGATTGTGAACCAGGGCTCATCTAACATCAGTGCCTGACCTCATAAATCCTTTACAGAATGTGCACAAATTTCCACAGGAACACTTAAAATATTACAAGAGTGGATGCTTTTATAGCTGCAATCAGGGGTACCAACTCTATATTAAAGTTTATATTTGAATGCAATGTCATCAAAGTCCCTGTTGGTGTAATGATCAAGCGTCCTAACACTTTTGTCCACAAATAAGACCACTGGCCACAACGTGGTAAGACAGCCTTCCCTATACCCCAGCACCCACTGTGACAACTGTTAGCATATATCGGAGAATTGAGGGTTAGTGTTCTCCTCCAAGTGTGTTGAACTGTCAGGTGAAGCTGTATTAGCGACAGTTCATTATGTTCATTAAGTTATTCTGAGAATTCAAATGCTAGCCTTCACTCCCCCAGCTCTGCGATCAGAAGGTCGTGGATTCAAATCCAAAGACTGCCAGTGGCAGCTCTGTTGTACCCTTGAGCAAGATATCATCCCCGGGCGCTGTATTCCTGGCTGCCTGCTGTTTCACTTGGTGAATGGGTTAAATTCAGATAAAGAAATTGATGCTATTCACACTGTGTGCTGTGGTATGTTCATATTTGACAGAATGGTCACTTTACATGTAAAACGAAAAAAAGTAAAACTGATACTCGTATACTATTGACACCTTGCCATTGTCTTTCCACATTTTTCAGATACCGAAAGTTGTGGCTGCCTCTCAGTGTTTGTAATTCTTTACATAACAAAGCTTGACAGTCATTTCCGTTTTTTTTTTTTTTACTTTGAGGTGGTCAGTAAGAAGCAGCTCTGTCTGACAGGAGGCAGGTCGAGCCTGTCATGCAAACCGGTTCTGGAACGAGAGTCAAATAGGAGCGTAGGTTTTGCATCAGTGGGCTCCTTGACAGATCCTCTGCGGCTATCGAGAGACAGCATGTGAACGCTGATTCATAGCTGTTACATAATCACCACCACAGGACAGTTTGTGCAGGCAGACGTCTCTGGAGGAGAGTCATCGGTTTGTGGAAGAGTAGTTAATGTGTTCATTATAGAATTGCCTCCAGATGACAAGTAAGAAACTCACCTTAATGTCAAAATCATCTGTGATGAATGAGCAGTTTATTATCTTAGCCAGGTTGTAGATGGCCTGTGTGGGTGTTTATGGCCAACCTACAACTTTCAATACAGGAACATTCCTCAGTCTCAATTCCGCAAAACCTTGCTTCACACACACACCACAAAAGACTACACTGATTAACAGAGCATGCATCACTTTGTACTGGTGGCATTTTATGGCTGTGGTGGGAAGATAAATTAGCTGTGTCGTTTCCTAAATAGGTTGTTAATGTGGCTCTTTTCATTATCTCTTGAATTAATGGCTAATGTATAGTCTATGATGGATTTTCAGCCCTTATTTTCTTGAGCTGTTTATTTTACTTTGCCAGAGGAGCATGAAGTCCAACCACACCCCCAGATCCCAGCTCCTTTCAGACTTTCCCTTTATCCCATAGTCAGGTCAGTCAAGTCAAGAAGGTGTTTGTTGTGATTTCAATCATATAAACAGTACAAAGTTAAACGAAACAACATGCCTCCAGGACCAAGATGCAACACACTGAACAAAAACAAAAACAAGACTACATAAGTGCAGGCAGGACAGAATTCAACATGCTCTTTTTACTACAGAGCTGTCAAGACTGATATTTAGAAATGTCCTCCTATCTGACTGGCTGCTCTTTATTCTCATTCAGAAATCAGTATAGAATGAAACACTCCATATAACTTGTAATAAAAGATATTGGTTTTCATGATGTTACAAAAACAAAGGAATCACAATGGGCTGTTCTTGCTGTTTCACTTCTATATATGAACTGTTTGAACTGGGCATGTTTAGTCTTTTAAGAAAAATTGGTCATTTTGTGCACTACTCAGTTTTTGATCAAAGCAATGTGCAAGAGATTTCTCTTGATGCATCAATATAGATTTCAATTCATGTGTGTAATCAAGTGAATATCAAGTACAGCTACTTCATACATGGCTCATCTGTTTATCTATTTTTTGTTCTCTAATAATATCCTCTTAGCTGTGCAGTGGGACTGCTGGAGATGTGTATTCATTGTAAATGAAGCAAGAAGTGCTGTTGCTACAGCAGTACTCACTCTTACAAAGATGCATACAGCACATTTGAAAATATATGCACACAGGAGCTCATTTTTATATGGTTCATTAATATGAGGTGGACAATTAGAAACAAACACAAACCATGACAGATCACAGACTAACACATTTGAAATATATCAATCAAAAGATTATAGCTAGGATTCCGATGTTGTAAGTCATAGTTCCACGGTTATTAAAATGATTCACATTCGCTACTGAAATGCACTCCTTTGCTAAAATGGCACAGAGGCACAAAGCATTCAGGCAGTTTCGTTGCCTGGGAGTGGAAGTGCTGAACTCAGTGACTCTTCTTTGTACATGCATACACACACACACACTTACGCACACACACACACACTCACACACACACACACACACACACACACACACACACACACACACACACACACACACACACAC
>JBBPDE010000015.1:13533867-13543880 GCA_037974605.1 Nannopetersius ansorgii | reverse complement strand
GGTAAGGCTCCAGTGGCTCTTTCCCGCCGAACCTGGGTAGCTTGACCATCTTTCGGGGGCTCTCCGTCGCCCCTTGTGGTCCGCCTGCCCGCCACAATATATAAGTGCTGGGGCGTTAACGGCGCGAGATTCTTATCGCGCGATAAAAAAAAAAAATCGCCGTTAACGCCTCCCCCCCCGGCCGGACAGAGGGAGCGGGGTCTAGCGTTTCTCAAACTATGGGCCGGTCCGTGAGAGAGTTCCTCCCGGTGCCGAGCCTCGCTTCTGTACCAATCAAAATTCAGTCAGATCAGGTCTGATCTCAGCCATGCGGTCCCTGCGTGCCCTGCCCTGCTCCCTCGACCCGTCCCTTGTTTCAGCATGCTAGAATGTTCAGCGTTCCACCCATTCACTCCAAACTCTTTACGGAAGCACACATGCGCGTTATGAGAGCCATGAAAACAAAGGACATAAACAGACTCAGAAAACACGCTCCGAGAGTCTGTCAGCGTGTCTTCCTCGTTTCGACCGGTTAGTGGCGAGAAAACACACACCCTTCACATTAAAACGTTGATTTACAATTTTTTGTGCCAAATAATTCCTGTGGGTGAGATTCCATGCGATTCCATGGGATTAACGGCGTTAAAAAAAATTATCTATGCCCACCTCTAATATATATATATATATATATTTTTTTTTATTTATTTCTTTTTTGATATATGCCATTAAATATATATGTTTAATGGCAAAGGCTGCCAAATAGAGACGGAGAACAAGCTATAAACATTAGAGAGTTGATTAGAGGAAAGAGGATGGGAAGTTTGTGTGGGGCTATGTGTGTTTTCCCAGGCATTAGAATGCCCTGAGTGGTTTCGGCTCGTTATGAAACCTGTTCAATACTGCGCTGTTTGGGTTTGATAGATTTTCTGAGTTTACTGTAAAGGACAAAGACATGTAACTCTATTTAGCACTTTCTGGGTAGCTATTGATCTCATATAGTTTTCCCCCCTTTTTTTTAGCATGAATAAGTGTTTTGATACTGAATTGGTGTGTGTTTCTCAGATCCACATCGATATCCCCAGGACAAATCCACTTATACCACTGTTCCAGCAGCCACTGGTACAAGAGGTGAGTTTTTTACGCTTTTTTGTGAATGTACCTGTTAGCTGATTTCACACACAGATATTGCTATTACTTCTTTCTGATTCAAAATGTGGCTAAACATAACAATAAGCATGGTTATTAAGGAGTAGTTTTACCACAAACAGTATTTAAATATTAAAAGCAGGCTTTGAAGTATGTTTCTGCAGTTTTGCGATGTGAATTGCTAGGTTAACAAGAAGCAACAGACTCATTTCTTACTAGGCATTGAAGGGTAGAGTAGAGAGTGTAGTACATAGACAGGTATCTGAATTCATTAGTTTTTACTTTGTGATTGTGATCCACAGAGAACATTAAGAAACACACAGGAAATGAAATAATTTTCGTTTGTTTCTCATTACATTAAGCATGATTCATAATATTTTACAAGTTCTTGTTTTCTTAAAATCTTTGATTTGAAAAAAAATGTTCTTACGTAGCAATTTCCTTCGGGATCAATAAAGTTTTCTGATAATTCATTACTTTATTATTCTGTACTTCAGCTGCACATGTGATAGAGCTCACTAAAACACCAAAATAAACCGTTTAATCTGCTAAACAATCAGGTGAAGGTCTCCTCTTGTGGTAGCTATATGCTTATTAAACTGTCGATGTTTATTTGTAACAGTATAATATATGATCTTTATGCTTTAATATTTTTAAATTAAAATGCAAATATTTGTACAGCAAAATGAATCATATGCCCATCCTTGCAGTGCTGCAAATGAACCAAATCCCAGTGTAGATACTGGGAAAAACCTGCTTTTAGATTAACCCTGTATGGTTGGAGCATACTTGTGATAACGTTCTTTATACAACAAATTACATGTAGTCAGCAATTTTTAAAGGATGATGTTAAGAATGTGTAAATGTGTCTGTAGCTTCAGATTTGTGATAAACTAATTTGGTGACACTTAAATGTCACTTCTCATTAGCAGTGCTTGCTTTGTAGTTTCGGCAAATTTCACACTTCTGTCCATAGTTTTTTCTGCACCAATGTTACTTTAGCAGCTTCTTCTGTCTGTCTTACACTTTACAGAAGACTCAAATGTAGCAGTTTAGGTTTGCGGCTTTACTTGAAGGCTTGGTAGACTGGAGTTGCCAGAGGGCATATACTGACCCAAGATCATCATCGACTGCAAGCTTTTCTTATTACTTCTGAATATGAGGACTGTAAATTCAAGTACATTATGTCAGGCTATAGTTGACAGCATAGTCATCTTGGAGCTGTCTGAGCTGTCTTTGTATTTAATAGCTAAATTACCTAAAACCTGTACTTGACTTAGAACGTGCTATAGCATAGCTTCCAACAGGGGGTGCTGTGGCTGTGTCAGGACCTTTCCAAATGTGGCAATGTCAAGCCATTTAGCAAACCATAAGTGAATGAACCTCTACAAATACCTTTTTGTGACTAGCCTCCTGTCATATATTTAGCTGCCTTGCAATCTATTTGTCTTTTTCGTGCTGTTAAAGGAGAATTCCACAGTTTTTCTCACCATTTCATGATAAAATCATTGCTGTGTAAAGAATGCCAATCCTTGTAGATGAAATTAAATGGTAAGTTTTATAGAAACTTGCTGAGATTTACATTACTGCGGTGGTGATAAGAACCAGAGATTGCAATGTCTAAAACACATAAAGCCATTTTATTTATTATCCTGATCAACCAGTGAATCCACAATTAATCTGTTTGTTGATCAATGATAGAGGTAATTCTAAAAAAGTTTCTTTGGGTGCTATTTTTCCCCACATATACCTCTTCACCACGAACACCTCCAACCCCCAGTCATTTTGCTTGCTAAATATTATATCTGGAACTATTAACATGTTAAAATAAAGATTCTAGCCAAACTGCCTCAGCACATATTGTGGCATTGAATGGGCTGGTGTGGTTGAAATTTTGAATGTTTCAAATACTTTTTCACTGAAGATACTTGTATTTGTGTTGATTGTGACCTTTGATGTTTAAACTGTACAGTTGTGTTAGATGGTCTAAACAGATTCCATGTCATGTACATGTGTAAAAAAAAAACTGTTTTGTGTAAACAAGACCACATAAATTTCATACAAAGACCTCAAAGGAAAATAATCTGATCTCCGTGCTGCACGTTGCAATATTTTTGCATCAGTATTGCACTCCAAATATTTACTATGTCTTTAATATGCTGCCTCCCAGGTGTTTGAAAGGATTCTGTTTATCTGGGCAATCCGGCATCCAGCTAGTGGCTACGTCCAAGGCATCAATGACCTCGTCACGCCGTTCTTTGTAGTCTTCCTCTCCGAGTTTGTGGGTAAGTTCAGCTGCACAGTGAGGGGCGCGTGTGTCCAAAACAGGATCTTTTAGTCCAGCGGAGAGGAGACAAATGTTTGGGCTTTCCATTGTCTAGTCCAATTATCATGCTACATCAAGATATTTCAGTATTATGCTTTTTTTCCCCCCCTGCCTTTTTTAAAACATGCCTAGTGGGTATAAAGAAGTATGCCAGCGCTTCTGTCTATAGGCATGCATTCCTTCGCTGCACAACAACACCTGCCACCTGCTCTCACTAATTAGGTTCTTTTCTTTGTAAAAGAGGAGAGCTCATTAGTGTGCAGGTTTGGAAGATCTACCTGCAGACACCCCAGCCTTTGCTGGATTTAGTTGACTGCTCATAGTGTACGCCTGTGTTTTTCTCTTAGATTCCCCTGGAGCCATACTTCTACACATTTAAAAGAATAGATCAGTGAAAAGTTGCACAGTTTTCCTTTTACCCCAAATACTGTCACTCAGCCAAGGCAAGGAGTCCAGAGTTTTCCTTGCACTGGGGCTTCCAGGCTAATGTAGCTAACAAGTAAAGAAACCTGCTCTTAGAGACTGTTACCAAAAAACACACACAATAGAAGCAATCTCAAAGTCCACATTTTGTCATAAAGTGAAAGCAGGCTAAATAAGAATTTTATTTAGTTTTTATTTAGTTATGCAGTTTGCATGATGATGTCTATAAGCAAATTTTAATTGATAGCTACAGTAGGCTTGTCACCCAGTTGCAAAAGTAAAGTTAGGATGCCAAACTTGTCTTGGCTGATTAACTACATCTTCTGCATGGGACAGTTTTGATTATTTGAGTATTGCTTTTAGTGCCTCAGCCCCATAACAATGTCACCATACAAAAAAGAAATCATTAACAAACAGTCAGGACACATTTAATAGGGTAGCAGTGATTTGTTGCTTGCCTGACCCATTTTATTTGTTTTATACAGTAACACCCTGCCTTTGACAGGGGTTATGTTCCAAGAGCACCCGTGTATAGTGAAAAACTGCTTTGTTGTTAAATGTCTAGCAATGCCTATTTTTATAGTGTAAATCCTAAATATACTCCCATATTTGCTCCAAAAACACTTTTTAAACTCATTAGCCTTAAAGAAAATGTAAAGGTAAACCTGTATTCGTGCTCTGCAGTTTACACCGAACTCCCGCAGTTCTAGAATGTAAATACTGATTATACCCCTGGATAAGCAGTTTGGTATAAGCAGTTAAATACAGTAATAAAGTCTTTTAATTTACTGTAATAAAAATACATGGCTTTAAGAAAAGCAAAACAAAAACAGGAGAACACTTGAGATGCTCCATGGGGAAAATTGTGGTCTGCAGCTGCCACACATGCGTCACAGGGAAGCAGCAAGGATAAATAAGTAGCTCCCCCCTCTGAATACAGCGGCATTTCACATCCCAAGATGCGCTTTGTGTGTTTCTATCCACAGTACTAAAAAATGTATAGTTATTTTTATATAGAAATGTAGCTGAATTTACATTAATATTTATGTTGCAAATTTAGTACATTTTATTTTTCTTAATCATTTTCCACGAAAGTGCATGCAAAATGATATGTTGATATGAAAAAAGCTGTGAAGTCCAGGCATCATTCCCTACCCCCCCTCGTCCTTATGCAGAGTTGCTTAGCAACCCAGCGTGAAGACGAGGGAGCGTGGCGAACGAGGACCGGAAGTCACAAAAGCAAAAAAAACGTGGAGGATATCTGCAGTTTCCGCGTTAGTGCGGGGGTTTCAGCGAACAATTATTAGTTTGGCTCTCAGGAAAAAAAATCTGCATTGGACTGAAACCGCAACTGCTGATCCGCATAAAAGCAGGGATTTACTGTACATACTATTAAATGATTATAATGTTTTAGTTATGATCTAATAGCCATTAACCAGCAATGGTTAGTATTATTGTAAAGCCATACTAACACCTTATTATTTAAATATAAAGCCAAATTGACAAAACATGTGCAGCACTGGAACAAAGAGTGAGGAACTCTACCCTTCACGTTTAAACTCTTCTTACGGGCCGCAGCCTCATTCCATTGCTGACTTAGACTATTATCTGAGCTGGTTTTGTTTTTCCAGGGAACATTCTATAAAATATGTGACGGATTTGCATATTCAAATAAGATAAAGGATTTAAATTCCCACAGATAACCTGATAAATTTAAAGCTTATTGCCTTTTTGTTGGTTGCATTCTCAATAACAATAAAAACACCCTCCAGGGCTGGTATACAAGCAGCCTAAATTATTATATTTGGGTAAGGTGGATTAGAATAGGGCTCTTTTTACTGTGAGACCATTCACTTAACAGTTATTACAGACAGATTGTAAAATCTCTTACCATTACAGCCTGGTGCTGTGTGATGCAAACTCTATCAACTGATGATTCAGTATTACTTTTTTAAATGAAGAGTTGAGATTTAACTTTGTGGTTTTTTTTTTTTTCATTTTACAAGCTTGGTGGGTTCAAAACCATCTCTACAGAGTTGTTCCAAGACACTCAAAGTCACTGGTAATATACTCACCTAGGGTAATACGATTTTGGCTAAGACTAACAAAACCTTTCGGGGTTTGGTGCAGCTGGTCACACCTTTGCATCTTTACTAAGACAATACTCATGTTTTATTTCTGATTGCTATATGTATAGGCCTCCAGTCTGTCTGAGCTAGGTTGAGGTAAAGTGATGCTGTGCAACCATACCACTTTCCTGAGAGTTAAATCCCTTAAAACATGAAGGTCAGAAAAATGTTATAAATAAATTGTTATACACAATATACATGTGGATGATTTATTACCTCTTAATGTATCCATAGATGTTTGAACCTTTTAATGCTCTGCTGCAGAGATGTTTTTTCAAATGTTTTAGTGGTGACCTTGGACCAGCTTCTAGTGTGTAAAACCAGCGCTCCCCTGCACGCTAACAGTGCCTTCTGCTGCTGAGATATTCCCACAAGACTTGCGTTGTTCTACACTCAAGCTAAACTATTAATAACCCATCTAATGCAGTGAGCTTTCGTAAATAATTTTAAACCTAGTGACAAAAGCGATCAAATATAAGGAACAGAAAGTCCTCCACAACCGGATTAAGATCTCTTGTATAGTTATGATAATTGCAGAGCCACCTCATGTAAAATTAATCCAGCTTCAGGCTTTAGACCACAGTTCTAAGAGTTTTGTTTGTGGTAGAGAATGTGTTTGTTGGTTGAACAGCAGGGTAGCAGAGCTCGAAGGCCAGCAAACCGACCCAACTAACAGCAACAAACCGGGGCCATTAGTTTGTGTTTCTTAGTTGTATGTGATTGAACAAATTTGTTAAAACACTTTCATGTTGTTGTCTCCCATTTAAAGACCATTGTAGAAAAGATTCAGGATTCATTTTCCTCTGACATGTTCTGCTTATCCTCCACAGTTTGTCTTCTAAACATTCCCAAACAGCTGCCAGCATCAGAATATTTGTGTTTGTTTGTCTGGTGACTGTACTGTGGCCTTTACCCAGAGCTGTGTCGAGTAACAGAGGAGTGAAGTTAGAGCTTTGTCTCATTGCTATTCTAAAGCCTTCCTCCCTCCCCTCCCTATTTATTTCCTCTACTCTGCTGTGAAGGTTAATTACTTCTAGATAGTTAAGGATTACAGCAGAACAAAAAAGCTGGGCATTGATCTCTTCCCGCATGTGCCAACCTCGCAATGTCACCAGTCCACACACATCGGGACATACCCTCAGATACCTGGAGCACTGATCGATTTCTGCCCTTTTTTCCTCTGACTCTCTCTCTTTTACACACACACACATGCACACACTCACTTTATTTCTCTCACACTTTTTTTAATCTCCCTCTCTTTCTGTTCTTCCTGAAGCTCATTACTGAAAAGCAGGTTTTTCATCCTGATGCTTTACTTCATTCTGTTTGCGCCTTTATGCCGCTAATTTGTTTGTGTGTGTGTGAGAGAGAGAGCCTGAAAGAGAGACAGAAGCAATAGCTCAAGCTGAATGAGCTTCATTGATCTGCGAGGTTTAAAAGTTTACATAGGCTTGTAGTGGTGTTGCATACGAGTGTCAGAGCTCCCAATCACAGCATGCGGCCCACCAGTGTTTCCAAGATAGTCAAGTGCTTGTCTTGGTAATAGCAGACTGATCCCCACCCTCAGATACTCTGAGAGCAGTCAGACTGAGTAAGAAGCAACTCAGATACTTAAAGCACTCCATTATATCTCCTCCACATGCGCGCATACACCCACACATACGAACACTGCAGTCATGCTGTGCTCCAAAAGCACAAACTGATATGAAAGTTTTGTGCTGACAACGATAACCTATAATGGGCACTTTGTTGTTCTCGATGCTAACAGCAGTAAGTTGGGCAGCAAAATAAATAATTTATTAATAAAATATGAGACCAAGTGGCCTTTGCAGTATTGATATAGCAGAAAGCTGCAATGTGCATCTAAGAAATCGTTTTGTAGTAGGAACTTCCGCACCAATTTCAGACAATCCAAATATGTTTATTAAGTAATGACAAATAACAAAAAACAATGATTGTTTTAATTTTATAAATAATTTGTGTAATTTAGTTGTTAATCATTTTGAAATAATGATTATTACTAAAAATAATGAGACTAATATAATAGGAATGACAACAACGTCTGGACCCTGTCTATATATATCTCTGTGTTGCAAACGTCTGTTCAAAGCTGTGAAAGTTGCAAGATGTTTTGCTTGAAGAACAGTGTATTTTTGCGTTCTCTCACACACTCACCATGGTATTTACGTTCTAGTGCTGTTGGTGTTCAGTGTAAACTGTACAATACAGATGTGCGTTCATCTCCACGATATCTTCAAGGTTAATGAGTGTTAAATGAAATTGAAGGGTTTGAAGGGTTTGAAATGAAATTGAAGGGTTTCTATAAAAATAGGCATTTTAGACTTTTTTTTTTTTTTAAACCAAAAGACAACACGGTTTTTCACTATAAGCGGGTGCTCTTGGAACGTATATATACTGTGTATATAATATGTATATAATTACAGTTTTACTTTCACTTTGCGATCGCGCAAACTGTGTATTAGAGGGTGACACAGGAGTACATTTTTAAACCTCTCCCGTCCCACTCCCACCAAAAAAAAAAATCCCATCCCATCCCAGTCCCATAAAAACTGGGGGGAAATACCATCCCAATCCCAGAAGAATGATTCCCAATCCCTCCCACTCCCGTTTTGTTTTTTTTGGCTGGAATCGGTCAGTTATAGTAAAACAAAAAGAGTACAGATCACAGCAGGCCCAGCTTAGTTGAATAAAAATACAAAATGTAATTTGTTTTATTGAACTGAAAGTCATCTTAACAATGCACATTGTGTTTCATGTTGAATTTTATGCAGATCATCTATCCATCCAAAAACACACACACACATAGTCTGAGTAGTACTTAATCGGTTGTCTACAAGTCTTGCAGCTTCATTCTCAATGTGAAAAAATGTAGTTATTTCAGACCACCCAGAAATACCGGGGGAGCACAAGTGACGTATTATTTTCAGACAGTGGTCGTTGCAGCGTAGCTTTCACTTCTACCTCCATTTTTGTTTTGATTTTCGCGGCTAAAAGTGCGTGAAGAAGCCGCTTCTTCTCTTATATTACTGGTGTTTGGGACTATCGCCACCAACTGTTACGGGTGTGTGGAGCACGCCATTCACTTTACCGGCTACACCAAATCAATACTAGTTGTCCTGTCTCTTTATGCTCTCCTCCTGCGTGAGTCCAAAATTAGTTCATTTATTTAAAAGCAATAGTTCTGTGTAAAGTTATCATAGTGTTAAGATTCCCAGTCCCATCCCAATCACGTTATTAACAGTGATTTTGTTTCTGTTCAGTTAGAACCAAATATTTAAGTTGGATTGTAATTTTATACAACTGTTGTAATTTGTGTTTTAATAATTTTTTGATTGATTTGTTTTCTTTACAATATTATACATTAAAAATAATCTCTTTTATATTCGGGCTACTCATTTATTTTGGGTTACCAAAAACTGTGTGCATGCCCGAAGGGCTACCAGGGATTTCGAAATTTTGCGGGCCCTTTAAAATTATAAATTGATTTGCCTGTCACGGAGCGAAATAAATATTTGTTCCCCGTCAACCCAGCCAGACTTCTGGCTCCCACACACTGGCTGTGTACCCATGTTGCACACAGATTACAATCAGACTATCAATTACAGATTCTCCTGATCTTGACTCATCATGTGTATAAAGCACACCTGTCCACAGAATCGGTTTCTTCCATTCAAACTTCTCCACTACTATGGGCAAGACCAAAGAGCTGTCAAAGGACATCAGGGACAAGATTGTAGACTTGCACAAGGCTGGAATGGGTTACATGACTACGGCTGCAACAACTAATCGATAATGAAAATCGTTGTCAACGAATGCCGTTATCGATTAGTTGGGCTGCTCACTTTACTGAGGAGCATGACCACAAGATGCACAAATACACAAAGATATACACACACAGATACACAGCCGCTTGCAATGGAGGTTACAGAAGCGTCTGCAGGAAAAAGCGTGCGCCCCAAGTCCTCCAAGGTATGGGAGCAATTTACATT
>JBBPDE010000015.1:13509864-13522297 GCA_037974605.1 Nannopetersius ansorgii | reverse complement strand
ACTCTGGGGCAGTGGGAATGGGGAGAACACTCTGGGGCAGTGGGAATGGGGTGAACACTCTGGGGCAGTGGGAATGGAGCTGAATGGTGTACAGATGTGAAATGTGAAATATTCAAATGTGCAAGTACTTGTATTTAAAAAACAAATCCTTTGTAGATAACCCTCTTGTACAGTGATACTTATGTCTTTATATATCTTTATATCTGATATACTACTAGTAGACTGCTCTATTCTCTGTTTTATTTTTCCTGTCTTTTATACCTATCAAAAAAATGTAACCTGACTCGGAGAGCTTTGCACAAGAATTCCAATGTGCAGGGAGTGCTGGTTTCATGCACAAATGGCAAATAAAAATCTTGAATCTTGAGATGAGTGCAAAAAAATCTGGGTCAGTATGAATGGGTATGAACATTTTTAAGCAGTATGAATGAGAACCATTGTGATTACTGTTCGCATACCATCATAAACACCCAGGTATTTCTGTCCTCTCCCCACTTTCTAAGACTCTGGATCTGTTTGTAAACATTAAAGATGCCTAAAGCAAAACTGCCCTGACTTGCCTTGACAGATCAGACTACAGTTTAGTTTTGCCAGTTGTTCAGCAGCAACCAGGGACAGTGAGGACAATGGGGAAGTGGCATCTCAAGGCCATTGAGCCTGTGAATTAAAATAGAGAACATAAGAGGGATGAGACAGGTCACTGACTTTTAGAGGCTAGGAGAATTGCAGATGCGGGTAATCTAGAGTGGTCAAATGAGCTGAACAAGGTTTTCAACTGATTAATGGAGTACCTGATGTTCAGGCCACGGTTTATGAGGCTACAGTTGTGTTGCATGTCTGGTTTGTAACATCGGTGCTCGCCCATGGAACTGTGCTATTCCCTTTCCTGTTCAATATATACACCTCTGATTTTAAGTACAACATCAGATCCTATCATCTGCAGAAATTCTCAGAAACTGTCATTGGGGTGTGCTTGCCAGGAGGCTGGTGGTGTGGGGGGAAAAAACACCTGCAGCTGTACATTATCATGGTGAATTTCAGGGACAGGAAGGCCCCACCTTCTCCAGTTTTAATAAAGTGTCCATTTGTCATATGTGAACACACTACAGCACACAGTGTGAACAGTGCGAAATTCACTCGAGTGAAGTTGTGGGCAACCAGCGGTGCAGTGTGTAGGAACAGTAGCTTGCTCAAGGGTACCTCGGTGGTGCCATTGGCAGTCCTGGAAATCGAACCCACAACCTTCCAATAACAGGGACAACTCCCTAACCACCAGGCAACCATCTGCTTCATATAGAGAGAATGTCCTATAAGTAGTCGGATGATTAATTGGAATGGAGGCCAACAGACTAACTAAACTATTAAAGGGATCCAAGCTGGTCACACTAGAGGGGGTGGTAGAGGACTGGAGGCTGGCAAAACCACTGGGTAATCCACCTACACTCTTCTCAGCATGTTTGCCAAGAGTACCTTCAGTAGCAGACCCATTTAACCTCAGTGTGCGAAGGAGAGGTACAGAAGGTCATTCCTACCGGGTGCTACTAGGCTTTACAATTCATCGGCTTTTGCAGGGCCTGTTGACAATGAACTGCTTGTGGACATAACCTGCTTTTGTTATTCATTTTAACAGTCTTTTATTTATTCTTTACACTACACAACAGGGCTACAAGAACACTCAATATATTGTTCATTGAAAGATGAGACCTGCTTCTTTTTATGTTTTGTTGTGATCGTGTGCCTATTGTCATTTTATTTTAATATATCTGACTGTTTGGATGATTTAATTTCTCTTCATGGCTCTATCAATTAATCTACACTCAATCATGACGGACATTTCAGGCAGAAATACTATTTTATATTTACTTTGCACTAGATCAACTTGTGTTTTTCTGATTTACCTTGCAGAGTTTGCACTTTCCCTCATTTTTGTTTATCATGACCCATCCTTACTTATTTACCCTGCTAAATCTGTCCCAGATTCCTCTTGAAGCAACATCAACCATGTCCTTTTAGAATGAACGGTATGTCATGCCTTCTTATTCGTCATTAGTGCATGACCTCATAAATGCTTTTTTGATTGAGGGACGTGAAGTTTCCACATTTACACTTCAAAATTGTGTGGAACGCCTTCCTGTAAAAAGCTGCAGAAGAGGCACCAGCTCTAAATGAAGGCTCGCGAGTTTGGAATGGAATGCCAGACAAGCTCACATCCGCGTGATGGTTAGGTGACCACATACTTTTGGCGACTGATGTATAGAATTTGCATCACTGCTCACTCCTTCAGTAACAACAGGGATTAACCGCTGTAATTGAATTCATTCAGGCTTGCTTTTCTTTGCAGGATATACCACAGGGCAAGAGAGGTAAAAATGAATTGGATGGAGTTGAACAAAGCATTCTGACATTTGAAAAGCTTTTTACTTGAATTGCTTTAATGTGGCTAACCTAAAAATGTGGCTTGTTGTATTTTATTCTTTGGGTTTTTTCCACCAGCACTTTTAACAGGGCAAAGAGGATGAACCTGACATTCAAGAACATTTCTTAGAATATTATTAACATCCGTTCTATGTATCACTTCAGCTGCAATTAAGGGAACTATTAGAGCAGCTGCCTACTGTTCTCTCTTTTTAGAAAAGGTTGTTGCTTTTTTGGGACTTCAGCTTCTCGGCGTGTGAGGACTAATCTGAAATCAGCTTTTACTTTGCATATCTTTTCACAACTCCCAATGCACAAAACCCATTTAGTTAAGTCCATTTTTTGGCCTTGCACATTTTTATGAATATTTAGCCTTATTATGTTCTTTTAAACTTTGACAGCGGAAACAAACTCATCTGAGGCAACTGAGGTGAAATCACAGATACACACCTTATTTAAAGTCAACCTTGAAATTCAGTGTAATTTATGACATCACTAGAAACATAGCTTTGTTTTCCTGTAATCTTGCATTAAAATATCATGAATGTTGTTGCCTGTAAAACATCTTTAAAACCAATTTTCACGCCTGATGAGACAGTGAAACAATATCATTGTCAGAGCTAAACCCTGCATCTCTGCTTTTGACAGTTTGGAGCTCTATCCAATTTAGTTCCAGACACACTTTACCATATGTCATGATTTACTTGACTAATAGATAAAATAAACTGCGATTTTATTTGTTGTATTTAAATACAATAGGAATAAGCTAGCTCAGAGATCCTCCTTGGTTCCAAATGAACCAAATCACGTTTAGTTTGCTGTGCTTTAGCCCTAAAGACTTTCTCTATACCTTAAAAACAGAGTTAGTCTAACGTATTGTGCGCTAGCGCTAGTGCTATTTACTTAAATTGCATGAACATTTCATGATGAATAGAACAATAGAAATAGTGAGCAATTATGTGGACTAAAAGCTTGTTGCATTAATGTAGGTTACCTTTTCGGTAATCAGTGTCTGGATTTCTTTGTAGCCATTGCACATTTTATTGCTAGCAAGAAAGCTGGACAGGGTTTTTTCATTCCTCCCCTTTTGCCCTTCATTACTCGCAAGCAGCACAACAAATAATGGCTAAATGACTGGGGGGCCTGTAGAAGGAGGCTGTAGTTGAGAATTCTGAGAATATAGAGGTGTGAGGTTGTCTTAAAAAAGTGACTACACTGAACTCAGAAAGGTCCAAACTGTGATTGAATTACAGAAGACCAGTCAAAAGGCTTTGAGTATCTTCAGAGATCACTCAAGGATCCATCGCAGAAAGGCATTTGGGCATACACTAATGTCTAAGACCAGCTAACTTATTCCTGGTATGTTACAGTTTACTAGCTTAGTCCTGACTTACTAGCATCAGCATTATATCTCCGAGTAGGTTCTGTGAGGCAGAACAGCTGCACTTTCAGTAAATGGACTTAGAGTTTTACTTGGTAGATGGGCAGAGAAATCAATTCCTTCATAAAGCCCTGCGATTAGGGTGACAGCAAGCAGGAACATGGTGAGAAATAGAGGAAAATGGAGAAGGAAGAGAAGGGAAATAACTCACCATCTCAGATGGGAATAGAAATATCAAGCATGAGAGTAAGGCAATGTTCAAGATGAAATTTCAAAGAGAATATATATTTCAGATTAAATGTTAAGTCTTATTCGCTTTATGCACGCGACACACAGCTGACTGTTTGGGATCCCTTGTGATGCAAACCCTGCGTAATATATTGAGAACACTCCATACCGAAAAGGATCTTGAAATTTTAAGTAGTTGATTTTTTTCTTTTCTTTATCAGGAGTGTATATTGCTTTGGCTCTGTTAAAGTATCCATTATCATTCTGATAGACATGCTTTCCATTATTCTCCTCTTGGGGCTTTTTCAGACTTCGGTGATATCCATCATGAGCGCAGTCAATATGGGTTCGTTCAAAATGCCATTCTTATTATACCCTTCCCCTGCTGAATGGAAAGCTTTATATATTAAACATCCTTACTCTCTATGCTCCTGGCTCCGAGCCTTTTGTCTTCCACCTCTCTCTTTATTTCCAATTGAATGTAATTATGTAGAGCTCTGTTAGAGGCCATAAACTAAATTAGATGGGAAAGGAATGGTGGGAATTTGATGGCACCTGTAATTCAGAAATCAGTAAGTTTAGGATTTCCTTTTTCTCATTAAGCTCAGAATTCTAGGTGGATAGAAATGAGTGCTTAAGGTTTTGTGGTCTAGAATAACAGAAAAAAACTTGTAGAACATCAGTAACAATATTCTCTGTATTTAAAAAGCAGCAGTCAAATCCCCAGGTAGATTACTTGCTTTTTGCTCAATCATGCTGTTGTGGCAAGGCTTTTAAGTCATCTTAGGGAGGGTAAATCAAGTTATTTTGTGCCTGCTGAAAACCAAAACCATTACAATGTAAGCAAAAAGCTATCAACTAACACATCAGTATGGCTTCAGTACTTGCATAGTTCAAAAGTTTGCAATCACTACTTTCTGTAATCTAAAAAAAATCTAGATAATGGCATAGTTTTTCCCCAAGACTCTTTGAAGTAAACCATATGGTTATGTGTCTGCGGTGTCATCAAACACAGGTGGGAGTTATTTTCAAAAAGTTCAATAGTAATCTGCTTTTAATTATTATGGCTTGACTAATGCTATAGGGAGTTATCTGCAAACATCCAAAAGATGGAGCTCTTGTTATTTTTCTTATAATAGCAAAGTGAAAACTCCATGTGAGCTTCACTACTTCTCCACTTTTATTACCCCATGTTCATATGTGCAACACCATATTTCAATAAAACCACATTTCAAAAGTAGTTGAAAAACAATTTCTTTAAGAACCAATAATTTCTGTCATTAAAGCCTACTGTGACTAGACGTGACCATGTCTTATGAGAACACAGTGTGAACAGCATGAAATTCTTCCTCTGCATTTAACCCATTCACCAATTGAAGCAGTGGGCAGCCAGGAACACAGCACCCGGGGAGCAGTGTGTGGTGACGGTGCCGTGCTCAGGGTACCTCAGAGGGTCTTGGAAATCGGACCCACAACTTCCTGATTGCAGGGTAAACGCCCTGATCACTAGGCTACCTGCTAGCTGTGGTTTGCTATGATTGCCCTATATAACTAGAATTAAACACTGCTCCTCTGGTGAAACCAAATTTGGCTGTGCAGCACCCTTCAGTTTTATCAGTGGATTTGTACAAGACTTGGGATCTCAATTTAGAGGTTGTTTACATTTAATAGTTTTGTTTTGAAAAAAAAACTGAATGCTAGGAAGCAAACATTACCACGCGAGTTATGACTTAATGAGCATATCACATCCACACATGATTTATTTAAAAGTAGGGGAAACACTGATTATA
Source organism: Nannopetersius ansorgii (assembly GCA_037974605.1). Taxonomy (NCBI): domain Eukaryota; kingdom Metazoa; phylum Chordata; class Actinopteri; order Characiformes; family Alestidae; genus Nannopetersius; species Nannopetersius ansorgii. The sequence continues at coordinate 13,516,483 of JBBPDE010000015.1, read as the reverse complement.
ATGCGTGTACTCTACAGTTGTTTAGTCTATAGTGAAAAGTTTTTAATTAAGGATTTAAATTACATTTTTATTTTAAATAGTTGGGACCCAGTATCAAAAGAGAGCTTTACTGTAGTCCATGATACATTACTGACTTTTCATACTAGTGGCAGCTTAACAGATGGGGTTCTAACAGATGCTACATGTCTGCACCACATATGTTCATTACAAGCTTCACATAAAACTTGGAGTGTATGTTATGAGCTTCAGATGCATGTGTTTAACTTGAACAAAGTGTTCATTTTCAATGCTGTTAGCATAGCATTAAAAATCTACTAGACTTTAGTATGCGCACCGGCAACAATGAATCAGTTTTTTTTACTGTGCTTCTGAACTGAAGCCCTAGTTCTATTCACCAATGGTTATCATTGTAAATATTATTGGTCGCAAACTTTTTAAACATGTACTTTATAGAAAGACAAAGAAAATTGTGTCCGCAAAGACAGAGCTGTATGTGGTTTAGTAAAAATTGTGAAAGCTGTATAAGATCAAGACTAAAGTTACAAAAAGCAAATTCTAAAGTCAAAATTTGTTCCATCTCTGTCCTGCCCCAGAGGACGTGCACCTTCATTTCCATAAGTGCGAGGTGGAGTACCTGCAGTTTGCCTTCCGCTGGATGAACAACCTGCTGATGCGGGAGTTGCCGCTGCGCTGCACCATCCGCTTGTGGGACACCTACCAGGTACATAGACACTACATAACAATCATATATATTTAACACTGAATTCAGTATTTGTGATGCAATTATAATATGTGTATATATAATATATACACATATATACGTTGTATATACACATGTTGCACTTACATACAAATGTATATATTTTTTGTATTAGTTGTAAAGTATACTTTTTTTATTTCATCTTGTGTTGTATAGCTCTTTATGTTTTGCTGCTCTTACCTTTCTACTGTCCACTATCTGCGGTAACAATGAGAATTTCTAATAAAGATTTATCGCTCTCTTTGAGCTTATATTTTGTAGTCTGTATTATCTCTATAAAATTTTAGTCATTGCATTCTGACTGCATGGCTGTTGTCAAATCTTACTAGAGTATACTTTGCTCTAGTTTGGGCTAACCTGGTTGTTCTCAGGATGAGTCACAAGTCTGTCCATAGGGATTAAGGTCTACTGACTTATTATCCTACTTATGTTAATGTGTGGTCTCCAAACTAGGGGTGCAGGAAGTGGCAGTTTTTCTTACAGGAACAGTATACGAATAAAGTGGCACCAAAAGAGCAATAAGCCATGGAAAACTGTAATACAGTGTTTTTGCCATGCTTAAGGGATAAGCAGAACTCTAATTGCTATAAGCAGCTCCACATTTGGTTGCTTAGTCGGTCAGTTTTATGGCAAAAACTATGCGTTTTATAAATTAGTTTTCCCTATTTCCCATTGAACTGTAAAAAAAAAGTGACAGTATGTATAGCATTTTCCCTTTAAAAAGATAAATAAATAGGTCATTTATGCTCTAGAGATTTACATCATGGTGGAGGTCATTGGTTGCTTCAAACTGACATATTGGCACCAGATTTTAGTGCTGAGATGTCAGCCGCCAATGTTTCATAGCCTCTAAGCAAGCAGTCACTAAAATTTATTGGGAGGCCTGATCTTGGCTGTGGTTTGCTATGATCTTAGTGCTGTAGTCTGATCAACGTTACACTTCAAAATATAATTGGCTCTTAGATTCATTTCATTTGGTTAATTTCATCCAACTGAAAAGAAACTACACACAATGTTTAGTTATCACTGATAACACTGAAAGTTTTAAAGCTCTGAAAAATCATCACAGTTGGTAATAGTTTAGGCCTAGTTTCTCTGTTCATTTTTTATTGAAGAGATTGGAGCTGCTGATGGCTGTTCTGACATCTTTTCATTCTTATGTCCTAAAAATCTTTTATTATTCTCTTTTATCAGTGTCCTATATGCCTGTCTCTCTGCTTTTTTTAATTTTCCAGTTTTCACATCTTGTTCACAGCCTCCTGACGTGTGTTTTGGACAAAAGGCAAAAACGTTTTCTAGGGAGTTGAAGGAGCCTTGGTTTGAAAGGAGCCTTACCGTTTTATCCTAAACTGACTTGTCCAATAACACACACATTCTAGAATCTAACCCTGACCCAGGACTAACAGAAAATACCAAAACCAGTAAGAAACCAAATGAAAGCTTATATTCTTAATGATGGTTAAATTGCTTTAATATGGTAATCAAGAACGAACAACCAAATTGTCAGCTTTGCTAAATAAGATTTCGTTTTTTCTTTTACAAATGTCATCACCAGTGCTTCTTACCCATACTCCAAAAGTATGTAAGAGCTAATGGTCACTAGAAGACAACACAAGTTACTCCAGGACAAAACCACAAACAGTATGGAGGATGAGTAAAGGAGAGGTAAAACCAAAGAGACATACTAAGAAAATCCTGAAAATCTGATCCGGTCTGGTTTATATGGATATTTCAACCTTTGCTTGCAATGCACTAGTAACAGGTCTAAAGGAATGTGACAGATGTGCCAAAACAGTCGTCTTTTCTTTATGTCTTGGAATACAAAGTATTGTGCCTTTTTTCGGCCACAGCATTAAACCCACTGACAGGTGAACTAAGTGCATGAAGTATGATGGATTAAAACTACATGGACAGGTGAAATATTTCTTGACAATGGCACCATTGAAGATGTGGGATATATTAGGCAGCAAGTAAACAGTTAGTTCTTGAAGTTGGTTTATTGGAAGTAGGGAAAATGGGTAAGGATCTGTGCAGTTTGACGAGGGTTACATTTCCATGGCAAATGGTTCAGCATTGATGAGCGTGGGGAGTAAAGGTTCGCCTGTATTATCTGATCCTTAATACTAGCTACTGTACCACAAATTGCTAAAAGAGTTTAGTCTGGCCATGAAAGAAAGATGTCAGAACACAAAGTGCATCTCAGAATGCTGTGTATGAGCTCTTGTCTAACACTGGAAGCACCTACAACAGGCATATAAGCATCAGAATTGGGCCATGGAGCAATGTAAGACACAATGTTTTTATTACATCGTATGGCCAGCCATGTGCATGTCTTGTCATTCATAAAGATGCTACTTTAACGTGTACCACCTACATAAACATATTAAAACATTGACATCCATTTTGGCAAAGGGAAAGGTGGGGGTCTTGCATATTTTGCGGGAGCCTGCGCAACTTGTGTAGTCAGTGTGTGGGGCCTACTGGCTCTGTGTACTTGTTTGTCAAAGTGGTACTATAGCAAAAACAGACCTACAGGAAACAAATTGGTATGCAAGCAAAAATGAGAGGTTATCCTATTTACTAGCTTCTTAATCCTTCAAATAAAAGATTGAACTTTTCCTGGGTGAACGTTTTCCAGTCTAGCAAAGCTCTCTCTAGCTGTTATTGTGAAAGTCTGTTATGGTGCCACAGTTTGGAGGGTTGGCAACTGCAAAGGTATGTCTTCCAAGGCTGAGGCTAGGGCAGCATTCACCTTTAGGAAGGAGAAAAAAAAAGAAAGTAGCTTAATCGCCATGCCTCCTGTGGTATGGCCTCCCTCTTGTAGCATGTCTCCACAGTTGCAGAGAAATTCTGTATGAAGATAATGTGCCAGATAATAGGATTAATACATGAATGGATTTTCCTGGAATCCCCGTGTCAGAGAGGGAACAGCCCTGAATCTGGGAAATGCTTTTCTACTAGGCTTAAGTATTTTTTTTTATTTCTTAAATTACTGTTGACCAATACACGTTGGCATGCAGTGGACTTGTTTAGGTGAACGATCTAAACGCGTCCATTCTGAACCAAAGTGTCATTATCACAACAGTAATTTAAGCAATAAAAAATGCCTAGAGTTCAGCCAAGTTATTACTCAGAAGGAGGTGGTGAGGAAGGTTTTATGTCCTCAGTGAAGCATGGAGTCAAGACGTTTATCTCCGCTCTCTTTTATTCTCTCTCCCTTGTAATTGCATGTTAGGGCTGGCATACAAAGGGGCTGCCCCAGTAGATCAATTAGGTCCTACAAAGAGCTCAGACTAGAGAGAAAGCAAAAGAAAGAGTGACACAGGAAGAAAGAAGACAAGGAAAATCACGGTGTGCTGGAGCGATACAGTGTCTCTACCTTGCTTCTGCTCCATTAGAGAGTGAGTTTATTCTCTGGTGGTTGGTCTGAGGTTCATTCTTACTGTAAGCTAAGGCTACGCTGTCTCCTCTCCTCTTGTTCTCCCTTCTTTTTTCTTTCACCTTCTTCTCTCCTCTTCGATGCACAATGCTTCTCTTGTTTTATCTCCTGCATTTTTTTCTCCCTCTCACACCCATTTTCTGTGTCTTTTCCTGTTTTTTCCTCTCACTGCTCAGAGAGAAGCAAACTAAAAGCAAACAGGACAACAAGAGCAAAGCCACTTATAGCCAGGTGCCTCACCTCAAGTGGCTGAAAGTATTGTACTGTACCTCACACACACACAGGCAGAGAGAATGATGTCTGTGTGTGTGTGTGTGTGTGTGTGTGTGTGTGTAGGCAGGTCGGGAGGGGGAATATTCAGACACAGAAAAGGCCGTCTTAATGTCTTTTTTTATTACCAGCGGTGGTGATGGTCATAACTGACATTAGTCTTTTCCCTCAGCTGATTAATTAGGCTGCCACTGAACAGCCATAATGAACTGAGAATCCGGCCTTGATGTTAAGTGTAATGCGTTCGATCAGACATTTTCTTCATATTCATGTTAGGTGACTGTGACCTCAGACTGTCTTTTTGTTGGAGTGTCTTCCATTAGCTAGTTGTAGTCTGAAGTGTGTTTCTGTCTCTCCAGGCCGAGTCAGAGGGTTTCTCTCATTTCCACCTGTACGTCTGCGCAGCCTTCCTCATCAAGTGGCGCAAAGAGATTCTTTCCATGTCAGACTTTCAGGTACTTTTGTCTTTTTGGGATTAAATTTACAAGGGCTCCTGGTGTAAATTGTTTTTTTACAAGTGCTTTTTACTTATTCCCACCTGCTATGTCTGCATTTTTCTTCTTCCTCCCTGAGAAAAGGCTAATGTACCTGTTTTTTAAAAAAAAAATAACAGCGCTGGTCTGATCATGTTAGTCCTGTCCATGTCCACACATTTGTGATTTCCCAGGCAAATGCTTCTGCGCTTTTTTAAAAAACAGATCTTTGATCACTTTTACTTGCTGCATAAGGTCTCATATTGATTCCAAACCACAAGGCTTTGGATGACTGCAGCTTGGAATCTCTGATTAGTTTATTGAACATTATTAGCAACGGTCATGAAATAGACAAATGGATGTTTTTTTTTGTAAGTGAGAGCATTCTGCACTGCAAGCCTGGCTTTGCCTTGTTTACACACAGCAGCAGCAGTTAGTCCTATGAGTGGTTAAATAGAAAAATGGCCTCACAAAGACTGTTATGTAAATGTTTGGACATAGTCAAGTCTTTTCATATAATGGTTACTTTTATCTTGCTTACACATTTCTAAGGAAGATATGTTTTCAAAAGCATAAAAGTGTTTTACCGTATTTGTATTTCTACCGTATTTATAAAACATTTGAAAAAATGCGTAGTATTTTAACACTTACTGCAGAAATATAGTGCGCCGTGTGGGACATATGTATTACACCACGTCTTGACACTGTATAAAAAGGAGTGTAAATGAGTGAGCGTGTGCATTTATATACAAGCACATCCCCACTGATGCGCTCAGTGCTTTGAATAAGTGTGTGTGGGCATGTTGTGGCTGCCTCTGTGTGTGTTGCGCGCGTGTCCTGCTCCACACTGCGCTGCCTCATCCAGTCCGTCACACACTCCATGGCGATCGCAGTAATTGGGCCTGCAGTGGAGCAGCCTCGCTGTAACTGCATTTCACACACCAACGGTCAGCCCACCTCAGAGACCAACAAACCACACACACACACACACTCTTCTCTTATTTCATTCCTTCCTCTATCTCTGTATCCTCTGTTCTTTCTTTCCTCCATATTACTCTCCTTGTCTCCCATTCTTATTTTCTTATTATTCATCCCTCTTTATCTATCCTTCCATTCTCCTTTTCTTGTCCTTTCTTGCTCTTTCCTTGTCTCCCATTCTTCTCTTCCTTTCACTCCCTGCCTCCAACTGCCCAATTGTTCTCCTCTTCCTTTCATTTCTTCCTCTCTCCATCTCTCCCATTCCTCTTGTTACATTATTCTCATTTTACGTTTCCTTTTATTCCTGCTTTTCCCCCTCATCGCTTTATTGTTCTCCTTTCATTCTTTCCTCTCTTTCTCAATTTCTTCCATTCTTCTCCTCCTTTCATTCCCCCCTCCACCTGTCCCATTTTTTAAAATCCTTTTATTCTTTCCTTCCCGTCTCTCTGTCTCTCTTATTCTTTTCTACATTGATTCCTACATCTCTTCAATTTATAAAGGTCTCTCTTTCTCTGTCTCTCTCTCTCTTTCTCTTTCTCTGTCTCTCTCTGTCTCTCTCTCTCTCTCTCTCTCTCTGATGGGTAGTGAAAACAAACACATGCATTAAAAGAAGCTTATTAAAAATGCATTTCGAAGGAGAGCATAACAGCGTTTGCATTAAAACGTCTATTTGGGCTGAGAATGAGAATTAAGAGAATG
>JBBPDE010000015.1:13494128-13509764 GCA_037974605.1 Nannopetersius ansorgii | reverse complement strand
TTAAGAGAATGCTGTTAAGTTAGAAACTCTCTGAACTCTGTACTCTCTGCTGGACTGGTCCATTGACTGAGGTTTGTTAATTATGCAGTATCCTGTACTCCACAGAGACTGCTTGATACAGCTTTTTCATTTCTGACACTGAAACTTTGAATATAAGCTTTTTCTTTTCTGAGACTGAAACTTTGAAACACTGAGCTGTAACAAAATCGCAATTTCGATTTTATCACAGTTTTATATTGATTTGTAACTATAGATTCTTTTACTCTTCTGCAACAAGAGTCATTAGGTCTAAAAATATAGACCTAATGAACTAAACAGCATTTAGTTCAAATAACATTTCTGAGCAGATATTAATCTGTGCAATTTTGCCAACAGCTAAATAAATACTTAATGTTACTTCAGAACGACAAATTAACGAGAACAAAAACATTTTAAAATGGTAAACAATAAAAATGACAACCTTTGCAATTCTTAAATTTACTGAATTATTCAACACCGCTATTTTAACATGACATAAAGTGCAATACTGTGACTAAAATATGATTATAAAAAAACATCAACTTAGGAACATGGTTTTCCAGCATCGTTTTTAAGCATTTATCAGAACCGCAATATGTAGAACGTAGTCTATGTAGACCAGGGGTTGCAACCTTTAACATTCAGAGAGCCATTTGGACCCGGTTTCCACAAAAGAGAAAACACCAGGCGCCCCAAAGCCTTTTTGACATCTATGATAGCACTGCATATATTGTTTTTTTACTTTTATGCTATGTATAAAAACTATGCTCGTGTGTTGTTTGTGAAATTACTTATTCAAAGAAAACATTTTGAACATTTAGAACTCATTAAACACGTTGTATTTTAATGTTACAAGATCACAATAATCATCAAATAGAATTACAATAAAAACAATGAAAAATTAAACAAACCAGAACGGATGACAGCCTCAATTGAAGTAATTTAATCAGAATTGGATCTATTAGCTATTGGAGCAGCGAGCATGCTCTGTAAGAGCCATATTGGTATGGTGTGGGCACATGTACACATGTATTTTTACATATTGTTGTTTTATACTGTTGTGCTTATGAGTCACCTTTGACCGAAATCAAATTCCTTGTATGTGTCGCTCACATACTCATCCAATTACCGAGATTCTGATTCTGATATAGCGACAGGCGCTGTACAACGGGCTCTGGGTCTAAAGACAGGCTCTGGGTCCACTGGACATTTGCTGTGTCTGCTGGCTGCAGCTTGCGTGGATGTTTGCCGGCAGGTTGCAGGACTAAACGTCCGAACATACTGCAGCAGCGTCGCATCAGGAAGTGCCTTGATGCGAAACTGGGCACTGCGTCAGTTCACACAGGCAGCCGTTATGGGTGTAGCTAGTTAGCCACCGCTCTAGTGTTAAATTATTATATTCTCCAGAGCCGCAGGTTGCCAAACCCCGATATAGACAATACTATGATCTTGGTGCTTTGGCAGATCGTCATTATATAAATTGTCTTCACAATCTCATATCGTCATTTCACCCACCCCTGGTATATATATATATATATATATATATATATAGATCTATGCAGTACCAAGAACATCTGCATTTAGTGAAAAAACGTGGTAAAAAAAATGCCTATTTTTATGGTGTAAACATACATATACCCCCAAATATGCTCGTAAAATACTCAGCTTAATGCATTACCCTTAAAGAAAATGTAAAGGTAAACCCGTATTCGTACTGCAGCAAGGAGAAATAAATAGCGTTCACAGATTGGCTTCTTTCAATCTCTGAGCATATTCACCACCCCATGATGCCCTTTTTTTGTGTTCTCTGGACAGTACCAAAAAATGTACAGTTATATTTTATGCACGAAAAAAATGTGGAGGATATCTGCAGTTTCCGCTAACAATTATTAGTTGGGTTCTCAGAAAAAATCTGTGATAGACTGAAGCCACGACTGCCGATCCGCAGAGGGGTTAAGTCCCAAGAGTGTGTATAGTGAAAAAACGCATTGTGTTTTGGTAAAAAAAATAAAATGCTTAAAACTGCCTATTTTTATAATGTAAATGTTAGTCATTAAATGCATTACCCTGCATTACCCTTAAAGAAAATTTAAAGGTAAACCCATATTCGAATTTAAATTCCCCACCGAGATACGCAACTCAGGAGGCTGTGGGACAAAAGTATTGGGACACCGCGGGGAGGTGAATGGTTTTCGGAGCATGAAACCTGATCTACTCGGGCTAAAAATACAAATGAGGGCTTGCTGGAAAGGTCTCCGGGAGTTCTACTGAACTGTGGAGTTTGAATTGCCTGAGTGCGCGCTTCTAAAAAAAGTGCTTCCAGGTCAGCTACAGAGTCCCCTTGTGTGAAAAGAAAAATATATTTATTGCGACAAAAAAGTAATAAATGGCACAGGATATTTGCAGTTTCCATGTCGGTTCTCAAAAAAAATCAGCGTGTGACTGAATCTATGACTCTTGAGCCGCGTAAAACTAGGGGATTGCTGTATATGTGTATATATAGATACAGATTTAAAATATACATATATCTATTGTTGTCTCTGCTACTGTTTCATCTTGTGAAAAATCCCTGTCCAATCTCTTTCAGGGCCTGCTAATGCTTTTGCAGAACTTACCCACAATACACTGGGGCAACGAGGAGGTGGGCTTACTCCTGGCTGAAGCCTACAGACTCAAATACATGTTTGCAGATGCTCCCAGCCACTATAAAAGATAAGAACTTCTTGACTCACTGATGACTCCTACACACAAACATACACTCTCTCTCCCTCAGTCTAGAGGCATTTCTTTAGTCTCCTATTCTGTTAGTCAGACTGAGGGAGTTGTCCACTCCGCTGGGACATACGACGGACAGAAAAAGGAGATCCTGAGCAAACCTCCCCTGCTTCTTTAGGTCATTTGCGCTGATGAAGACCACTTAGACACCATCTCTGAAGTTTTTATGAAACTTGATCAAACTTGATTAGAAGAAAAGGAAGTGGAACAATTTCTCAGCCACTTTATGAAAAACGTTTTTATTGCGTTTGAGTTTTTTTTATATAACGTTGTATCTCCTCGCGCTCCTTCATTTTATTTGAAATGGAGCAATCACTCTTTTTTTCATACTACAGATGATTTTGTTTTGCAGACTTTGGGTTTCCATTTATGTGTGTGGGTGGGTTTGTGTGTGTGGCGTGTGTATTTTACTTAATTTTTTTCTTTATTGCATATTTGACTTGGACCACAGAAGTATAGCTGGCTCCATTCATCTCAGAAGGCGTCATCGCAGCTGTTACTGCAGTGCTGTAGTAAACTGCGGCAGGCATCCAGGGTCATTTCTGATGAGTTGCAGCGGTACATATCTGTTGGCCCATAATTAAGAGGCCGAAACACACCAGGCTGACCTACACTCATACATGTCTGTGAATTTTACTAATCAAGGACAAAGTCCTACTTTCTGATGGTGGCCTAGCTTCATGTGAAGCCCCCACATATTGCACAAAAAGAAGATAAAGATTAAAATGAGGATACTCATTTTTTTTAAAGAATTAACTACTGAGGTGATGTTGCAAAGTAGACACCTTCAAACCATGATGAAATGTTATAGATTTTTAGAGAATGAATCATAAGTTGTGAAAAAACTACTGAGACTGTAATGCAAACTATATGTATATAGTTTATATGTATGTGGGAGATGCAGCTCAAACATTCTGCTTGTTTATGCCCTAAAACTAATCAGAGGTGTCAGTTTTTCACTGGTCTAGGAACAGTGTCTTCTACCTAGCGTTAGCGTTCTACCTAGTAATTTTTGGAGAATATCCAAAACGGATTCCAGATCAATGTAAAAAGCACTGCTGCTTTCAAGTGCTCTTGGTTTTAATTGAAAAAAATGTCTCCCACAACGAGGCTACACACAAACCACCTTTAAAGCTGGGGGAAGAAATTTTCATCATAGCCAATTAAAGAGGTCCACCTATATAAAATGGAATTACACATTGCTTTGGTAAATGGAGAAGTTCTATCTAAATTACGACCCAAGACTGACAATTGTGAGAATATTGTAAGAAATATTGAAATTTGCCTTGTAAACAAAATATAAAAAACGATCATATTAATCATCATTTCCATCAACTGCCTTCTCTTCTGTTCAGTCATGCAAGCTGTAAACCACAATCAGTTTAGCGTTTTTGGTAGTTTATTAGGTTTTTTGAACATGGTTGTACACATAGATTTATGTACATAGATGCTACATTGTTGTTGTCTTCCATATTATGTCCATTATCCATTTGCAGACAAATGAAATTGGCAATAACGTCATCATTACTCTACCAATTTTCATCAAATTTGTTTTGTAACTAAACGCGCTGCATTGCAGTTCTTAATATGAGGCATATTTGCAGCATGTTGGTTACAATTTCTTTTTTTTTAAGTTTTAACCTTTACATCTTGAATTTTGCAGCCATATGCAAAACCTTACTGGTGTGTTCATACTCAAGTTTCATCTCTTTTCTAGCAGCAGTGCTACCTGCTCAAAAATGTATGTACAGAACCCATACTTTATTCTTGCTATGTTTATGTTCAAAAGCGCCCACATAGGCCAAAATCAGTTTAAAAAACACTGCCGTTTATTTGCTTACTTTTCATAGGATCCTCATCATTGCATCCATTCAGGTGAACAAATATCTCCTCGAATTGCACTTGAAAGCAGCATAAGACAACTTAAACCAGCTTCTAAAAGCACACAAGATTGCCAGATATGTTTTTAGAAGGTAGCTATTACTCCTTGACTATTTAACCCAAAGTAGAAAGGCATGGTACATTTAAAAGCATACGGATATGATGCCACTTGCTCATGTAGATTTAATGCAGTTCATTTTTTATTAGCATATAAAGATTGAATTGAATGTCATCATGTGTTCCTGCTGTCCAAAAAACTTTACAGAAGACAAAAAAATGCTCTAGTTCTAATGTAAGTACATAGTCTTTATAATTTTGGGGCATTTGAATTGGTTCATTCATCGTCTATGTTTCACCCAATGTAAGAAGCAACTGCTGCGTCCAAATGATGTAGGAAAATGTATTTAAAACATCAAATATGAATTTCTTTGGACAGCAATGATATTACTATGCATTATTCTCAAATTTGTATTCAAATTCAAATGAACTTTTGACAAGGTTTTATAGAGGGCTCGGTTCACCTAAAATAACTAAGCAATCAGTTTTCTAATCCCATTGATAGGTTTAATAATTAATGTGTTTCTGCTTTAATTATTGAAGTGAATGGAGTGTATGTGAATAGAGCACAGTCAGGCTTGGTTAAAAGTGATTCTGTTTTATTGGCCTTGCTTCAGCCAAGAGATAGGGGGGTGGAATCAAGGTTGAAAACTGTGAGTAATAGACTGTAGTTTATCTATAGTTCTGCACACACTGCTGTCTTGACAAATCAAAGTGAAAATGTTACAGGAGAAGGAAAATCTGTTTTTATTTTCTGTGCACTGTAATGTAACGTTTTAATTTTGGCTAGTATTTGTTGGTACCATCATCTTAAAATGTTAAAACAATGTAAAGGGCATTTCAAACAGAAATTGAACTGTTTTGATTTGACAGTGGTGTTATGTGCCACTGCCATTAGTGTAGAACAACTGTTACAATGGCTTTGAAGCATTTGCAATGTATGTTGTGATTTAATACTGGAAACATCTTTTTTCATTTAATTGTGTTTGTCATTTTCAAATCTATGAGCTGGTTCATGTTTTAAAGTGATAGTTCACCAAAAAAAATTCAGACAATTTAATATAGTTGCCTAACTGGCTTCTGAGTAGGGGTGTTATGAAGCACATGTTAATTTACATGCAGGGATTACGATACCATATGTGGTAAAAACTGACTTGGAATTAAAATATTTATCAAATATTCATTTTGATTTTCTGCTATTTCCACTGTTCCCTGCAATGCAGTTGAGATCATGTACAATGCCACATTTCTCACAGTTTGTCAGATCATGTTTGTCTTCAGAGTTAATCTTTGATCCAAAAATATGCTAAAAGAACAATGCTTTCTTTCTTTCTTCCTTTCTTTTTCTTTCTTTCTCATTTTTTGCTTCTTTACTGAGTGTGTCATACTTTGGTTTAAATTACATAAAATTACAAATAGTATTGTGAGATTTGTGGATCATAGCACCCCTATTTCTGACCAGAGGCATCACAGTGGCACCCTTGTGGCTGCCCACCCAGTTCGGTTTCTAGGCTTGTTCAAGCACTGGTTGGCTTAAAGATTTTGTGTAGAATAAATTATTATTTTGTATAAAAATAATACACTCCTCTTTAACGCAAGTTAAATCTTCAGCAAAGAATGAAACATTTCTCGATTTTACCCAATGGCCGGCAGGAGCTAATCATTCGGACTGAATTTTATGTGTAATGATGCATATACAAGTGCATATATTTAGTCTCAGCCATATAAGAAACAGGTGAAAAATAGCCAAAAACTACTGGCAGTGTTTTTTTTAATGGCAAAGTGAAACACTTTCAAAAGCAGAAAAAAGTTTAACTGTTCAGAAAAGCACAGAGTGAAGTACTCTGTGGAAGCGGCATTGTTGTGTTGGCAGTGTGCACATCATCTGAGGCAGCAGGCAGAGCTTTTTCCAAAAAAAAAAAAATAAATTCTTCAAACCAGAATGAACACATGGTTCTTATTTAATCATACAATTACAAATGAAACAGGCAAAACCAGACTAACTCCTAATTACAAATTTGAAAAAATAAGTAAATAAATCAATAATCCTGTATACAGGTGTGGACACACACTTTTTGGTGGGATTTATTGATTAATTGCCTGCCAATAGAGGTTCAAATGCCTGGCTTAGAATTAGTTTTGGATGCGTCTGCCTCTGATACTGTGTGACCTGCTTTAGTCTAAAATTGGGCTGAAATAAAAATGGGAACTTGTTGCATTTGGGCTAAAAGGAAAATTGTGCATATTTTTCCCTGAACTATCACTTTAGAAACATTAACCTCTCCTTAACGATCCTTGTGGAAAGGTGTTAATTGAGTTGTTATGCAGAACAAAAATGGCTTTTTGTTAAAGTACTGTTATTGTGGTGGAGTGTTCAGACTCCTCCTGCTTGTTGAATGATGCGTTACACAGCAAGGTTCGAGATTCCCATCACTTCCATGTATGGCCTGAACTATATGCTTGGACATGCCCCTGTAAACAGCTCCAAAGAGAAACAATGTAGACAGTGCTAAGAGAAGAGCAATTTTCAGAGGAAATAGGCACTTTTTTTGCAGCTCTTCCTGCCCAACATACAATTTCAAGCAAGAGTGATATCAGCTCAAAAAAATGGGAAGTATAATTTTATCCTAGTAAAATTGTCCAAGATTGACTATGTGATTTTTCTGTGTCTGAGATAGTTGGGCTGCCTTAGAGCGCATCGCTATAAGTGACCAGGTTTTGTTCACGAATAATTTCTCGGTTCCAGTTTGGAGAGAATGCTGTTACTGCTGTATTACTTATCAGAACTACTGCAGAGGGGTTGTGGAGTAATGCTACATTTAAAAGCCAGTATTTCTTTCTAGTAAAGAACAAGAAGATGTCTTCTCCAACTCAAATCCTGTAGGGATGCAGTGCTGAAGTTGTGTGAGGTCTATCGCATGCTGGAGCAGGGAACAGAATGGTGCAAGCCTAAAGAAAGAGTTTGGTAACCCTGTTTTTTCCTGTTTGACACTGATCAAAGTTCTGTAGTGAAAGTAGTCTAAGCTTAAATGTACGTCCAGCTTTTTTTAAAATCAGTTGGATCATTTTAACATTTTAAGTACACTATATGGACAAAAGTTTTGGGGCATCTGACAATTACACCAATGAGAAGACCTAATGTGCTATCTCCCTTACACTTCATCCCAAAGCTGTTGGATGGGGTTGAGGTCACAGGGTTCTGTGGGGCCAGTCAAGTTCTTCCACACCAAACTCATCCCACCATGCCTTTATGGACCTGTGCACTGGGGCACAGTCATGGTGGAATAGAAAATGTTCTTCCTCAAAATGTGTCCACAAATTTGGAAGTATGGCGTTATCCAAAATGTCTTGGAATGCTAACATATTAAGACTGCCTTTCACTGGAAGTAATGGGCCACCTGTATTTAATAAATAAGAGGTGTGTCCCAATACTTTTGTCCACATGTTGCTTTTTGACCAAAATGAAAAATGTTTTCATTGCTTTATCTGTTGCCAGCTCTCCTCCTGCCATGGTGCTCCTTCTACCTATCTTGTTTCTTTGATATGTTTTAAACACTAGAAAATCCTTATTATATATCTTCTTGTAGAAGGGACTTTTTTTTTACAAGGGCTTTGGAAAAAAAATTACAAGGGCTTTGGAAAAACTACAGAGCAGGCTGAATAAAATGTGCACACGTAGCTGTCATTTCTGCTAGGAAAGTGTTTATCACATCTGTACTTATTAGCTTCAACATTAGTGGGTACACTAGCATTGGAGAGTTTCCCAGTGGTTTCCCCAGTGGTATAAAGCATTTGCATTATGCATGCTGGGTGTTGCAGTGTGAAAACATCATTGGAAGAAAACACAAAAGTGTGAATTCTGTCAAACTGATGAGGCGTAAGGATACCATGCTGCATTACAGAACATTGCAGAATAAATGCTTAGACTTCATTTGATAAAGAAGTCACTTATGCTTTGGCTTTTCCTGAATGTATAAAGAATCTGATTCCATTTTGACCTAATGATTGTTTAAACTTCTGATACTCTTTTGCTTTCATGTGCATAAGTTTGATTTAAAACCACACTGTGATGTTTGGTTGAAACTGTTCTGCCTGGAGTTTTGCTGTTCATTAATTCTTGAAATCGTTTTCTTATGATCTTCTTGTTTACACGCAATAACGATGTGAACAAAGTAACTGGAGCTGCGAAAGCTTGAATGTGTATTTCTTCAGGTAATTTGACTGTAGGCTTATGTGGAAATATTTCCATTTTCAGGGTCACATTTTGGCTCCTTCATTGTTACAGCTTCTTAAAATCATAGCACAATTGAATTTATTAGAAATGATTGTAAGTCAGCCAGTACCCAGTGTCTATCACATTACAATGGCCCATCTTGTCATTTCAGATTTGCTCAAAAGTGTTATGAACACATTCTCGCTGACCAACTGGTGGTATTTCACAAAGCAGGATTCCTCAGTTAGCCAGATAACTCCAGAACTTAGTTCTGTCCAATAGGAGAAATTATAGCTGAGCCCTCTGGTCAGTCCTCACCTTGAATCTGAAAATATTGAAATAATTTATGATGTTGAATAGTCCCTGATTCTAAAGGAATAGGATCATTGCTTTATTATATAGTTATATATTTACTATTATACATTTCTACTATAATAATACAAAATAGTCAACAGTCACCCAAATCTGTCTCTAAACCCAATAAAATCACATCCAGTTCTACAGAGTTGTGGATTTATGGTTTAGGACCCAGTGAGATTTGCTGTGAGCTATAAAAAAAGAACTGCTTTGTTCAAACCACTCTTGGTGTTGTCAGAAATGGCTACCTGTAGTGAGGAAGTTTTTATTGTTTTATAGCTCACAGTACATCATACTGCATC
Source organism: Nannopetersius ansorgii (assembly GCA_037974605.1). NCBI lineage: Eukaryota > Metazoa > Chordata > Actinopteri > Characiformes > Alestidae > Nannopetersius > Nannopetersius ansorgii. Next base: position 13,500,161 of record JBBPDE010000015.1, on the reverse strand, counting down.
CTAAACCATGTCCACAAACTTGTGCCACAATAATGAAAAGCTTGACTCAGGTTGAGTGATTTGAGAGAAGTTTTGGTGAAGTATATTCAAGACTGCTGACTTCTCGTTATTAGCCTCTTAGTTCAGTGCTGAACTATAGAAGCAAAACATGGACTTTGAAAATGTCTTGCCTGATGGATTACATCAGAGGAAAACGTACAGGAATATTTTAGCAGCATTTTCCAACATAATCTCTATCTGCTGCATTTTAGCATTAATTGTCATATTGAGAAGATGATGCAAAACTCACAATAGTCCACTGAGCATTTGCTGACTTCTGTGAATAAACATTTGAAGTACATGTTTATATAATGTCACTTTGAAACGAACTGTTATGCTGTACAGTGCAGGTCTTAGGGCCTGGGACAATTTCTTACTAAAGTAGAAATTTACACTGTAAAGATTTTCTGGTATCCATTCTCAATAAGCCCTTGAGGACTCCAGCTATCCCACTGTTACCTCTAAAAAACTAGTCCCATCTCTGAAATAAATTCTACAGATCGACTGCTACATTTACAAATACCTTTGACTGAAGAATTTCAGAGCGTTCTACGAAAATGGTTTACTATAAGAATTCAACAACTGCTCAAAGGCTTCTGTTATAAGCGTATTTAGAGTTAACCAATTTGTTTGCCATTTACCCAGTAACAGGAACATGCTGTGATGTCCATGGTCATCGATCAAATGCTACAGATGTAGAAGATAGACATAAGGTTGAAAAATGCTAGTATTCTTTCAACAGTACAGCTTGATTCAAAAGCAAAACGACTCTTTTTTTATTTTCTTATAAAAGCAGTTCATTTTTGATGGGATTGCAATTGAGCCATTCTGAGACCGAAAAGGTCTCCCGAACATTCTTGCAGTTCACAGATCATCTAAGAAGACAGAAAAATGCCTAGCTGCTTGGTGGAGATGGCATTTTTCCTTCCATTTTTCTTTTTTTCTGAAAGAGTACTTGTGGCCTACTGGTGCAACCGCCACATTTATTTATAGCCATGTCCTAGGTGTCCTAAGGTATTTGTCTCCTTCTTGTGGCTTGTCCTGGGTTCCCCTGTTTTTTGTACAAGGTTTTTCTTTTTTTTTTTTTTACCCCCTTTTCTTTAGTCTCTTTGATTCATTTTTCTTTTAAAGGAATATATGTAAAAAAGCTAATGTTTCTTATAATGAATGAAAGTGAGTAGCTGCTCATTAGTATTATGAGAGCAGCCATGCTAAGTTGCATTCATTATTAGGTCTGATAGCATGATGGTACTGTTGATTGTCGATTGTGTGTATTAGGTCTGCATCTGAAAGTGATAAACAGCATTTCAAAATGTACCCTGCTTTTTTTTTTCCTTCTTTTTTTGCGATCCCACTTTTGCCTTCCATTGGCAAATTGATACGGTGCTTTATTCTGCATCATTCATTCAGGGTTGCTCCAAGTTTCATCAGAACCATGTTTTTGTGTGTGTGATTTTGATAATTTTCTGCCATTGTAGTATAAGCAAACAGCACTGTGGCTTGGGCACCTCTTAGTGCTTTGATTGTGTTCGCAGTTGCAGTGCATATGAGTGTGTGGCGCTGGTTCTGTAGCTGATTCCTTTAACTAGGCTCTTTATGTCCCTGGCTCTGTTCTCACCTTTCATATCTACATGGTCTGCTAGAAGGACAAGGGTAGGACTGATACCAGATCAGCAGGCTTCAGCTGCCTGATGCCATGTACCAGGACCTGACTGTTTCTGCGTTTGATTGCTTTGTAGTTTGATTTGTTCTGTGTGGAATTTGCCAAAATGTGTACAATCTTTGCTCTGGCTTTCCTGTGTAATCAGTGCTTCAGTAGTCAGTGCTGCTTTTAGCCTTAAAAGGAAAGATTACAGTTCTGTGCTGTATATGTACTGTTTCTGTTTACATTAAACAATTGGTACTATAGTATTTGGTGTGTTTTTATTTGTGTGTGTGTTTGTAAGCAGGGGGGGAGGGGTATATACATGTAAAACTATCATCAGGTGAATAACAACCTCACTACTATGGCCAAAGGGTGGAACATATTAGACAGCAAGTAAACACTCAGACCTTAAAGTTGGTGTGTTGAAAGCAGGAAAAATGGATAAGTCTTAAGGATCTGAGTCATTTTTCCCAATAGCTCACATTGCGATGAATTGAAAACAGTACCTCTGTGTTCCAGATATGCAGTAGTTTGTACCAAAAGTGATCCAAGGAAAGACTGCAATGGACTGGTGACAGGCTAATGGGCTAAACAGAGTTTATTGATTTTTTGAGGGGCGCGAATGCTAGCCTGTCTGTTCCAATCAAACAGAATTGTGGTATAAATTTACAGTTAATGCTGGCTATGATGTAAAGATGTCAGAACACACAGCTTTCTGTGTATGGGATTGATACCATAGAGTGCACATGCTGTTCCTTGTTCACTGCTGAAAGCATGGCAGGTGAGCATCGGACCTGGACCATGAAGTACTAGAAGAAGGTGGCCTTGTCTGATGAATTGCATTTCCTTTTAAATCATGTGGAAAACTGGGTGCCTCCCTGGGGAAGTGACGGCATGTGGATTTATGTGGCTTTTATTTTGGCATGTACCATTTTCCTAAACATTGCTGCAGAACAAGTAAACCTCTTGATGGAAATGTTATTCCCTAATAGCAGCTACACAGTAAAAATCGATTTATTTATTTTTTTTATATAGAACACTTTTACAACCAATATTGTCACAAAGCAGCTTTACAGAGTTCAGGTCCAAGCCCCTAGTGAGCAAGCCAAGGGCAACAAAGGAGAGGAAAAACCTCCCTGAAGCTGGAGGAATAGACCTCGGGACAAACCAAGGCTCAAAAGGGGATACCATCCGACCCTGATCAACCCATAGAGTGACAAAGTGAGTCTCTAAAGAGATAACTAACAATAGAAGGCCTTGGTGTACAGACTGTTAAACAGTTGGAAGCAGTAAAGGTCATTTATGTTGGAGTGAAGAGTAGTTTGACAGTCTCTTGTCCACAAGAACAATGATCTCCACAGGAACGTTTGAACAGCAGTTGCCCTTGGATGGGGGAGGAGCACATGGGAAGTCTAAAGTAGCCAAACTAGTCGAGTACACTTGAGCAAGTGGGGCACTTGGGACTCCAGCGATTGCAGATCTGGGATAAGGTGGTGACCTGGAACACTGATGGTGATCAGCCAGACTGGACAGATGGGCAGCAGTTCCCCTTGGAGAAGATGGTCCAAAAATTGTTCAGGAATAGTGAGGAACATGATGAAGAGGTCTCACCTCCCAATTTACTGGTCTTAAAGGCTATACTGTTAATGTCTTGGTGCCAGACACCATAGGGTTATAGACACCATCAGAGCTGTTTTGGCAGCACAAGGGGGAGCTAAACAGTAATAGGCAAGTGGTTTTAACATTATAATGCTATATTCTTAAACAGCCTAGCATGTTGCCCTGGCTAGAGGCTTTGCTAAGTATATGCAATGTGTTAGGTGGGCAGCATGTGTCTTTCCTATACTGAAGTGGCAGGGTGTGTGTGTGTGTGTGTGTGTGTGTAAGAGAGAGAGCAGAAGTGAGTGACAGTTTCTGTTTCTGGGTCCTGTCAGCCCATCATCAGCCCTGAGGAAATGACAGCAGGAATTAGTGCTCATTAAGCAATTATGGCATTTACTGCAGGGTTGATGACCTCATGTTCCCTCTGCTCATGGCCTCAGACCAGCGGCACCTGCTTCTGCACCAGCATCACACATTTACAGTTCACTTCCAGAATTTTCTCAGCTGTGCTAAAGGCCCCAGTTCTTGGAAAACCAGTATTTCTTTGCTTATTTGACTTTTATATACTATGTAGATATTATTTGATTAAAACGTTGTACAAGGGAAACATATTTTTTGCTCCACATATAATTCAGTGTATACATGAAAGCAATTTCATTAAGCTGTGAAAACAACGAGTTTTGAATGAATCACGGTAGTGCTGTTCCAGCTATGAACACATTTAAACATCAAGTGATGTTGAAATTTTTTGTTGTGTTAATACTGTAGAGCTTTTGAAATGTTTTTTTGTACTAAACTGAACTTCAGTTTTCCTATACAAACACCAATTAGCTGCAACATTAAAAGTTAAGTGAGTAACATTAAATATCTTGTTACAATGGCACCTACCAAGGGGTTGGATATACTGGACAGCAAGTGAAAAGTTAGTACATGAAGCTGATGTGTTTGTGGCAGGAAAAACGAACAACTTTAGGGACCTGAGCGTCCTTGGCATGAGCCAAATGATGATGGCTGGACGACTGGGTCAGAGCATCTTTAAAATGACACATGTTGTGAGGCGATCCCAGTATGCAGTGGTTAATACCTCTAAAGAAGGACAACCCATGAACCAGCAACAGGACCCAAAGCTCACTGATAAATTCAGGAGGGCTAGCCTGTCTGGTCCGATCCCATAGAAAAGCTACTGTAGCACAAACTGTTGGAAAAGTTCATGCTGGCTTTGACAGAACAATGCCAGAACACAGTGCATCATAGCTTGCAGACCCTGGCAACTGCTGACAGCACCTACAATGGACACATTAGACCAGGGAGCAAAGTATTGGTCAAATACTGTACCTATTCTAAAAGTAGCCATTGTCATTACCCCTAAACGAGACCGGACAAGACAATGTATAGTGTAATTGTTGCTCTGTTCTGTTCTGTTCTGTTCTGTTCTGCTCTTGTGTTGCACCACGGTCCTGGAGAAACATTGTTTCAGTTTTACTATGTACTGTGCATATGGTAGAAATGACAATCAAATCAACTTGACTTGAAAGGAAAAAGGTGGCAGGTGTGTGTGTGTTATTTACCTGGGAAAGAGAAGTCACCAGGATGACTGAGAAGTGTCGGACAATCTAATCTGATCAGTGGATGCCCCACTTCACTATTTATAGGACCTAAAGGATTTGTTGTTAACGTCTTGGTGCCAGATACCACAGCACATTTACAGCATTTCGCGACTCCCATTCCCTATCTACAGTCTCGCTGGAGCCTGTGGTATGCTGAAGGTAGGATTCAAACTCATGACCAGAGGCAAGTACACAACCCACTAGGCCACCGCCAGCACACTTTGTGGAGTCCATGCCTTGATGCCTGAGAGCTGTTCTGATGGGAACCAGCATAATGTGATGTTTCATTGGAAACAGTGAATGCTGGAAGAGTGAGTAGTTACTGGGCATGTGAGTTTAGTGGGAAAAGTAAAATAACTAGAAATAAATGCAAGCATGAAAAAATGTCAAATGATGGCCCTTTATTGTGTATTCTTGGTTTCATAGAAATGACTGGTGTTATGAGGCCCTGTGTTAATTGCATCATCCTCAACCCCATTGGACCCGAGAATACTCGTAGCCGGGGATGTGAGGACACAGGCTGATGATGTCACCATCATTCAGATGTGAGTTGACAGGGAGCCTATAGAGATTCTGGTACTGTCTAGAGAAGTAGAGATTTGTTTGTCTTTGTATATTTTCCGAATAAATAAAAAAAGTCCTCACTCTGTAGGAAAACCAAAGGAAAACAGTAGTAACCAAACAAGTTGCTAGTGTTATGTTTTGTAGGAAACTCTATGTTCTGAAATGATATAATATTTTTTGGTTACTAAATTATAGAATACCTTATTATGTGTTATGCATGCACAATACATATTTTATATGCATATTACTGCACATACATACTTGCTACTGACACATACACCCACCTTGTATAATCACTCACTGTCCATCTTATCAGCTTCACTTACCTTAAAGGTCTACTTTATAGTTTACAATTACAGACTCTCTCCTCCCTTACCTGGGGAAGAGATGGCACCCAGGATGCACCATGGAAAGAAGGCAAGCTGTCGGAGGCAGTGTGATGCACTAGGCAATGTTCTGCTGGGAAACCTGGGTCCTGGTATACATGTGAATGTTTGAATGGGGGAGTGTGTGTGTGTGTGTGTGTGTGTGTGTGTGTGTGTGTGTGTGTGTGTGTGTGTGTGTGTGTGTGTGTGT
>JBBPDE010000015.1:13443760-13460640 GCA_037974605.1 Nannopetersius ansorgii | reverse complement strand
TTGTTATTTGTCTGTTTGATCACTATATGCATTGTAAAGCATCCTTGAGCACTGGAAAGGCGCTATATAAATAAAAAAAAAATATTATTAAGCATGATGCATGTACTTACTATGTTTATGTAACTATGCTTATTACTTAAATGCTTATATCAAGCAAAATTATCTCCCAATATGGTAATAAAAATTTAATCTTACAGATTTTGTCAAATAAACCGAAATTATTTTTAAGACAATAAATACTTGCTGCTTAACCCATCGGTTATGTTTATAATAAAAAAAATCTGCATGCTCCTTTTTAAAAACTGGTGGGGTAAAAACAACCCATTTTGGGTTATTTTGGTAACCCAGCGCTGGGTAAAAAAGGGACAAACCCAACGCTGGCTTATTTTGACCCAACAAGTTGGGTTACACGTTTTACCCAGCATGCTGGCTTGTGATTTTTAACCCAATTATTAGCTAAAAACAACTACACTTAACCCAAAATGGGTCAAAAATTGAATCTAGAAACGTTGGTGATTAAAATGACTTAAATAAAAACAATTCTACAGCAAGAATTTTATTTATGACAAAACATGTAAAAAATATGTCAGGAAGATTGAAGTCAGAACAATTAACTTTAAAATACAATTTTGTGCATAAACATTAACATATCCTGATATATATAAATCATCAACTGCAATGTATAAAAAAATATGTCTAAGTAATAATGACTGAAAAACACAAACAAAAACAACAACTTTCCCATTAAGATTTATGTATTAACATCAATATATCCTGAATTATATAGGAATCATCAGTAAGGATGAAAAACTGCAATGTAAATGCTGTTTAGAAGAAAAACAGATGTAGTAGTAATGAGACCTGAAGTTAGAAACATTGACATTAAGAACACAAATTTAAAATAGGAAAACATTTCATAACTTTTACTTGAACAATCATGTGCAAACATCAATAGATCCTGAGATATAAGAATCATCTGTAAGAAACAGTAGTTTCAATGTAACTGCAGTGTAGAAGAAAAATATATTTAGAAATAATAATGACAGTGCATCAAACTGACTGAAGTCAAATTTACTTCCAAGAAAATATGGGTTTAAAACATGAAAACATCTCATAACGTGCACAAACATGTATATGCATAAGCATCAATGTTTGTCAGCAAAAATTAATGCTTGCAGAATTCTTACTGCCGGTGTCTCCTCTCCAGGAAGTCCATACACCACAGTCTGTAGAAACTGCTTGGGGTAGTTCACATCAAAGATGTGCAAACGTCCACTGCAGCAAGTCATGTACTTTTCTCAAGCGCTGTGCCATTTATTATAGCAAAGGCTTGAAAGCAGTGGTTGTCTCCAAGCATGAGAACATAAGGACATTCAATGGACTCTTTTGAACGAAGGTACTCAGTAGTGGTGCAACGGATCATTGTTGAGCCGTGATCCGAACCGATCCCTCTCCACGGTTTGGCACGCATGTGATCAGAAGATCCGAAAGAAAAATAAAAGCTCAGCTGAATGGTGTGCATAGAATGGGGTGCACCCAAACACTACGGTGTTTTTTTTCCTTTTCTGCGTAAATAAATCGTGTAGCAGAGTTACAGCAAGGGTTTTTCGTTGGAGGAAATGGAAAGTGCGGCTGATGGTTGCTTAGCAACGACAGACGCTTCCAGAGAGCAAGCGCCTGAGCGCTTTTGGAAAGAAGGAGAAAGCGACGCGCCTCCTATTGTTATATAATTGCGTGGAATGTTATTAATGGGCAAAAATACTTAAATAAATGAAAAGTTTAATTTGTCTCATCTTTTTTTTTGCTGATCCGAAAACTGATCTGATCCGTGACTTAAAACCATGATCCGATCCGAACCGTGATTTTTTTGATCCGTTGCACCGCTAGTACTCAGGCATATTGGTCCCAATCTAAAAAAAAGGAAATATAAATAAACGAAACAGATTCATTAAGAACTCAAAAGTGTAAAAGTGAAGTATCTTTAGAGTTACCTTTAGAATCTAAAAAAACTTTAGGAGCATTAAAGACCATAACACACCCAGCTATCAGCCAGTGTTGGCATTAGTCAACCATTGACCATGGCCTGGGCACTATGCTGCAACTGTTTGGCTCGGGTGCAGATGACTCTTTATGATGTTATTTTTTTTTTATGTCAGCTTAATGTGTCATAACCTTAAATGAGAAGTCCACTTCCAGAACAACAATTTACAGATAATGTACTCACCCCTTTGTCATCCAAGATGTTCATGTCATTCTTTTTTCGGTCATAAATAGTTTTTTGAGAAAACATTTCAACATTTTTCCTGTTCATATAATGGACTGATAACTTCCAAAATGCAGTTTAAATTTGGCTTCAAACGATCACAAATGCGGTTGTAAACGATCCCAGACGAGAAAGAAGAGCCATATCTAGCATAACAATCTTTTTTTTCAGAAAAATAATATAATTTAAGTACTTTTCAATGTCAAATGGTCATCTTGTCTTGCTCTGCCTTGTCTGAACTCTGTATTCTAGCTCAAGACAGTTAGGGTATGTTGAACACTGTACTTTCTGCCATAATGGACCATAACTTCGAAGTGATCCTATATCACTGTTTTACCTTTTCTATTAAGGGTGTCTGATGTTTACATGTTCTCATGAAGTTGAGGGAGAAAATATGATTGGAGTTTTTCGACATAGCCTAACTGTCTTGAGCCAGAATACACAGGAAGAGAAAGACAAGACGAGTGTTTGAGAACAAAAAGTATTTAAATTGTATTTTTTAAAATGAAAATAACCATAACCAATTGTTTTGCTAGATAAGACCCTTCTTCCTCCAGGCACCACATCAGTCCATTACATGGAGAAAAATCCTGAAATGTTTTCCTCGAAAAACAATTTCTTTACGACTGAAGAAAGAAAGACATGAACATCTTGGATGACAAGGGGGTGAGTACATTGTACGAGAATCTTTGTTTTGGAAGTGGACTTCTCCTTTAATGAAAATAATGCATAACTTGTACCCAGTGCTTTATCAATTCATGTTAAACTTACAGGTCGTATAGAGTTTGTTGCATTCACTATCAATATAAAGCTGCTTTGACAATCTGTATCGAATAAAATGCTATAAAAATGAAAGTGCCTTGACTTGACTTTGAGCCAAGGATTTAAAGACTGAAACAGCAGATTTTAAGAATTAACCAGTCAAAGGCAAATTGGCATTTGTTTTTTAATCTCTCAGTTTAAAGTGTTAAAGTGGCTAATGATTATGGTCATTTAGATAAGAGTAAAACAGCTTTTGAATATGTAAAGACCCTACATGTCTCTGTGTGCACTCACAATAACAACTAAACACTACACTTTTGTAAAGTAATGAAAGTAACAGGATGTGCTTTCTGCTGTCTCAGTCTCTATGAACTTGAGTGCGAAACTCCGAAACTGTGTATGTTTGCCTTATAAAATAGACAATGTGGGCAATTATAGACTAATTAATATGATTTAAATGGTTTATTAATAAATGTGCAATTATTCGACTAATGCTTCAAATGAACATCACAAGTCAACCAGACAAATCTTTAGACAAGGGCAGCCCTAATGATTACAATGAACCGAGTAAAATATTACAACATACTGTTACGGTCCAGCCAGTGGCAGGCTAATAGCCACTGCTTTTTAGTTAATTTTCTGGTTCTGTTCTGTTTTGTTCAGGTTTCCCCTGCGTGGTTGTAATTGTTCTAGGTTTGCTGTGTGTCTGGTCTTGTCCTGTGTCTCTTTTGAAGTTCTGTCTGTTTAGTTCCTGGTCTCACGTGTTCCCCAGTAGTCAGCTGTTTTCTGTTAGTCATGTCTTTAGTTCCAGCTGTCTGTAATGTGTCTGTGTATTTAAGGTCTGTGTCTGTCAGTGTTCCCCTGTCAGTCCATCGTCTCACTGTGTTTGTGTGCTGTCTGTGTAGCTGCCTATACTTAGGTTTTGCACCAGCCTGATCCTTTTTGTTTCTCGGTCGCCCTCGTGCCCTTTTTGTGAATAAAACTCATCAGTATGGAACTCTGGCTTCCTGCTCGTTCATGCACACTTCGAGGTAAATCCGGGATGGAGCTTAGTCGCTCCACCCGTGACACATACCTTCAAATGTGGGAATTAACTCTTCAAGATTCCATTCTCATTTTCACGTATTCATCCATCTGAAATAGAATAACAGATAAAATACATTTTAGCGTTATGATCAAATTTTACTGTACATCCCAAATTACAAAGAGTGACAAGGCAAATGTTACAGGTCCCGGCTCCGGAGACCTGACTGTCATGGCGGTTGTGTGGAAGGGAAAGGGGAGGACGCTAAAGCAATGTAGAAATGAGGAGACAGTTTAATGTACAGACCCAAAATACAAACACAGAAACAAAACACAACAGTAAACCAAAAACCCCGACTCTGAGGTCTCCATTGAACCGAATCCATCGAGTCTTAACATCATCATGTCAAAGTTATACACCCCGCCACACTATACATCTTATAACCATTACAACATAAATTACTACAATAAAAGTTTCATAACTTACAGTTTCTTGCACCACCATGCTTAGATGAGGGTTATCCTACATCTTCCTGTAAAGTTGAATCCACCTAGCGGTCTTCTTGCGTCAGTCAGAGCCTGAATCAGGTTAGCGCTCCTTAACTTCCTCCGGATCTGAAGCGCTCAGAGACGGGTCGGCGGAGTCATGAGTGATTGTAATGTGGCGGGGTGTATAACTTTGACATGATGATGTTAGGACTCAACGGATTCGGTTCAATGGAGTCCTCAGATTCGTGTTTTGTGAGTTATTTAATGGATCTGGGTGATTCACCTGGATGAGTCGTGAATCGCTCGGCTCTAGTTTAGAGGAACATGACAAAGTTATCTACAAACTCCACAGATCTCAATCTAACTGAACTTTTGTGATATGAGCTGGACAAACTTGATCATGATCTGAGATCAGTCCTACAAAGATTCTTTGAGAACACTAGCTCTGGTATCTTCTGTTACTTGTTAGCTCCCTTAGCCTCATAGCTCCAGAGTAAAATGAAAAAAAGCAAACTTCTGAAACCTGTTATGGCTGATGGATTACATTTGGGGAAAGGGGCCAAAACATCTCTTAAAGAAATATATATATATATTTTAACGTTTGTCTCCAGAGTGACACAAGCATGGCATCCTAGCCTGGCAAATCTGCTGCTGATGAAAAATGAATGTTTGGCTCTGTACTACCTATGCTTTGGTTGGGGTGATCTGGGTAAGCATAATGAGACTGCTGGGGTAAAGCTGCATTGGTTTTAGAAGAGGCGACAGGAGATATGCTTTCCTCTCCCCTCCTTTCTTCTCTCTTCTGTCCTCCTCTCACTCCACAACATGCCTGACAGTCTGACAGTCCCACACAAGTACCTTACTGCAGTTTCCATGCTCTGCATTTTTCAGACCAGTCTCTGCTTGCTGAGTGCACCAAGCAATGGCAAGGGTGCAGTAAACCCACTAAATGAGGGCTTCCCTCTGTAATATATGAATTGTATTAATGTCATTATGGCCTTATAAATCGTAAGCCACAATAAAATAAGATGAGTCATCCCCAGAGAGTTCTTCAAAATCAGGTCATTGAGAAAATGTTGCTGAGTCGCCTGTGCAGGAACAGCAAATTCAGTGAAGTCATGCATGACATGATGAGATTTCATGTTGCAGTCTAATGCTGCTGGGCGTATTCAATTAAACTGGATTAAACTAAATTCCAGAGATGAGCCAAAATTCAATTTACAATTCAGATTTGCCCATGCACTCTTGAGCGGCTTACTTGTGCTAATGAATTGAACTCGTCTGGTGAACAGAGTTGATTTTCTGAATGAACTCTATGAAATGGAATTGTTCCTGACTAGCTTGACCTGTATTATGAAGCCCTGTAAAGCTACATTTGTCAAGTCTACTAAATGAGGTCATAAAAGAAGGCAGCATTCCATTTGAGTGGGTCCAACTTGAAATAATTAACAGTTAAATTAAGGTCAACCCAAATGATGACTGTTTCCTAGTAAGATGTTTTATATTGCATTATTTGTACATTTGACTTTCTCCTGACCTGGTCCACAGCACAGTACTGATTTATGCCTTTTTTGCTAGTGTGTTAAAGCAAGGAAAACTAATCCATGCAATTCCGTGGCTCCTCCAGCATTAGAGATAAGTTACACTGCCAAAGCAGACAAGAGAGCAGCCAAAAGCCTGATATCAATTCCATAAAAGATGCATTGCTGGGTATTTTTATGCACTAATACATTGGAGCTTGTATCAAAAGGCCTATAGGAGTATAGGTATAAAAAACACAGTGAGTGCATGAAACCATCTGCTTACAAAACTTCTCAATTTAGGGCACACTTACAGTAAGCCCAGATGTCTCGTACCATGCCTCCTTCTGGCTCCTTCCCTGGTCTGTGCTCACATTTATGCATCCCATAACCTCCAATACTGAACCAGCAGTGTTTTAGGCTTGTTATGACATTGTTTAATGGTTCATTGGAATCATGAGACTGAAGATAGGAGCTTGTGGGTAAGGGACTTGCCCCTGTGACTTTAAGCTCATGGGTTCAAATCTCAGGACTGCAAGTGTCACCACTGAGGTTCCCTTGAGCAAGACACCGTCACCACACACTGCTCCTCAGGCACTGCTTCATATGCTGCACACCGCTTCACTTGGTGAATGGGTTAAATCCAGAAAAAGAATTTCACACGGCCAGATTTCTTGTGTGTGGTAGCCAACATTTCCTGTTTACTCTGTTTAATCTGCCCAAAATTGCACTTCTGCAGTAGACTAAAGCGATCACATGTTTGTTAAATAAAGTGGTCACTTTTGAGTTTTGTATATGGGCATGGTTAGCAATCATACTAGTTTCATACCATGCCTGAATCCAACTAGCCCATGCCTGTACTGACTTCCTCAAGCGCACCCAGGCATTGCACAGAACAATCACACCAATCTAATGAACCACTCAAGCACAGTATAGATCGCCTAATGTGAGTAAACCGTTAGTTGATGCCCGGCTGTAATGTTCTTTCAGATCTGCTTCCAGCTCTCTGGCTTGTCTACCGTGAATAACTCTTAAATAACAATAATTGTTTAATCATTCTACACTATTTACAGCCAACAAAATAATGATAATCTGCTAAAAAGAACACTAAAAGCATGATTTATACTGCAAGTGGACCAGGGCTCATGCACAGCATTATATCAGATCTATTGAACCAGGTCCGATGCTGAGCAGTCTGTTAATGTGAATAAGAATTTTAGTGCTACCATGCAATGACCCACGGCAGGTGCTGCTGCAGAGCTGCGTTTCTATGTGCTAGATCCCTGATTATCCAAGTTGCACGAGAACATGTATCCAAGCAACACACCTTTAAATGGGATGTAAAGATGTTTTGCTGCTGGAGAAGAGCGTCAGCTTCCATTCATCAAGCAACAGCATCCATTTATCCATTCAGCTGATTATTTTTGGCTTTTATTAGTCAAATTCAAGTATTTTAATGGAACACACATACAAGCCAAGACTACATTATGTCCTGCAGTAAAGAGGGTGTCTATTTTTAGTAGAGCCCCTCCATCTGAAGTTACCAGTTGGTTATGAAATTTTACAATTGATTATCATTGATTTTAATAATATTTTAAAAGTATGTTATCATTTTTGTCCAAAACATTTTGCCAATCAATTTTGATAATCAAACTGAAACATGGAATTTAAGATTTCAAAATGCATTGGAACATTTACATCAAGTCAATGTGAGACATCTTTGGAAACTGTAGATTTTTAAAATTTAAATATGCACAGAGTAACATTCTCATAAAAGAAGGAGGAAGTGGTTCATGCCAAACACGCACACATGAAAAATTTAAGTGCTGTGCAGCCATTCTGTGTTTCTGCTCAGTGAGAAAGGCTGATGTGTTGGGCACAGTGAGACAAGATGCCTTTAATTTGTTTATTCACCCTCATCTTTGGTTTTCCTAACATCGCTGCCTGGCATCTTCAGTTTGTAGCGGCCGCCAAGTGCATAGTGTTGACTGAAGCTAGAATCCAGTGCATTAGAACCTACTGGAACTGCCTAAGCACAAATCTCTGTAACTGGACACCATAAAAGGCTGAGATTATCTTATATTATATAGATCATTTCCACTTACTTCAGGAGCCAAAAGAAAATGATGAGTTTGTGAGTTGCAGAAGCAGAGACTTCTACAAATCCCTCTATGAGCATGACAGATGGACAGATATCAGTCTTTAAACTTATTGATCTGCGGTTTGCAGAAGAACAGTATAATCACATAACTGTAACAGCTACGTGAAATCAACAAACCAATGATGAGGTTTCCTATTAATAAAACCATGGGTGAACCACTGTTAACCATTTAAAACGCTGTTTGGGGTAAGTGACTAGTGGAAGCACTAATATGTTAAAAAGAAAATCCTTTTTCATCATCAGTTTGATCAGCCCAATAAAATGCATCCCCAGAACACAATGCCCGAGGCACTAATTGTTATCAGACCTTCATTCTTCATTCATCCTGTAATTGCCTGTTAGCAGTCAGCGGTCCAAATGCCGAGCTAATCAAACCTTTGTAGAGCGGGTCTTGACACTGTGGATAATGAATTAGTGAATAAAAAAGTATAAAAAACAAAGAATAAATCAAATGAAAATATATCATTACTCTTTCTGGAATAAGCACACCTGCTAAAAACACTACATGTAGCACAAAGCCTGTTCTACTGTGTGCTGCACTCATTGTGTAGAGGCAGAGTGGATGCTAATTGCCACTGATGGCGTTTTTATTGCAGGAGTCATTGTTAATTGTGCTATGTTTAATGTTCACTGGTATCGGAGCTGTTTATTGAGTTACAGTAAGGCAGCTGGAGAAGCAGGTGTGGGGGTTATGCCAGAGGGGCAGCCGGGGTGCCATGGCAACCCCTGAAATTTGATTGGCCACCCAAGGTGCCATGATAAAACTTTCTTTCTGGTAACTGGATGATCAGAATGTTTAAGTGTATAACCACCAGCATAATGAAGTAAAAGTAAGCTTTTCCAAATTGTACATACACACTACTGACAAAGGTTTTTAGGGTTTGCCCCCTTCCAGTGAAGAGCTTAATCTTAATGGTCCAGCATAGCAAGACATTTTGGACAACGCCATTTTTCCAACTTTGTGGGAAGAACCTTTTCTGTTCCAGCATGACTGTTCCCCCTAGCACAAGGCACACTCCATAAAGACATGGATGGATGAGTTTGGTGTGGAAGAACTTGACTGGCCACACAGAGCCCTGACCTCAACCCCATCCAACACCTTTGGGATGAACTGGAACAGAGATCCAGACCTTCTCATCCAACATCGCTGCCTGGGCTCATTTAGAATGAATGAGCACAAATTCCCAAATCTTGTGGAAAAGCTTTCCAGGGCAAGCTGTTGTGGCAGCAAAGGGGGAACCAACTCCATTTCAAAGTCTATATGTTTGAATGCAATACCATAACAGCTGTAGATGTAATACTGTAATACTGATGTAATCATTTTAGTGCTTACAAATGACCATATATGTTATTTATTTAAGTCAGTTTGGCAAATTAAAAGGAAATAACACAGTTCTTTTAGAAAATACATAATGAACAAAATACCAGTGCTTAGAAAGTTGTCCAATTACAGGAGAAGGCAGAAATTTTGGACCATTTCTGTTGGTTTATTCATCATGAAATTTAATGAAAGGGTGGCTGCTGTGTTCAATTGATGAATAAGGAAAATAAAGATATAGTTTTTTGTACAGTAACAATATGCTGTTGTGCATGTTATATTTTTGGTTCACATAGAGGAGAAATATACAATAAATCTTCATCTTGTTCTGAAATTACACATTTATAGACTGTCTTCAATGACATGTGTTTTGTGATTCTATTTCTGCAGTGTTTTGTATTTCTTTGTGTTTTTATGTTCTTTTTCTTCCTGTTCCTTGGTTTGTACTATACTGTGGGTTTATTCTCTGAGGGCTGTGCTCCAAAACAGTTAAAGTTGTACTGTTTTCACTGTAGTTTTTCTTCTGCTTGACCTCTCTCTCTCACTTTCTCTCTCTCTCCCGCTCCCTCGCCCATGCTCTTTTCCCTCCATGGCCACAGCCAGCGCCTAAACAATTTGAAGGCTGTCTTTGTGTATTATAGAGTGCAACCCAACCATTTACTTTGGGGGAATGTCCACGGAGACTGTGCATGTGTTATATGTGTGTGTGGTGCGATGTGTGTATCCCAGTGAGCCTGTGTGCGGCAGAGACAGCTGCAATCATGTCTGTGTGTTCCTGAAACCTTTGTATAGTGCACTCCTCCTGTAAGAGACTGGGCTTTCTTGTTCTTTTAAAAGTCGCCTGGTCCTTTTTTTCCCCCTGAAACCACATCCTCCACGTTTCCGCATGCAGCCGGCGCTATCAAAAGTCATACTTCATAACATACTTCCTTGGAAAAAAAGAGCAAGTCTGAAAGTTTTAGAGCCCTAATGATGGGTTCACCAAACTATTTCAGCCTTTTTTTTTTAAAATAAAAGGTCTCTACCTCCTCCCTCTCACTGCGAGAACCTTTCCGTTAAACAGTGGGATGATCAAACGGCAAAGAAAAAAAGCCCTTTCAGTTCCATTCAGTCTTCTATATTTGTCCCTGTTACTTTTTTTTTCTCTCTCTCTCTCCTAGAGCCTTTCAGCCCTCTCTGTGTGTCTCTCTGACAGGAGTGAAGTGCTGATGAGCGGCTAATGGAAGATTTTAATAAATCACCATGCAGCTCTGCCATCTATCTCTTTTTGATTTGGACACTGGTCAAATCTCATTATAGAAATCACCAAAGGACTGCTGGATGGAAACTTCCAGTCCAGCACTGCCTCCACTGTCAGCGCTTTCACTCTCTGCCAGAGCAAAGCTGCCTTAATGCCTATTCATAATACACACACACGCACCCAATGTAAAAGTACGATCAAATGGTGCGTTGATATTCGCCTGAACATTTCAGTATTAATTAGAAGGCCGTTAGGGATCATGGCGATCGTTTAAAGATCAGCCCCTCTAAATCACAGAGCGCAGACACGGTTGGATTATGAAAAGATGTGTAAGTTAGATAAGCAGTGTTAAAGTGAACTCGCCTGATTCTGTATTGAGGTTAAAAAGTTATTAATGTCAAAAATGATTGGTTCTTTAGTGCTGAGTGTTCTTATCCATCCTTTGCCTTAGAGCTCTTTCAGCTTCTTAGCTCTCCACATCATGTGCTATTTCGACAGGACACCCTCTCACTCTGGTCTGGGTTTTAGAGAGTGCATGAGCATAAGCAGTTAGCGGGGTGCTAAAAGTTTGCCATCACGTTCTCACTTTAGCGCTGTATGTGAATCAGAGTTTTAATGGGGCTTGAAATTTTGAACTGCATCCAAATATAGCCTAAGAACTTTCTACACTGAACCTTACCCAAGATGTGCCTTTAGCCTGACAAAACTGTATCCAAACACAATTGTAGCCCTGCAAAATGTTGTCCAAACCTGACTTTAACCTGCAAAATTCTGTCCAAACCTGACAATAGTTCTGCAAAACTCCACACAAGCCTGGCTGTAAAATTTTGTCCAATCCCATTCATTGCCCAGCAAAATTCTGTCCAAACCTGACTTTAAGCCTGCATAAGTCCATCCAAACCCGACTGTCACTTTGTAAAAGTCTGTCCAGACCCAATCATTTCCCTGCCACATTCTGTCCAAATGCTAATTACTCTGTCAAATACTGTAAAAACTGCAGTTCTACAAAGTTTGGCCCAGACTGTTTTGTGGCAAAAAGTTACTAAAACCTGACTATAATCTGACAAATTTTAATTTGATTGTTACCCACAAAATTCTATATCAGTTCGACTGCAGCTTCATTTTTTTGTCCCAACCTGAATATATCCCAACTATATTTTGTTCATATTTGACCATAGTCCAACACCATACCATACCCCAGTAAATACCCCAGTAAAATATATGCTCAAACTCAATCATAGTCCAACAAAATGACTAGTGCTCAAAATAAATTCTGTCTAAACCTGACCGTAACCCAAGAATATGTTTGCCTTAAATAGATACAAAGTTGTTTTATTTGCTGTTATTTGTTTTCACAGATGTGTTGACCTTAATTAATTCCAGTTGAAAAGCAGGTGTTAATAGAGGCCAGACTTAAGGCTGGAGGATAGGCTGTTAAAAAAAAAGCTCTGAAATCTGAATCTGTAGAAGTATTTGGGAAATTATACTTATATCGGACTAAACCATGCTGAGAATTGTCAGGTCCTGTTGAGTTATGGCAATTATTCAAGCTTTAATGTCAATCAAACTATATGTTATGTCTATGCCTTTGAGGCAGAGTGTTTTGTTTGCAGGATGATGAAGCATTTGAGTAGCATCGGCACTCTGGCAGCCCTCCGCTGTGGTAGGGTGCAGTGTGAAAGAGGACAAAGGGATAAGACTGGAGGAGAGTGGAGGAGGAGGTGAGGGAGACAATCCGAACCGTTGGTTTGGATGAAGTATAGTCCTGGCACTTTGAATGTGTTTCTGACAATTAGACTGCAGATACTGACAATGTGCTGAGGGGGTGGAGAAGGCCAGTGTGTGTGTGCGTGTGTGTGTGTGTCTGTGTGTGTCTGTAGTCTAATCTCAGGAAGAAAATGTAAGAATCGTGTGTCACATTTTTAAAAGTGATTCCGGCATTGAAAAGACTCTTTCCCAGAATGTAGAATGTAGATTAACCAGCTCTGAATATTTCAGTGAAATATTCTATTTGGTTAGATGAGCAAAAGGACAAAGGAGACAAGAGATATCTGGATATACACGGATTCCCAAAAGTATCGGAACAGTTTCGGGTAGATGTTAAATAAATATGCATCATGACAAAAGTGTTACATTATGATATCAGGGCTCATCAGGACACAAAGCTTTCTGGTATAACTGATTATTTTGGTCCTGACTGAAACTGCATCTACAATGTAACAGATCTTCTCCTACACTGTAGTAAAGAAAACTCAGTGGAAATGTTTTTGTTTCAGTAAGTTCGGTCAAGGAGTGGCCTGGTGGAATAGTTTATAGGGTTGTCCCTTGGGTTCCATTCCTAGCTGGACTGGTCGAAGGTCATTCCTGTGTGGAGTCTGTATGTTCGCCCTGTCTGCCTGGGCTTCTGCCGAAGATGCCAGTTTCCTCTCACAGTCCAAAAACATGCAAATCATTTGAATTAGAGATGCTAAATTGCCCCTAGGTGTGGGGGTCTGCTTCAAGCCTGTGTATCTGCACTATGATGGACTGATGACCAGGGTGTTTCTCTGCCTATGGCCCTGTTACCGATGGGACAGGCTCTAACACAAACAGCTAGGTTTATAAAAATACCCAAAATATATGCAAGTAGCTAGCATCTCGTTTGCATGTCCGAAAATAGTTTTGTATGTTTAAAAGTATTTTGGCACGCCATGGTGCTGTACAAGAATACTGGTAAGTATTATCAGTTAACCAAAAATATCAAGAACATCAACAAGGAACAATTAATTGTGATATCTATTGTTTAAAAACCCTGTTAACATGCAGCTGTTTATCTTAGTACACCTTTGAGCCAAAAGGGGTTTCATGGATATAAGGAAGACCTACCTTTTGTACGTCCAACTGTTGGAAGTACAAAAGGTGTTCCTAGACTTTTGACAGGCAGTGTGCATACATTCAGCATAAACCTGCTTGGTTCATTTGTCAATCAATCAAAGGACCAATAGTTAACCTGAGATGTAAGTTATAGAGGATGAAAAAATGACATGTATATTTTATTATCCACTTAAGAAAGAAGTACCACATCTCATGGGATGAGTAGGCCTACTACTACCGAGTAGAATATTGGCTTCACATTCACAAGCTGTGTAAGAACTGAACGGATTGCTGGCTTTCCGTTTATCGCTGGCACTACCAAACCATTGCATAAGATTCCAAAGACTGATTCGAAAATGCACAGAAGCTCGTCACATTTTGCTTTGTCTGGTACATTTAATCTTTGAGGTCTTTTCTGCAATCAAACAAGAACCATCTGCTATTGGATCAAGCACAAAACTGCTCATTTCTATTGAATGTAGAAGATTAAAGAGATCAGAGCTGAAGTTTAGCAAAAGCTCTTTTAATTTCTGATGTATCGCTCGGCTGCACAGGTAATTGAACATCTCATTACAAGGCTCTCCTTCTCCCCTCTAATTCAGCCTCTGTTTTATCTCACACTGAGTGTGCTCTAAGCATACACCACTACAATCCAGCTATTAGTTTAAACATTGCGTTCTCTTTTCACCTGTCATGTTTGTGTTAACCTTTCAAATAAAAAGTAGCCTAAACCAATATGTCGTACATTTCATTTGATGATTTTGTTGTTGTTGTTGTTGTTGTTATTGTTGTTGTTGATTTTCAGTGTCAACAGCTACTTGCCTGCTATAACTCATCTGCTGTTCTGGATGAGTGAGCAAAGCTGTTCTTTTTAATAAGGGCAATCATAAGTGAGCATGAGCAAGCTGTCCTGTGAATTTAATAGAAGGCACATTCCACTTTGGCTTGCCTACATGTGAGTCCTTGGTCTTGCTTTGTAACCATTTCATAGTTCCTTTGGCTATTCTGCATTATCAGCTTTAACAATATCTAATCTAATTTATTGTGTCCAGAGTGCATTCAGAGTCTTTGGCTTTGTCCTCTTTGGTCTTGCAACACCCCCCACCCCAGAGCTGTATCCAGTTCTTCATTAAAGTGGAACAGACCTGTAGACATGGACAAAGTATAACATACCATAAACTATAAAAATACACTGGAAAAGTAAAACACTACAGACAGTAATTTTAAGACCAGAGCTGGTGAGAACCTCTATTAAAATGGCTTTGTTACACTTGGTCTACATGGAAAATTGTGTAAATTAGATTTTTAAATTAGCCTAACTTCCTTTTTTTATTTTCAAAAAACATGATTTTGACAGGATAGGGACATGCATGCATTTGAAGGACTACCAAAATAACCAACACATTTTCTAAACAGGGCTACAAGAAAAACAGACCTGCAGGAAACAAACTAGGAAACAGCGAGTAAATGTTTTAAGGAAAACTGTCTAGAAGAAGCTGTACACTGAAGCTGTGACTATTTTGCTATTTAAGGCTCAGTGATGCACACAGACATACAGCTAATGAAAATGAAAAATCCTGACAGTAGTGGCCAGCTCAGCTTGCTATAAATATAAGATACTTCATGTGTGTGTGGGTGGAGCTTCTGAGGCTTACACTTTGTCCCACTTAGGGTTGTTGGTGAAACTAGAACTTTCTCTCGTCTTGCATGTTTCTATTGCAGTGTAAAATAAATGCCATGCTGACTTCACTGTTGCGTTATACTTGTTTCTGAGTGAATTACAGTCATTGCACTGTGTACATACAGAACACAATTCTTATCACTGCAAATACAATCTTTTGATGATGTCAGAATCAATGCAAAATCAGCAGTAAAAATGAGTAGATCATAAATAAGAAGAGGATGTCTTTTTGCCTTTTGCATGAATGGCAGCAGTGTCATCAAATTTGTGTTTGTTTTATTTTATTTTGTTTTTTTATCCAGCTACTCCCAGCAATTCTGCTTGAACAGCACCACTTCCATTGTAAGTTGCACTTTTGATAAATCTGTTCTGCTTGGAGGTGTTTGGGTTTTAGACTTTGCTTCAGTTCAGTGGTACTCCATCCCAGAGGCTGTGTGCTACACATGTCTGCTTTTGTGCTGCCCTAACACCCTAATCATTATCAAACCCTTCATTGGCTGAGTCAGGTGTGTTGGAGCAGGGAAACACAAAGAATGTGCATGCAGAGCATGGGGGAGCCCAGCACTGAGATTGAGAACCTCTGCAGTAGGCAAAAGTCTGACAGAAAGACTTTGATAGTGAGGCAGCAATACCTTTAGGTTAAATGCTTTGCCCCAGGCTACTACAACACAACCTTAGGGCCCATAATCAATATTGTTCTTACATTTAATTTATATTTTATATCCAATAATAAAACTGAATTCCTTCATGTACCAAAACAGACGTGACTTAGTTTTACATGATTATTTTCCAGCTTCGTTTTATCCCTTGGAATGAAAATTGTTAATGTGAGATAAAGAGAGATAAAATAGTGCTAGAAAATCTATCACATTTTTAGCTTGTATTTTTACATACCTCTGGCCTAAAATGTGAACAAATTTCCAAACGAATAAAGGAAACCCAATAGAACAAATAGAATAATTTATTAATTGAAGAAATTGATCCAGCATTAAATATGTTTTGGGCAAATGTATCTGAAACTCTAGAATTGTGAGTTTAACTTATGAGAGCATTAGGATCAGGAGAGTCCGTCAGCTAGATGAGTGTGGGTGACTCTTCTTGATAGTGAAGTTAGGTGACATTTTCACAATCAAATCTGCTCTTCAGCACTCATTTTTAAAGTGCATGCCATGTCTTCGTTCAAAGAGATTTCCAAGGATCTCAGAAAAACAGCTGTCAAAGCTCATTGAGCTGGAAGTGGTTTCAAAATCATTTCTACAGAGTTTGGTCTTCATCAATCCAAGCAGACAGGTAAAGTGCAAAGTAAATTCAACATGTTTCACTCTTCAGTGGTTGTCCAAAAAAACTCACTCTTAAACAAGGCTTATGATATATGGTTAGATCACAAGAAGCCTTAAGGTTACTAAGGATCTGCAGGCCTCTTTTGCACTGGTTAATATCAGTGTTCATGAATATTCATCTGGCAAAAACTGAACAAGTGTATCCATAAGAGTGTGCATGGAATGATAGCGGGGCGGGGGGGGGGGGGGGGGGCACTCACTCCTCCCCCCAAAAACTTCCGCCTTTTCCC
>JBBPDE010000015.1:13428853-13439355 GCA_037974605.1 Nannopetersius ansorgii | reverse complement strand
TATATCTTTCATTTCCAGACAAACTTGGCAGATAAGAAATGTATGTAATGTAATATATGCACGTACACAAGATGCACAGGACCTAAGCTCAGAATATAATATGACTTCTTACCTCTATCTCCTCACTAAGGTTTGCCACAGGAATAACAGAGCCGTTCTCTCTGGTGAGAGAGAGACCTCCCACTGCTCCACTTATGAGATCACCTTTATTCCAAGAGAAAGGGTTCGTCCCAAAACTTAGCATCTGTGGCATGTAAAATAGCACAAATAATGTTAATAACACGGCAACCGTCATGCATTTAAAGGCAAAGTGCTTTATAATATTCACAATTTCTCTTTGGGGACTGAAAATGTACGTAAACACAGCCTAGTCCAGTACATACATGTCATCACATTCTAACCCCCCCCCCCCTTAATCTCTTTCACAGATTATATCAGATATGAATACAGACAGTATATTCCTTTTAAATTTTATTTAAAATATAGCCCTGTGAATCATATCAACTCATGAGCTGACTGCATCACACACATCTAGGAATCTGTAAATTATAGAAGTCAACCAATTATAAAGGGACACTATTAGGAAAAAAATTAATATTGACAAAAAGTAATGCACATTACATGTAAATTACAGCTAATTTCAACTAAAAAGCTTAATATGTTGATACAACTACTAAAATAACACTGCAGTAAGTGCTAGATTCATGTGTTCTATTAGTGAAAAACACTAATAGAATCATTAGTAATGAGAGTAGGGAGTCTTTCTGTAATATTACAAGAAAGAAATGTGCCTATAGTTAGTAAAAATATCAAAAAACTAAGATCTAAGATCTCAGCTTAAGTTATAAAGGGCAAGTAGAAGCTGGTAGAAGCTCTCACCCGCACATCCACTGGTTCCTTTGCAGGCAGCACATCAGAACCCAAAGATGGGAGTGTGAAGCTTGCAGAGCTGCTGTTCTCAATGCTGAAGGACTGTTTCTGAAGCTTATCTGGTGACATTCTAATAAAATAAAACACCAAAAAGTACTGGCCAGCAGATTTCAATATGCTCAAGATGCTCAAGCCTAGATGCACAACCTCTGAACTTCGAAGACCTCTCAGAATTGCTATACTGGTCTTTAAAATGCCTTTGTAGTTTCAGCGTATCTCACCTGTTTACATACACACTGATCTGGGCAGTGCTGATGATGATTGGCGCTTGGTTTGTCCCCTTCCCAGCCAGAAGGGAGCTCTGGGTGTTGCCTGCTGCGTCCAGTAAGAGTTCTGACATCTTTTTCTAAGACAAGGAAAATGCATTAAAGAAAATATATACAGTGTGTGCTGGCTGATGAGATCAGAATCAGAAAGCTTTATTGATCCTGAAGGAAACAACTGCAAAGACACACAGAGACAAGAAGAATACAAAACAGGTCTAATTAAATAGGGGTGTAACGGTACACAGATATCACGGTTCGGTACTTACCTCGGTTTTGGGGTCACGTGTTACACCTATGGGTGGTTATGTGCAAGGACGGCCGCTAGAGGGCATCCTGGGATTATGTGTATGCGCTTAGGTTGTGAGTGTCTTTTATTTTGACACCCCTGCTTTATTTTGAGTACCCCTGCTAAGAATTGGTGTCAGCTGTAGGGGGTACTCAGGGTTAAGTGATGACACCATTTAGGTTGAGTTTTAGTGGACCTCAGTGTCGGTCAACCATTGCACTATGTCTCCTTAAACCACAGTCGCACTGTTGTAGTAGCAGTTGCTTTCAGTTAACTTGTTTTGCCTTTTATTTGAGAATTCTAGAGTTTTGGCCCACGTGCCATTTTTGTTACAGTTTTGTTCTAAATAAAGACAATCTAAAGTCATGGAAGCTCGCCTGCAGTCATGTGTCCTTTGGGGAAACTCGAGGGACGTGACATCGCGGTTCGGTACGGTTCAGGATACAGCAAAGTTAAGCAACAAAAAGTTCTAAAGAATGAGGCTTGGTTTATTTTCGTTTATTTTAAATAAACAGCAGTGTATTAACCAGTAAAAACACACTCTTGCTTATATTTTCAGAAGTGTTACGCCAGTAGGTGGCGCTATTGCACCACGCTACGACCCAGGTTTATGATTTACTTGCGCTTTTTGGTCCCTTTGTGATTCCGTATTACTTTAATTACGTCTTTTCCGTCGTGCCGTGTATTCTCCGAAAGACCGAACCGTGACCCATGCACCTTTACAGCCCTAATTAGCATAGAAACGTTTAGCAGATTTTAAAGTAAAAGATCAAACATTGTTTTTGCTCAGAAGGAAAACTATTGCCTAAACCTTGTACTAAAGGAAGTGGTATGACGTTCTTCGCTGAATGTTATTGCTGAAGCAAAATTCTCCTGATGTGGCAGCAATCTTGAAGCACAGTGAGGAGGACTTGTCAATCTAATGCTAAAAATCAGCCAACAATTTGAGTGATCCCGCTAACTGAAAAAAAACATTCCCCGGATCATTTCAGCACTGATGCAACCACTGACCCTTGCCTCAGCAATGCAGCCAACCTTATGACCGCGCCACACTGGTGGAACTGCTCTATCAGCGGCTGGGTTTGACCTTGTGGTGTAGTAAAATATCATCAATCATATTCCGGAGCTTTGGGACATTAGAAATGCGAGGTGGTTTAAATCATGTCTTACGAGCTAAAAACAACCTGGCCCCAGAAGTATCCTGGAAGTTCGAATAAATCTTTAAAAGTGACTCTTCAAAGCGATTCTCGCTCTACCTTTTAATGGACAGCTTAGCACAACGATGCTTCAGCTCCTTTGACAGTGCACATCTACCGCTAACTCTGTCTGCGCTGTGTGTTCCAGCTAATGTACGCGCGGTCCAATGGGCGTAATGTGTGTAGTTGCATGAATGCTGATTTCTCATCCAGCAAAGGATCCCCTGGCCTGTTTTGCATAGCATCATTAAGTATTTCTTTCACCTGGAAGAAGCTTCTCATTTTCCCCCAGTGAATGTATCTTTAATTAGCTGCTTTTAGATAAATCACATTATTCAGCCCCCTCTTTTCCCTCAATAACCAGTTCAGCAAGATTAATGATAGGATGACTATTGTCCACAAAGTACTTTCTCTAATCACTGAGAGTGTGATGAGGAAGAGGGTGGGAAAAAAAGACATTAAACAATGCAAATCAAACTACATTCTTCAAGCGTGCCACATTGCATGGCTCAGGCAGATAGCAAAGAAGGAAAGGAGATGACTCCATTAGCAGGAGAATGAGAATAAGACAATACCGAGTGTATGATGTATGTGTTTCCTCTGGCTGCTGCCTCAGAAAACGAGTTAATTTCTACTGAAAGAAGCCGTCGACAGAAGCAATTTTACTGTTTTGACAAACACTGTCATTAACAGGCGTGAGATAAGACAAGAAACGATTACCTCTCCTTCCAGCCCTCCAAATCCTCATTCACACCTCAAAAAAATGCATCCTTATTGGTTGGTTTAAACTACTGCTGTAAGTCTGCATCAACAGATATTGGCCTCAGTGCAACAAATGTTATCAAAGTCAGGTTAGTAACCTGGCTTCTTATCCCAGAGCTTGACAAATATAACCCCTGTGAGTGTTTCAAATCAACCACGGTGTTTTAGCTGTGTGTATAAGCAATGACTGGGTTCATGCAGAGTTCCGACAAGAGAATCGACTGAATCATGAATTGGATCCAACTGCCTGTTCAGAGCTGCTATCTGCAGGACTAGAGCACACTGCATCTGTTTATACAGCGATACAGTCAAAAATTGTATAATGTATGAATATACTACTGTTGAGATGTCTAGTACCTCCATTCCAAAGTCTGAAGTCATCAATTAAGGATGGTTAATATAAAACCACAAAATATTAATCTAATATCTACTCTACAGCTTCATAGGTTTGAAAATTATACAGTACTTTCAAATACTCACAATAAAACTTTAAAAAGCAGGATATTTCAGCTGTGGCCAGAATGTTGAACAGAGCTGTAGGTGAATGTTTTATATATGGATTTTCTAAATAAATGAACATATGAAACGTTTGATTTGTGAGGCTGCAATTGCTGGAGTCCCATGCTCAAGTGTTCTTGACTGGTTTGAATGTTCCTCCCACATTCAAGGGCAGCTGCTATTGAAAGGTTCCAGTGGGGATTGTTGTTCCTGTTGCTGTTGTGGTTTATCTCCTTTGTCTTGTGAGAAAATATCCTAGTTCAAAGTTCAGAAATGATGGTGTCAAAATTGCAGTAACTACAAAATTCACACTAATGCTAAAAAAGTCATGCAAAATTCAAACTAAAACTTTACAGCCATTTTTCTCAGTTTCTGCTCTGGTGTGGTTACTGCACATTGGCTTTGTAGGGAAGAATAGCCTTCTACTGTTTCTATAGAGTCTCCATAGAGTCTCCATAGAGACACTTTTTCTTACTCTCCAGGTGAACTAGAGGAGGATGCTTTCTCCCAACGTTTCTTTCTCCAGCTTTAGGGAGCTTTTCCTTGCTTCCGTCTCCCTTCGCTTGCTCACTAGAGGCTTGGTCCTGGATTCTGTAAAGCTGTATTGTGACAACTTTGGTTGGAAAAAGCACTGTATAAATAAGATGGAATTGAAAAGAAAATGTAATTTTTGATAGGGGTTGATTCCTCTGATCTTGTAGCAGGTAACTACTGCACATAGGTCACTGTCCTGAATCTGAAAAGACCTTCTAGTGTTTAGTTTTTATCATTTTGTAAACTTTACACAAAATGTTAAATGTTTTGTATGTAATTACGTTTCTCACCTCATACCAGGTTTCTGTAGTAGTTTCTACAGTAAAATTCCCTGGTTTCAACTAGAAAACCCCATTCCTGATAATGCATCTTGAAGAGGGAGGACAATTTTAAAAGACAGCAACAAGTGGTTTTTTTTTTGTTTGTATTTTTTAGGTAATTCAGCAGTTGAATGACTCCTTTAACATCAAATTAACAACCCACTCAGATTAGTCACTATATCAGTTAGGCTAGCTTGCACAGATGTTTTTATTAGCTTCTCCATCAGGGTAATTGTTGAGTGCTTCAGGAGCTCTCAGTGGTTGTGTGATGTACTTTTGTAATGCATGCTGGGTAGTGTAGTGAAAGACAACTAATTGAAAAAACATACTGAAGAAGCAGAGGGATACATAACAGGACAGAGAACATATTAAAAGCTAGTCTATTACCAGAATGCCCTTTTAAACCCTCAGTCAAGTGATCCCAAACTTTTGAATGGTGTGTGTATGTTTTATGAGGCTATTTCCTTTATCAAGGTTTACCAACTGTGTTTGTGGAACTAAGTCCAGAGAGAGAGAAATATGCTGTCAATCAAAAAGAAAATGGCAATTAAACAGAAGAGAGACCATCTGGCGTACCAGTACGTGAAGCATTCTTCAGTGAATAGGAACAGAAATGTGTGTGCACTCGTTACAAAAACGCTGCTTGGGACTAATAATGGCATATCAATGATTTCTATCATGACAGAAATTCAGATGGGCATTTGATAGCTCCTGCCCAGTCTTGCTCTACACCCTCTAACTTTTTCCTCTGCTGACAATTATGCAAATGTTTGGGTATGGAAGAGTTACATCTGTTACGTGATCACCCCCCAGATGAAATCCATTATTCTACCCTCTTGAAGGGCATTTCATATAAAAAGCAGTAAAGAAGCAAACACACAGAATTATCATATTTATAATGGGCAACACAGATGGCCAATTTAGAAGCCTCTTAATCTTGAACAAATTGCTTATTAGATCTAATTGTAAATTGCATGATCTGTCATGGAGGAGGGTTTCACGGTATCTTCGGTTTGTGCTCTGCTTTGGAGGAAGTCTGATTTTCAGCCATTTCAAAGCCCTCCCAAAAGTCTAATAAATATGACAAATTTCAGCTCTAGATTGCAATTTATCTGAGAGCAATTTACTGTAGCTATTACATGCAAACATCATGTAAGTTATGTGAAGTTAAATTTTCCAGTGTTAATCAATGTTGGGCCAGCATGATTTTCACCCTCTTTGCTTCCACCTCACAATTCAGGCAAAATCACAGCCTGACTCCAGTATAGGCATGATAGAGGCGCCATATGGTGGAAATGGCTTTTCAGTCTACGCTTCAGAGGTAATCTGAATGTTGATTCACTTTACAAATCATGTTGTTTATGTTAGGGATCATATCGGCTTGGAACTGTGGTATTCAAATCCTAACACACCACCCTTGGCATATTAAACCATAGTGACAATTTCTTTATCTCTTTTTTTGTTTATCCTTTTGAAAATGCTGCCTGACCTTTACATTATGTGACCAGAAATAAACTGGAAATAACTGGACCAAGATTAAAGTTAAGCACTTTTTTCTTTTTTCTATAAACCTCTGAAGTCGTGGTGTCATTCCATCAGCTCCAGTTTTGTCTCTCTGAGGATAATGAATGGCATCTGCAGGTGTGATGAACAAAAAAAACACAGGATCTTCTTTTCATGAGGTAAATAGCTCAACTTTGAATATTGCTACATGCAAGAAATCACTGC
The DNA here is from genome assembly GCA_037974605.1 of Nannopetersius ansorgii. NCBI lineage: Eukaryota > Metazoa > Chordata > Actinopteri > Characiformes > Alestidae > Nannopetersius > Nannopetersius ansorgii. Next base: position 13,432,835 of record JBBPDE010000015.1, on the reverse strand, counting down.
TGTGCACTGAACTCACATCTTAAGACTGTACATTTCAAAATTACCCCCAAATATCCTGACCCCTGATGTTGTACTGTGGTATCTGGCACCATGATGTTAGGAACCAGGTCCTGTTAGCTGTCATGTGGGGCTTTCCTGGATTAGACTTTGGAGGAATATGGAGAACAACACCTTGAACTCTTGATCATGCTCCTCAAACCATTCCTGGAGTGTTGCAGATGGTATGATCTCGCTTAAAGAGGATAATGCCATCAGGGAATACCTGAAGGATGTTTAAGTAGGTGGTACATGTCAAAGTAACATCCACATGAATGCCAGGACCCAGGATTTCCCAGCAGAACATTGTCCAGACCATCATCTAACACTTTTCTATTATTTCCAGTATTAACTTTTTCAGCGGTTTCCTGTAGCTTGTCAGAGGGATCAGACCAGACGGGCTAACGTTCACTACCCATACGCATCATCTTTGGGCACCCCTGACCCTGATGCAAGTTCAGCAGTTGTCCTTTCTTGGACCACATTTGGCAGGCAATTAGCCACTGCATATGAAGAACACCCCAGACTTGTCCTGATCCAGTCATCTCAAAGCCACCCCCCTTAACACCCAGTCAACAAAATTTGTTGGTCACCATCCATCCACTACTCCTGGGTCTTCATTGCAGCATCTATCCTTCTAAAGGTCTCTGCATGGCCCTCAAATTCAGTGACAGACATATGGTGAGACAGAGATTCAGCCCTTCCCACAGAATGTATTAGTCACTGGGCTGAAGAATGCACTTGCCATTACTTGAAGGATGCCATTAAAATGAAGGATGGGTGGCTACAGGGGAATTTACAGTGCAAATGTTTTGGTCATCGGCTGAAGATTTTTTCATTAGACTTTCTAAGCCTAAGGTCTTGTAATGCAGTCAAACTTGTAATAGGTAGGTGTCAAGTTTGACTCCTTCTTTAACCAGTCACATTGAGTTTAGTCACACAGCTGGACCATCGTCGTCCAGCAGGACTGAGTTATCGTTATGACCTGATGATTAGGTCTGTCAGAGCTACCATCTTTTTCCTGTGCCCCTGACAGTGCGCCATTACGACGGAGAGACCACCCGTCTGACTCCTTGATAGTGCTGAGAGGCTGCTTCCAGGGGTTGGGGTGCTGAATTATTGATATGATGCGGTATGAGCGGGGAGTTTTTAACGACGGTCATTTAGAAGATGGAGTGGCATCAGTAGGGTGCTAAATCTGACAGTGTGCTCCACAAACAGCAGCTTTATTGGCTGCACAGATGGTCCGCGCTTTGCCCTCACAGCTCTGGTTCACTGCCTTCTGCTGGGATCCACGGGTCATCCTAAGCAGCGACGCTATTAAAGAAGGACAACGCCTACTTATAACCAGTTTGACGGGACAACTCTGTGAGAAATGTTGAGCCTGCTTAAAAATTAAAGGCACGTATTTTTTTTTTTTGCAAACTTGCATAAAACCTTATGTCTCATAAGTAACTGACAACCACCTCATGTACTATTTGAAGTATTTTTACTTTAACCTAATAAACAACAAAGCGAAGAAGATAAAGTACATGAAAGAGTTTTCAACTTTGCCCCAGCACACTTGATCAAAAAATGGATTGATAAGTAAGATAACTATAGGACAAGCATGAAGAATGTGAGCCACTCACTATAATGTGAGCCTCACTATAATGTAATAAAACTCACTATAATTTTGTCTGGAGATGGAGTGGAGGAGTTCATTCAGGTCATATAGAACTGTGTGTTATACCAAAGGTTCTCAACTCAGGTCCAGTGAACCCATCGCATGCACACTTCAAGTATTCCCTGATCCAACCCATCCCAGTAGATCTTGGAACATTGCTGTGAAGATCTAATTGCATTCAGCCATAAGAGCATTAGTGACAGGTACTGATGTTAGATTAGTTCTGGATGTCAAACTTCATTCAAACTTAAATATTAAATAGTTTCAGAGAACACAGTTCTACTGCCACAGAGCACAGTGCAGATTTTCTATATAAATTATACAAGCTATTAAACACTTCCATCATCAATGGGTAGTAAAGTAGTTAGGACTGGCTTTCAAGGTTAAACTAACCCAAGATTAAAAAAGGAACAATACTGTAAAGTATGTTAAAGACCCTGGAAAAAAAAAAATCTTTCTAAATGTATTTATTTTATTTCATAAGCTTGGGTCATAGTAAGATCTACACTGGTAAGAAATCTAGAAAGAAATACTAGGCAGGAAGTGAATTTGGAAAAAGAAGAATTTTTCAAGTATTTGGAATCCATGATAAAATAAAGGTTCCAACATATATTATCCAAAAGGTACAAAGCTCAGCAATAAGATTGGATGTGATGAACATAAACAGTTTTTATTCCTCTTGATTTTATTCCAGAAACTGATGCAATTTTTTATGAGTTTTTTTTTTCACTGAGGTGTAAATATGAGGATGTGTGGAGGTCAAACATCCTTAACTAGTTTATTCGTTTTCAGTGTAAGCTACAGTAACTACAAGGACATTTTTGCCCATTTTTATTCATAATTACACTGTGTTTAACTGCTGCTTGTTCTCTGAGTTACAGGGAGGGCTCTGGTTGAGCAGGCTGAGAGCTGTGCAGGGAAGTGTGTTCACAGGGTTTGCCTGAAAGGCAGGTGGATTCTGGCTTTGTGACTCTTGAATGGGCTCGACAGGCTTCAGCGGTTGATTTTCAGTAAAACTAGCGTTCCAGCCCCCACCTGTCCGTTCTAGGTTTGCGGGGGGTTTGATGCAGACTGTTTCCGAGTCCCTGGATCTGAACCGAATTTCTGATTTGAGTTGATAAACGCCTATTTGAAATTATGAGCAAATACTTTTTTTCCACCACAGTTGCCTGAGATTTCAAGATAAAATTTAGTGGGGCGTTCTTTTTTGAGCATGGTTTTGAAACAACGTCCCTCTTGCTGATCCCTGATGAATTGGAGGACGAAAGAAAAAAAAGAAATGTACTGAAATGGACTTAATTAATGGAAGAGAGGAGAGACTCTGCTGCTGCTGCTCGAGCGAGTGACGTTTTAAGAGAGAGAGAGAGAGAGAGAGAGAGAGAGAGAGAGAGAGAGAGAGAGAGAGCAGTGTTTGCAGTCGGTGAAACTGGCAGCAGTCTTTAACGCAGACCCGAGATCAGCCGTTTTCTGCGGGCTCTGTTCCTGCAGCTTCGGTGAGTAACGTCTTATTACGACTTAAAAAAAAGTTAATATCTAATGAAACTGCAGCACGTTTAGCTCGACGTTCCTGTTGCTGCGCTGCAAAACGCAGCGCTGCCCAGTGTTGATGGAGCGAGAGATAAAGAGAGAGAGAGAGAGAAACTTGCTAGATCTTCCTGCGTCTGCTGCTTAACTGCAGTCAGAAACGGCTGTCCAGTGTGATGTCTCTGCTCCACAATGTGGATGTGACCGTCTCAGCTGTCTGACTGCAGTAGGAGACGTGAATCCCCCCAGTCTACAATTTCCCCTGCCAAGTATTCCAGCACTGCAATGGGACACCAATCGCATCTCCTTTCAATGTATGGAGATGCAGTGTCTCCTAAATATGCTGGATTTCAATGTTTTTTTCGCTGTTGTATGTTTATCTTTGGTGTGTGTGTGTGTGTGTGTGTGTGTGTGTGTGTGTGTGTGTGTGTGTGATCTTGCATTGCCTGGAAGTTTCAGGTCTATAACCCATACTATCTATTTGAGGTTAGTCTACAATCATTAAATTGTTTTTACAGACATCATTTTTTCTAACATTGACATAATTTGTTATATAATGAAGTGTAATAAATAATATGCTGTTATGGTGTGCTCATCTAATCTGTGGCTTCTGTGTAAGCTGTGGTGCAATACCACCGATGGTTTGTCAGAAGCAGATATACCTGATAGGCTGTACCGTGTGTGTGTGTGTGTGTGTGTGTGTGTGAGAGAGAGAGAGAGAGAGAGAGAGAGAGGGGGAGGGGGGGGGGGTGCATG
>JBBPDE010000015.1:13399493-13411750 GCA_037974605.1 Nannopetersius ansorgii | reverse complement strand
AAACAGTAACGTAATCTTATATCTTATGCAATGAATGTAAATATATGAGTCTCTCTCTCTCTCTCTCTCTCTCTCTCTCTCTCTCTCTCTCTCTCTCTCTCTCTATATATATATATATAACTATACTAGTATAGTTACATTATTTGAATAAAATATGAGATTAAGTTAGCTGGAAGCCTAGTGGTTAGGGTGTTCACCCTGCGATCAGAAAGTTGTGGAATCAATTCCCAAGACTGCTTAGCACCTTTGAGGGTCCCTTGAGCAAGGTACCCACACACCACTGTGTTCCTGGCTGCTCGCTGCTTCACTTGGTGAATGGGTTAAACGCAGAGGAAGAATTTCGTGGTGGTGTGTTCATGTATGACAGAATGGTCACTTTCACTTCACTTCATATTCTTTATCAGGCACTGTAGGGAATAAACCTTTATTTCCCATGATTTTGATCATTTATTTCATGCTTCTGACAACAATGGCTATCAGTCACTCAATCAGTCAGTGACTCAGAAAGGGGCAGTGTCTCTCGGTCCTCTGGCTGGTCCAACAAAAATATTCTATATCAGCATCGACACACAATTACCATAAAGGTGCTTCCATACTGAAAACTGTAAATCCATCCAAATGTGATTACTTACCATATTTCCTACCCACTTGTCTGTGTGTGTGTGCGTGTGAACAGTGTTTCTTTAGACAATCCTGAGTGTCTGTCCTAATCAGCCTCTGTGTGAACTGTTGACCGAGCACCATCCTCATCATCATCCTCATCATCTGCTACACTCTGCTGCTTTTGCATTTTAGCTGGGCCTCAAGCTAACATGAAAGAGAGAGAGAGAGGGAGGTGAAAAGAGGGCCGGAGAGGGAGTGATGAGGGAGAGAGGGCGAATGTAAAATCTGATGAATAGCAATAAGCTTTGCGGCTCTGCAATCAGCAGCTGCTTAAGAGAGGAATGAGAAGTGACGCATGGTGCGTAGCCTGTGAATAGACACAGTGATTTTGTCCATTTCGAGAAGAGTCGCATGGGTTTTTTTCCACACAGGGTTGCACTTTTGGCTGAGACCTTCCACATTACGCCAGCTCCTTCTGCCTCTCTTTCTGTCCGAGAGAGGGATCTGATTGGGGATTTATTCACACTGATCAGCCTGAATTACGGTGCCCTTGAGAGTGGCGTCCTCCGAAAAGCCAATCTTGAAAGAGAGTTTTTTCAGTGATTCATCGCCACTCTCCACTCTCCTATTACAGATATAAAAATCTCCTTTCATCACACCTCTGTTGGCCCTTCAACCAGTATCACAGAAGATTAATTAGTGCTGTAAATCAGCTTTTTATCACCGTCTTTAATGGCCAGACTATAGAAAGATACCCAGGCCCACACGTCTCCAACACAGAAGAAAGGGACAGAGAGAATGAAGTTTGGAGGAGAAGCTTTTTAATTTGGGGTTGAATTACGGCTGTATGTGAGCGGAGATCGTATCCAGTAGGACAGGCCATCACACACATACACTTCTATCTAATTCTAACTCACTCTTTCAATCACATCCATAAACCTGTGCTTCTCTGTGTGGGTTTCTGTGGGTTATGCTACTTGCTGAGAGGAACCAAGACTCAGAAGTAGAAAACTATTTAAACCTTTAAGAGGCAAACGTAGAGCAGTCAAATGGAGAAACCTTTGAAAAGTCATTAGGAAGGTACACTGAGATGAAACAAGACACAGAAGAAAAAATTCCATTAAGAGTAATGAGTAAAATAACCTAAGACAAAAGAAGGCTAAGGGAGGAACCCCCCTAAGAAAAATAAGGTGAAAATACTGAGAGGAACCAAGTCTCAAAAAGGAGAAGTCTTCGAACAATAATAGTAAGAAAGACACACTAAGAGGAAACAAGACTTAGAAAGAGAACATCCCTAAAAACAATGAGAAAGAAATGCTAAAAGGAACCAAAACATAAATGGACAAAAGGACGTATTATAGTTAAACTTGTGTGGTTTCTGTCATTATCAAGTGTCATTTCACATGTCATTGCCTTTTATGATAGCAACAAAACATTTTTGTTTCTGCAGTCTTCATTTTCAAAAATAGCCTTGTTTATGCGTATGAAAGATCATGTGTGTAAATTTGAAGTGGGTGAATTCACTCCAAGTATGGATATGAGAACACAAACATAGAAGGCTAGTTGATGCAGGTATAGTCATGAAGCTCAGTACAAATCGAGTTTATTTATTAAAGCTGGATTAAACAGTATTTTGTAACATCAGCACTCAAGTGACACGTTAAGCAACCTTAAACACATAAGAGGAAGAAGAAATAATATCCAAGAACTTCATAAGCCCAGGAAGAGTGTTGACACATTTAGTGCAAATTGCTGCTATATGTGCAAAGATACAGGAACCACTTAGTCCAAATTAAGCTTCCTAATTGCAGAGGGAGAAAATAGTCTCTAGGCCTTTTGTTACTGCACTGAGCAGCTCTAAAGCAGCACCCTAAGGGCCTCAATTCCAGCTGTCCTGGTGGGGAGGGCCACAATGGTCAAGGACAGCAGTTACTTTCCTAAACAAGCATCTTTCAGGGACCTCAGGAAAGGATGTCTACTGGTCTCTGACCGTCTCTTGACCACAAACAGGTCTGGAGTTACTGCACACAGACACTGAGCTGGGATACCAGAACTAATTCAGACTCAATAAAATTTTGGTAAAAAGAAGGAAACATGTTTTCATATAAACTGGTGGTATTCGTGTGTTTGTAATGTAGGTGTCCTCCGCATATGTCTCCCTGTCTTTGATCACAGTGAGAAATTGACATATCCATTCTCTGACTACACTTGCTTTCTTCCATAGCAACTATTGCTCATTTGGGCAAGCCTCACAGAACACTGGCAAATATCCAATGCACTCTAATAAAGAAATTGTAAGCGTAGAGATCGCTACTGTGTGTGTAACAATGCATCAAAAAGATGTGATATTACAGTGCAAAGGTGCATCCTGGAGATACGACAATGCATCATAGAAAACAGGCATTCTATTACAGTGTATATGCTAGTAACATTTTCCCGTGGCACAATCTTTCCCACAACGGTAATGAAAACAACAAAGAATTAAATAAACCTGTCTGGATGACAAAACGACGACGCCACTCGCATTCACACATACATAAAATAGAAAAACTCGTACAAAACGAACTCCCCCAGTCAACAAAATAAAAGCATCTACAACATCCAGAAAAACTGTAACACCCCGGTCGACAAAATAACAGCGGCCGCACAAACGTTTTGTTTTGTTGAATAGACAACAAAATGTACCCAATCCCCCCAACAACCAACACCCACCGCCACGGTTGACAAAAATTAAAGCTCCTGATTGACAAATGAAAGCACCAGAAATGGTCAAGGGAACAGACCCCCCTTTAGACAAATTGCCCTCTATATAACTATCTAACCACCCACAAACCACCCGCCACACTAAACCTCATGATCCAGGAGAAACACTGTATTATTCATAACATCTAATGCAACTGCACTGTTTGAGCTTCAGTCCACAACCCCCTCAAACATGTGCCACACTCATCTTCCCCCCTACTGTAGTCATTTTAGCAGATGGTGATGCCATAACTGAATAACATCAATGTCTTTTTTCAAATTTGTTTCAAAATATTGATGATTTAGATTGACTGATTGTTGCATAACTTTATCTGTATGACCCTAGTTACTTTCAGAATTTTGTCAGTGAACCATAGATAGGTGAGTTGTGATTGACTCCTGCATGGTGTACCACTGGGGACTGAGACCAAAGTGTTCCCCTTCAGCTATGTTGAAGCACCTTGCATGGTTGGCAAAGTGCCGGCATGCTATCCATGCCTCAAGGGTTGCCATGAAACCACCTTACAATACTTAGAATGTCAAGCAACAGGATCACTAGCATCAGAGATGACTAAATTTCATTAAAATACAAATACATCAAAAATTATGTTTCAACATTAGTGGCCAATCCAATGGAGAGGATCTGAAACCAATGGCCTATCTCTTCAGTAAAGACACTGGAAATTTCCCCGAGATATTGACATATACAACCTGTAACAGCTTGTGTTTAATGGTTTTATTGTGTCACAGATTATTGCCGGAAGGCTCACAAACAACAGTTTATAGTCAGGAAGTACAAGATCATCTCATCTCGCTGTATTGTTGCTGTGCCCGGTAGATTTTATCCTTGCTTTTGAGGTCTTTTGTATTGTGGGTTATGAGTCACGCTGTAATTTTGTTCTTTGCCTGGGGTCTTGTCTCTGCATTAGAACTGCACAATATATTGTTAGTTAGGAATTATTCCAATATTAGTCTTCGTGATATGAGCTCTGAAAACAGCCTCAATGTAATGCATTCAGCAATGATGTGCACTAATCACTTACTGAACTTTAAACACAGTCTTAAAGAGGTCCTCGCAGTGTGTGATTTTTTTTTTTAATTGTGTTTTTTGTCTGTGTTCCATTCTCAGACTAATTCTAAAATTAAAGGCTTGGTGGGATATCAACTTTGTATGTAGCCCCTCTAGTGAAATTGTATATTACATTATGAATGTATATTTATAAAAAAGTGTGACTTGTCCTAGGTATAGCCCGAGTAATTTGAATGTTTGAGTGTTTGTTTTGTTAGTAATTTATTCAATATTTATTATTCTGAAGCTTCTTATTTGTTATGACATTTAAATTGTGAAGAATCAAAAAAGGCCAGTGAATGTTGCTATGTTTTGTTTGTTTTTTTTGTAAATTGCTGTTTAGTTTAGCCATTCTATTCCATTGGGTGAATTAGACTAATTTGTTAACATTAAATCTTTAGCATCTACATGGCTCAGCATGGCTGTATTTGAACTAGAGGCTAGTATCGCTGCATTTACAGCAACATATACTGCATGAGTAGAGACTATTAATACACTACACAGATGGAGACCTTTTTAACTGCAATAATGGAAATACTAAAGGGGGGCTTTTGTTGTCTGGGTAACTATTTAAGTGAGCCCAAAATAGCCAAACTGAATGGCAGCGAAATCTGAGATTTCACAATGCATTGAATTCTTTTTTTAAAGTAAGAGATTTCTGACTTCAGGAAGTTTCTAACCTGCATATTTGTGTCTTTGTGTGTGTGTGTGTGTGTGTGTGTGTGTGTGTGTGTGTGTGTGTGTGTGTGTGTGTGTGTGTGTGCACGTGTATCGGTCACATACAGGTCAACTGGCTGTGGGCACGTGTGAGATTGTGCTGTTGAACAGAGACAACAGTCAGCCCAAGCGCACCATCGCCAGGCAGACCGCCCGCTGCGCCTGTCGGAGAGGCCAGATCGCAGGCACCACGCGGGCACGGCCAGCATGTGTGGACGGTAGGGAGAAGGAACACAGCCTGCAGTAACAGCCTGAAAGGGTCTACTGTCACATAACACACCTTAAAAATGACTTAAACCATTCTGGCGCCAGTCCGCAAGCACAAGATGGAATCTCTCTGAAATACAGAGAGGAATAGTTGCATCATAAATGCTAAAGTGGCTAATAATTAATTAACCATAGGAAGCAGCAGTTATTGCAAGTGATTACGAAAGCATGTTTTCAATTTATTAAAGGCTGTTAATCATGGAAAGAATCATTTTCCCTTGCCTTTCTAAGTTTAATGTAGTACATAAACACTACATGGCAGTCCACATGTGGAAGCTAAGCTGCAAACAAAGCTGAATTATTTTCCGGATGTCACAAAAAACAGTGCATTTATGTACATTTTGTCTTTTCCATCCATCCATCCATTCATTTACATATATCCGTTCAGCTGAAGTTACACTCAGATCAGAATTCTTTTAAATAGTAGTAATAGCCTGATTAAATCTAAGGTATTTGGAAAGATCAGAAAATGGTCCTGTAATATTTCATTATTACTGTTTTGTGTACAATAAATATCCCATAAAAGTAGACTTCAGAGTAAAGTTACAAGAATGACGCAGGATAGGAACACTTTGATTGCTTTATTGTCTTGTTTTTCATTTAAAAAGATGGACAAAAGATTTTCATTTGTACAGCAGTACAATTTATAATGATTTATTATTGTATGTACAGTCTTTTAAAGTAAATCCATCTTTAAGATTTTACCTATTAAAACAAAAATCACCAGAACTGCAGACTCAAACCAACAAATTAGAACAGAAAAAGAACATACCTAAAGGTAACTAATTGCATAAGTATGTAATTATGTAAGGACTGGTGGCTGTTGGTGGTCAGGTTTGGGCATTAAGCACATGGACAAAACATGCAGAGTGCATAAGAAGAGAACAATTCTGCAGTGTCCGTAGGAGTTATGCTAATAAACTGAAGTCTGGTAGCACAAGGAGGAATACATTTGAAATAATTCTGTTATTATTCAATTGAACATGCATTTACAGTCAGCGCTGACGTATGTCTGAGAATGGAAGAAAGTGTAAGTTGATTTAAAGCCAGTGAAGCAAGAAGAACCACATTATCCGTTATACGTTAACCATGGAACCAGGGAAATCTTCTAGCCACTGGACTTCCATCGCTGCAGGAGGGGACTTTGAGTGATGCTCCTGCAGATGAGCTCACACTAACGAACACTAAAGCGATTCAGTGCACTTTATGGTCTTTTATTAAACCTTAATATTACTCCAAAGGATGGCCGTGTTTTTTTTTAACACGCAGGACCACTTTACCCCAGTTCATTTATCAAGCAAAATTTCAACAGCTAAGTTATTACAAGCTAATTTAGTTAGCTCACTAATGATCTTGATATTGTTCTGTGGTGTTATTTGTCAATAGACGTGAAGTAAAATCAGTGTTGGTAAATAAAGACGCATTTTTTATGAAGAGGTTAGTTAGTAGGCTAACACCTTTTCAAACCCTTTTTGTCCTAATGATTCAACTAGTGTACTGCCAGCGCCGTTCCCACAACTTGTCGGTTCTGAGTCATTTTGCCAGTTTTTCTTTCACTTTGTGAAGAAAGATGTTTGCTAAACAGTGGCTGGTTGAGAGCCATGCCAGTCATAATTTTGCAAACAGTCAATTATCTTAATAGTGTTAAGCACTAATGTGTCAACTGTCTAATTGAAGAGATATACTACTAGAAGTTGATGCATTTCTGTCATTTATAGCCATGGATTGGATGTTGGTGATTATCTAAGACATGTTTCAAGTCTAGTTTATCTTCTTAAGTTTGGTACTGGAGCTAATAGACCAATGTTGCTGACAAGAACTATAATAATCACCCAAATCTTTTCTATATATACTTCCCCAGACCTTCTCTTAACCCAGTCAGTCCAGCTCTTCATGCAGGTGAAACAGACTAGTGAAAGTGGTTTAGGATGCAGAATGACTTATAATAATTGGTTGACTTCCAGTGTTTGTCATTTACATCAGCCTTGTAGCTCCAATTAAATAAGGAAAGTCCGGATTTTAAACATGTCTGATCTGATACCAAATAATAATGTGACCCAATCTGCAGTAATGACTCGGATGTCGGCGTTCTGTTTATTGAGATACGGGCTGATTATGTTGAAAAATATCAGAAATGTTGATTTTTCTTTTTTGGTCTTATATTAAAGAAAAGGTCTTTAAAATTAATCTCTCAAAGTTTCATGAATATCGGAAATATACTTAAATGGCAATTTAGTCTGAGTTGTAGCTCTCAAATCTTACAAAAGAATGTCCAAAATAAGTGCTGTTTTCGCCTCTCCTCTGAAACGTCACGATCTCAGCTGTCCAAGTGTGGTGTTAAAACGTCAATCGCTGGTCTTTTTAAACCTATCAAAATGCTTAAATTATGTACACAAAACCTTTTCAGTTGCCAATAGGAAGCCCTGTCTTTACAGCAATGTGTCCGCCCACCCCTCGACAGATTAGCAGTGTTCTGTGTAGCCTAATGCTAACGTTTGTTTTCAGAGTTTGTTTTTTATATCTCCTCACAAAGATCGGGTTTAACATTTGTATTTTGGGTCAGCATCATCGAAGTTGTTTAGAGTGAGGTGTGTGGTGTTATGTGATGCTGTTTGGTATAATGTCATTGTCAAAATAATGTAAAATTGCTAAAGCTTAAACTTAGTGGACGTCTCGAGTTTGCACTCTGCTGCTGGCCAGCAAGACTGAATCAAGTTGGTCAATGAGTTCTTTAGCTCTAGTAATGTGTCTTCAGTCTGATTTAATATATTTTTCCAAGTATCTAAATGCCTGTAGTAAAATGTTGTTGTTGAATACTGGGTGCATCTCTTTGAATGCTATGGATTGTTAAAGATATAAACAAAAAACTGACAAAAGCTTTAAATGTGATTTTCTCAGTTTTTCAGTTGGAAAATGGTGCCGTGTTACCATAATTCAAACGACTGTAACTTGACAACCATTTAAGATATGGCTTTGACCAAGACATAATTTTAAATCTTATTTTCTCATCTTTTCCAAAACCTCAATTTTGAATTTTGGGTCACTGTGACTCATTTTGCCAGATCAGGTCACTAATAATGACTCTTCACTTTGAACCACATGCGTTTTTTGCCTTAAATGCCTTTATGCCTTAAATGCTGTATTTAGTTTAAGCCTGGCCTTGGATTAAGCCACACTGTAAATCGAGATACTCAAGTGAAAAGTCCTTTTAATGATTGGACTTAATCTGTGTTTGAAAAGTCACATTCATTGCATAGTTAAAGCATTATCCTGCCAAGTCAGTGTTTACAGGCTGTGTACAGGCATAAACCCATACAAATCTTCATTGCTCCTGTAGTCCAGGCCTGTCAGCTAATAAACAAATTCAGACTTATTAATTTCAAATGTCAAGTCACATTAGGATGCTGAAAGCAATATTGTGTAAATGTCAGATTTTCAAATACAAACAGTTCAGCTAAGGATGCAACTGACAGAGAAATCAAACAAAAACAGAAGCTACGATATAGTTGTCACATCAAAACCTCATCATTACATTTTCAATTTTATTTGCATTTCAGGTTTTGTAACCTCAGCAAAGAAGCGCGATATGGACAAAAGTATTGGGACACACCTCTTAATTATTCAATTCAGCAGTTTCAATCATACTCGTTGCCACAGGTGTATTAAATCAAGCATACGTACAACTTTGTGGACACAGTTTGGGGAAGAATCTTTTCTATTCCAGCATGACTGTGTGCCAGTGCACAAAGCAAAGCTTCATACAGACATGGTTGGATGAGTTTGGTGTGGAAGAACTTGACTGGTCCACACAGAGCCCTGACCTCAACCCCATCCAACACCTTTGGGATGAACTTGAACGGTAATTGTGAACCAGACCATCTTGTCCAACATCAGTGTCTGACCTCATAAATACTCTATGGAATGAATGAGCACAAATTCTGACAGAAACTCCAAAGTCTTGTGAAAAGCCTTTAAAAACGGTTAGAAGGTAAATGTATGTATTTGAATGCAATGTAATTAAGGTCCCTGTTAGTTTAAAGGTCAGGTGTCCCAATGCTTTTGTACAATTAGGGACAAGAAGTTGTTTACCCAGAGCAGGCATTGCTGGAACCAGACTTCTCAGAATGGTAGATCTTTAGGTCCAGGGTAGATGACCACTGGTATAAAAATAATGCTGAATATACAGAAAAGAACCTCATTCCCATTGTTAAGTATGATGGAGGATCTGAAATGTTGTACAGGCTTATTTTCCTCAGAATTTCCCAAAACCTTATTAGAACGAAAGGTCTCATAGACTCCATGAAGTGCTGAAGAATTTCAAAGAATTTAAATCAAAGTCTGTTTGCTTCAGTTGATTGATTTGATGTACATTCTTAATTGACAGGTTCAAATCTACACTTATCTACACTTTCTTTCTTGCTTGTTTCAGTTTTATGAAATAAAACAATGTAATTAAAGGGATTAATGATGTTTATTCTTTCTGCAAACAAGACTATACACAGGACTATCATTTCATTAAATCATATTAACATATCTATGGGATGAATGTTCAGAATCTGCACTTTCTACACTATTGCTCCTCTGGTTTCAGTGAGCTGTGAGTGAGATGTAATTAGTTTCCGATTACTCCGTTCTTTTGTTATCATCATGGATAGACTTAATTATGGTGCATAGAGAGGTGGGAAGGTGTGAAATAGGAGCGAACAAACAGGACAAGGACAGATAGTTTCAACATTCATTCAGTGTTCCTTCCACAAATGAACACTCACGTCACACACATACACATGAGCCCACGCAAGCCTCAGATTAGATGTACACACATTTACAGCTGCACCCACACACAAATGCTTCACACACCTCACACCTCGACCTCACACTCAGTGCAGCATCGAAAAGTCTCTGTCAGCTTGCGTTATGTCTAATAGAGTCATTTTGCTTTGTGTTGCTTAGTCTTTTCCTGTTAAGGCATATTTTATGTAAGATATGCCATCAGTTTGGAGTGTTGGATGATAGGGTTATGGTTGATACAGAAGGTAATCCCACCTTTTTGCACACCTCTGTTCTGAGGTACAGCTATATCAATCTGTCATTATTTGCTAAAACCATCAATCATAAGGTGGAATATTATAAATGATACAACAGTCAGTTCTGATAGATTGTGTAATTAACTATACTACTAACTGACACAACAGAAAACAAAGAACAGAATAAAGATCAACAACAAAAGAACTGTTAAGTGCAAAAAAACTAAGTTATCCTACCAGGTGGTGTCATGGTGGAAGGTATACAGTGCTATTTAAAAATGATGACTTTATCTGAATGATATGTAATGTCTGGCCAAATAAACAGATTCTGATCTTTGACATAGGGGAGAGGATGGCAGCATGAGAGTTCATTGATGGATGCACTGATAGAAAGAGGAGGAAAAACAGATCTGAGTCATTAACATCTGAACATATGTCGGTAGGTTAATTAGCCTGAAACAGATTGTTATGCGGTAAGCAGGGTTGTTTTCAGGTTTGCTAATTAAACAACAACCATCTCCATATACAACCATATACATACATATAGTTAAATAGACGGTTTAAACACAATGATTGATTGAGGTAACTAAACATTGCTTGAGGTCTGCATCAAAATCAATTAGTAAAAACAGTGACTGACGGTATTTGAAACTTTTCATAACAAACTTTCAAACGGTTGATTAAGATCTTTTACAGCATTTCCGCTGTAGACGTTTGCTCTGCATGAGCTCCTATAAAGTGTCCTACAGTGTAAGCAGCAACCTGACGCGTTCGTTAGCCTGTTTACATTTCAAACAAGTTTGTATTTGTGCTGATTGCTTTGAATTCACAATCAGCCGAATCCCAGTGCAATGTGATTTGCATGTCTTGACTGACAGGGGGAACATTGTTAATCCAAAAGAGCAAACTTGAATGAAATGAAAATCAAAACATTTTTAACTGTTTTGCCTGAATCAGTTTTTTTTTCTCTGCCTGAGTCGTAGTTTTGATCCACAGGCAACAGCAGCCGTTTTACAGATGAGAAGCTCATAATTCATCACAAATAAAATACTAACCAGGGTTAGATTGCCTTGCCAAAGGGTCACAGAATAGATATGCTCACCCTTTACTAGCGACCACTTTAGAAGGTCAGTGTAACTTATGGGTCAAGCCCATCTTTTATTGCATTCCTTTACCTCATTTATAATTGGTCAGTTTCTGACCACAAGACCACTGTTGACCAGGTGTTATGTGAAGGAATAGAGGGTATGAATACCTTGAAACCAATTATTTTACAAACTATTATTACATTGTTTTATATAATTCAGAAGTGTTTATTCATTACGTTTTTGTTTGTGTCTGTATTTAGAATTTGTAAGCTTCTTAATTTTCTCGCTGAAGACCTTTAAGAAGGACAGCAATTGTTACTATATACTATATAAGATGTGTAAAACTGATTAAATGATACCTAAGGAATCTATGTCACCTTGAAAAACCATCACCACTTCTCACGCAGACAGAGAAGTGAAAAGAGCAGAGATGTTGGAGAATTTATGTATGGGAGCACTTTAAGATATTGGATGCAAAGAAAAAAGAAAGATTCTAGTACAAAGGCACGCTAAGTTTCATTTCAGATACGCAAGGTATAACAACTTCATATAAAACTAGTTTCTGGTCAGGGTGACAATAAAGCCATGAGCTCAGAGCTTCAAATCTAAGCTTCATCCAATGTCAAATGAGTTCTGGCAGTGGATGAGACTTCTGCTGCTACTTCCACTGTGGTCTTCTTCATATTTAGATGGCTTGTAGGTCTGAACACTTCTCAGCCCCCTATGTAGCTATGAATGAGGCCAATA
>JBBPDE010000015.1:13378874-13391486 GCA_037974605.1 Nannopetersius ansorgii | reverse complement strand
GTGCTGTAGGTAGGATTCAAACCCATGACCTCTTGGTCTGGGGGCAAGTGTCCTACCCACTGAGCTACCTCCACCCCTGTTCTTAATAATGTTCTTAATAATATTTTTTATTCTAATACATTTTGTTGAAAAATGTAGTATTTGAATATATGTTGTGTGGTCTGCTGTTTCATAAAAGCAATAAGACCCCTGATGCTATGCATTACATTGACACCTTTCACCATCATAAAATCACAATCTGTTGTGGTTTACTGCTTTATAGGTATAGCCTGATAGGTGTGAATGAGCGCAAGTGTTGACATCACAAAACAGAGTAAAACCAATAGTATAATACCTAGCAGAGTGCTGTCATTTTGTTTTTCGGTTCTGCAGCTTAAGCAACTGAAGAACAGTCATTTTGATACATGTTACAGTTTTGTATAGAAAATATATAGAAAACATGATCATATATAATAAAACAACCAAAATTTTGTCCCTCTGCACTGAACAGCAAATTATTACATTCATGAGCTTCGATGAACTATTATTTACACCGTATGAATATTTTAACGAGTCATCTTTGAGCTCTGTAGAGTTTTAAACAAAGTCTGCAGATTGTCATTATGTTTTTTTGGGTACATTTCAAAAGCTCATTGAAAGCCTGTCTATTGATCTTAGACAAGTCCTCTCATGCGTGGCCATCATGACTATGAAGGTGATCTTGCTGTCACTACCGCTTTAGCCTTCCGTTCATCAAAGTAAGCGGAGAAGCTGAAATGTTGAAATGAGGATGCACGTCTTTCAACAAAGACAGAACAAAAGTATCTGAGCCAGTACAACAGGAGCCGTCCAAGCCCTGCAAACCCAGGGGAAAGAAGAGCTCTCAGATGCAGCGAACATTGAACAAACAGGCTTCTATAGGGCTGCAATTCAAAAAAACACAAATACACCTGAGCCAGCAATGAAAGAAAAAGCAGGCTGAACCAAAACAAACAAAGCATTTTGATCTTCAAATATCTCCAACAGAATGCGTATATTATAAAACTCAAGACGCAGCCAAGTTGTGAGAGGTGAAAACGAGGGCAGCAATTTGAGTCAGAGTGACTTTACTAGCCAAGAACACTTGTAAGCACAATGAATTAGCCTTGTTGAAATTGGCTCTTACATAAATGAACAATGGAAAGTAAAAAAAAATGAATACAATACATAATTACAGACATAAAACATTACATTAAAATGTTGCATAGGTATATTATATTCATTTCTATAAAAAAGTATTTATATAGTAAATTATTTACAACTTGTGAATAATCTGTTATATTTATTATATATTTTATAGTTGTTTGTACCTTTGTTAGAGTTATTTTGTTATTTTGCATGCACAATTACTGCTGTTCTTTTTAAACTCTTTATTGTCTTATCTTTATTTCTCTTGCTGCACTGAGCAAGACAAAAGAATTTTTCTCAGGATAGATCTTTCTTATCTTATCTTATCTATAATACCAATATAGAGAACATAAAGTCAAAGTGCACAGTATTGCAAAGATGTGCAAGGATCCTATTTAGAAACAAAGTAATAGATGCTGTGGCACGTTATAAATCTCATAACACCAAGATGTACAAACAGAACTATGTTCCGTATAAAAGTACAAGTAAGTCAAACTTTCAAACTATAGTAAATAAAGAGCCCACATCAAGGAAATACGCATTTTTGTTTTTGATCGATATATTACATAAAGACTGCCCATTTTCAAAGTACTCGTACCACATATATATTTATATTTACAGTCTAAAGCAGTCCTGCCCATTGAAGGAATGAAGAAATAAGGAGTGTTTTAGTCTACACTGCTTTTAGAACAAGGCAAACTGCAGGCCTGCCAATCAGAACAAATCTCATTAACATATACCAGTCCAATATTAATGGTCATGCAAAAACATAAAAAACAGAAATATAAGAATGTAAGAATAAGTAAAAACAAAATATAAGAAGAATGTAGGTTATTGGCTATTTAAAGAAGAATCCCGGCTGAAAGAACTGTTTTCACACAGTCCGGGTCTGAACTAGGCATAAGCCAATATCAAATTCATTCATTAATTCACTCATTTTCTGTAACCGCTTAATCCTAAATAGGGCTACACGTACCCAGAGCCTTCCCTGGGCCAATACCAAATATAATATATATAAAATATAGTTAATTACCACAATATAAACTCAAAACTACTCTTATTAAACAGTTTCAAAGAGTATAATATGTGGGGGGGTTTTGGCACCTGTCTAGTACAAATTCAGTAAAAACAGTAAATGTGTTAAAGGATCAACTCCTGTGAGCATCCTCTGTGGATAATTGTGCACTGATTGAGTGGATATAATGCTGGTTTAAGGGGTTCCAGTTCCACAGGCCACAGATCTGCATTGTAATTAACACACCTGATTCATTTTATTATCAAGATGGATCAGGTGTGCTAGAGAGCATAGAAAAATCCTGCGCTTCTTCAACAGTGGAACTGAGCACCATTGACAAAAGTGTTTCTAAAAACCTGCCTTCTTAAGGGGTTTAATTTATGCTTAACCTGGGCAGTCGGCTCGAATAGGCACTTTATTTACTGGATTTCTTTTACCAGGATGGTTCTGTGATGTAATTTGCAGGGGCAGACCAGCTGATTTACATGGTAAAGGAACTTCGTAATTTCTTCAAATGTCTACAAATATTCCAGAGTAGAAGACCAACACCTTGATACCAGCATAGATACCAGTGAGATCATACTACACAACGTACATGTGGGGCAGTTGGTAGCCTAGTGGTTAGGGCATTCGCCCTGTGATCAGAAAGTCCAGGTTTCATTCCCAAGACCGCTAGGCACTGCTGAGGTACCCTGAGCAAGGTACCGTCCCCACACACTGCTCCCCGGGCGCTGTGTTCCTGGCTGCCTTTTGCTTCACTTGGTGAATGGGTTAAATGCAGAGTGTAAATTTTGTGCTGTTCACACTGTGTGCAGTGGTGTGTTCACCTATGACTGAATGATCACTTTCACGTCACATGTCATAAATGGGTTTTCGAACCATAAAAAACAGTTTTAAAACCACTAGCGGTAATGAAATCAATGCATTTTTGCATAGTGCCTTTCACAAATCCAATAAAATCCGTTTTGCATAGGTATGGTGGAAGAGAAACATTAATTGAAAAAAGGGTGCAGTGTAGGTGGACGAAATGACAATAAACACCTACTTTCATTGTAGGTCACCTACTTTTATTGGTGATGGACAGGTGTCAGTATGGAGACTCTGACTGGTCTGCTGCCATGCAGTCCCATACACAGCAAGTTTCTATCATAGCATTATAACCGTTTGCAGTAATCTGAGCTACAGCAGTTGTTCTGTGGGCCAGTAAGTACAAATATAAATGACAGAGACTGGAACTAGTCGATACACAATACATACAGTCGCTCAAAACATGTCCAACATTCATCATATTCACACTAACTATCCTACTTAAGTGTTTGGAGCAGGGCTGTATGGTACAGACTAAATATTAGTATTGTGATTACACTGCTTCATATTGTGAATGCAAAGCCTTTCAATACATTAAAGGGTCTATATAATTACTTTTCTGGAAGTTTGCAAATATTGTTGAAATTAAGTAAATGTATATGTACTTCTCTATCCATACAGTCCATATATGCAAACTAAACTAAAAGCGGCCTGTATTTAAAAATTTTTGTGATGTCACAAAAACAACACATTTACATATATATCTCCTTATTCAGACTACAGCAGTCTAGCACAACCCATTCATGCTGAAGATCTTTGTAGTGTTTAAGACTCATGCTGCCTTTTGAATGGAGGCTGCCAATCAGAATATAGATCACTTACAAACATCAGATTTGAAGGCACAGTAACAAAAGCAGTATGTTTCATTATTTGGGGTAAACGGAGGTTGGAAAATGGTTAAGCAAGAATGAGTTATGATTCATTTGATTATGAATTATATTTTTGGATGATATATTTGAGGACTGCAGGTACCCAGAGCCTATCCTGGGCCAATAAAAAAACTTGGTATCAGAGAAGCCGTATAACATGAGCCTTTAAAAATACCTTGGTGAATCAGTGTCTTTACTGGCCAATCGAAATGTACCTTTCTTGGTTATAAGAATGCCTCGATTTATCAAAACACGCAGGTACACACTGTAAGTGAACCTGTTGAAGACAGTGATTAATTAAAGCCTCATTTGCATATTGCGGAGACCAGTATCACAATAATGATTAACAGATGATATATTGTGCAGGCCTGGTTTGCAATGTGTTGGTCGTTAGGGATCGGAAGCGCATGGGTTTGAGTACCAGGACTCCCAGTTGTGTCACTGAGGTACCCTTGAGCAAGGTACACAGTCTGCCTCCCCATTACTTCATTTGGTGAATGGGTTAAATGCAGAGTGTGGCGTGGTGTTTTCACACGCGACTATAAGGGCCCACTTTATCAACAGAATTGACATAAGTTTGGGTATTTACAGTCAAAAATCAAGATCGCTGCAGAAAGTTATGTAATGTTTCAGTGTTCAACTGAATTTCAGTCTTTGACTGAGAAACACTGATAATAGTTATTATGTCTCTGTGTAACACTAATCATGTCTGAACAGTATGTCATTTTCAATGGAAAATTCTTCTCAAATATGCATTTTAAAGCACAAGGCTGAGATCTGTTTTAGAGAAACGGTCCCTTAAGGAATAGAGTCTAGTCTTACAGGAAACTACACGACAAATCATTGAAAGTCTAAATTGTGCCTGGGGTAAGCGTCCTGCTGTCTTGCTGACTCATTTACACTGGGCAGAGAGAGAGAGAGAGAGAGAGGCAGAGAGAAAGAGAGAAAGAGAGGGGCCACAGACCTCCAACCTTAATCTCCTGCAAGCTAACCTCCATCAGTTCACTCGCCATTTCTGCTGAGCTGTGGCTGCTCAGGCCATCCTCAACGTGGCAGCGCTGGGAAATCCTGGGCCAAATAAAGACAGATGGTACTGTCTCTGAGATTTCAGACAGTTAACATGAGTTTCCCTGGACACCAGCCCACGCAGCACAGTGCACTTTCGCTCTCTCTGTACCTGCATTTTAAAACAAGACATATGGCATGCATGACTGAACAAAGATACTCTGCATGCTTTATATGCATTTTAGCTGTTGAATTTATTATCCTAAAACCGAGCCAGAACAGCTTACATTAGTCTAAACGCAGGCCTACATCGCTGTTCTCTGCCTGCCTGTCATGAGAGCATTGTGTACTGCATGTCTTTCAGAGCTTTTTGTTTTTGATGCTGAATTTATCAACACTATGTACATTAAATCATATTTTTTACGGTACCATCCATGTCATTTGTTCATTCTGTACATGTATAAGGCTTTTTTGTTGCTGTTGTAATCTTCATCTAGCTGACACTCGAAAGCTATGGGCTTATCTAAGCGGATGACTGAGGATCTGAAACTAAAGATAAGTGACACTTACAAAGAAAGAATACACTTTAAAATGACGTACATTTTCCTGCTGTCCAAAAAGCCATTAAACATGCAGATGAAGGAAACTGTTGTCAAGATAAGAGCTGGAAGGGCAAGAAAAACAGACTGGTCAGGTATTCCAAACAAAACAACTGAAGTGAAAACCAGAGGCATTCCGGAATCAAGTGATGTGCCAACTGTTAAGCAAGAGGTACATCAGTTAAGCGTTAGGGTCGCATGGCAGCCAGTGGTGGAGGAAGAGTTAGAAAGACAGTGTGAAGAACGGATTTGGAATGCAGAACTAAATCATTTATAATTTTAGAAGAGGTTGAATAAAACAGACAATGATCCAGCCTTTAGCTGCTGCAGTAAATGAAAGATACTACTATACATCCTAAATATACTGTCTGCAAGAATAATCTAAAATCTTAAAGCCTTCTGCAAGGAAAAGTGGGAGAAAATTCTCCTCCTCCTCCTCCTCCTCCTCCTCCTCCTCCTCCTCCTCCTCCTCCTCCTCCTCCTCCTCCTACTACTACTACTACTACTACTACTAATAATAATAATAATAGTAATAAATTCTATTCCATTTGACTGCATTCAGCCCTGAGAGCATCACTGATGCTGCATGATCAGTTCTGGATCACAAATGCCACTTCATCTCAACCCACAGGTATTGGATGGAGCTCCATCCCTCCAGAGAATGGAGCTCCTCTGTTCTACCGCCCAGTGCTGGGGGCTTCTATAATCCTAGCCAAAGTACTGCATTGGACATGGTCAATTCATAATTGGGATCTTTTTACTAAGAAGGTTTTTTTTTCAGGATTATTATTGCACATATATTGTACCTAACCTCCCACCCACTGACCTCTATATGTGTTTTGAATATCTAATCAACCTCATTAGCCCAATGTACTGATGATACCCTGAACAGGTTTGCGACCAAAATACATCTCTATGTAGGCCACTTGGGAGCAGAGATCAGTGGTTTGAAGCATATGCTAGGCAGAGTGGATATTTTTGGATTTCTCAGGCCTGATTTACTTAAGCATCTAGAACACATACACAGCTGTCTGGCTGCGTGAAAGACACTAAATGCTGGTTAAGGGACCTTTGCTCAGCTCATTTTTGGCCTCAGCTGCGAACAGCACTGTTGTCTGTCGCAACAACGTTCTATTGATGCTGTATTTAAAGTCGGATTTACAGCCCTTATGTGTGACACTTCACATTTGATACACAAATGCCAGACATTTCTGTCAAATGACATGTCAAATGGTGGACTATATGTTAGCCCTGTCAACCTCGGATATGCTTCAAACCCTAATCATGTCACCGAAACTACAGGGTGTCAACATTTTAACACGCACCAGAGGCTCAATCACGTCGTCTTTATTTCACTGCCGCTGAAGTGATGTTCATGTTGCTGCAGGATCAGCCAGTTTAGCGTGCATGTAGACCCTTAGGGAGCCATGAGCCTCAGGCACAAACACAGGCATTGTTAACTTACTTGTAAATAGGAGGAATGCTCCCTGTTGTAAAGGCCCATATCCTACATTCTTGTTTTTTTATCCCAAAGCCTACATTTCCCAACATAATGCTAGTGTTGGTTTATGTCCCAAATTCAGTCGTATTTCATTTCCGCATTACCATATTCCATTTCTCCCTTTATCCTGTGAAAGTAAACAGGCTGTTTCTGTTACTGAGTCTTTAAAACAATATATGTAAATGATTTTGGTTCGCGGGCCGACCCATAACAGGCAGGTCGGCAAATTTCACACATGTGGTCAATGCGGGTCAAAAAGTGATAGCTGTATTTCAACGAAGTTATAAATATTAGCAATGTTGTGGGTGATCAGGTTCAGGTCATTAGTCATTAGGTCATTAAAAAAAACTTGACCAACGCATCGCTACTGCTCTCTATTGGGACTTATTCAAAAAGTCCAGCTTGCAATGTTCAGGACGATCTGGTATGTGAAATTCTATGGCATGTAAAAAAGTAAGAAAAAAAGACCCACTTTTTCGTTTTATGGATCAATTTAAAGGCTTCCATGAGCCATCAAGAGGAGCAACACATTAATTAAACTTCATTTATTTCAATTATTCTACTACAAGCTGCCTACAAAAACAAAACTATGCATCACTTCAACATGAATGGACATTACACTGGAGTAATCTCAAGGAAATGTGTATGTGGTTGTGACATCACAAGTATGATGAAACTGTTTTAGGAGCAAACATACATATAGGTATATGTATGGAAGGGGGAGCAAAGTGTATCTTTTGAGACACAGTACACAGCAGGGAAAAAGAAAACATGACAATGGTCCTTTAAGGAACCTCTTAAAGTGTTTCATTGATACAGGCTGATACTTTTCTATTTAAATAACAGTAAAATCTCCAGAGAGGAGAGCAGGCCACCCACTGGTACACAACTGGAATGTTAGCTGTTCACGAGTAACACGGATAAAATCTCAGGAGGTCTCAGAAGGCTCTGAGTCACTGGCTTGCCCACGCCGCCAGAATCATCGCTTCTTTTCTCCACAGTGCCGGTTTAAACCCACCTCTGCGTGGACACACACAGCACCTGAGCCAGATCCTCGCTGCCTGTCTCTCCCTGTGTCTCTCCTGCACACGACTGCTATTGCCCTCTGACTCAGTCGTGTTGGAGACAAATCAGAACTCCCCCAGAGGACTGACCCCCCCCCAAAATATACCCTCACCCCCACCCCCTGAGACACCCCAGTGTGCCATCTGTCCCTTGGCACCATCTGCTATGCTAAACCATTACCTAAAAAGACTCAGGCAATGGAAGAAAAAGGATGGATGAATGGGTAGGAACAGGTGGACTGACAGACAAACAAATAACATAAACAGAAAGAGTCTTCCCCATATTGTCACTGTGCAAAACAATGTGTTTGTATGTGTGTCAGTACACTCTCAGAACAGCTCAGAGTTTACGCATTATAGAGGCTTATTGTATATTTAACTTACATTCAATCACATTTCTTAAATGCTCCTTAACTTTAACATTGGTTTTTACTCTAAACACTGAAAACCTAAACCTAACCTAGGGATAACCTGCAGGAAGAACACGTGCATGTTTATTTTTCCCCGTAAGGAATAAATGTATTTATTTTAGTCCAAACACTCCGATAACCCTATTATTGATCATGGAAAACAGGATCTGCAAAACCTGGTGATGCCACATAAAATGCAAGAAACTTTTAGACAATTGTTCCACTGGAGAACTGATATTAGGTAACTCTTCTTTTGAACATAAAACACACCTGAACATAGTTAAATATTGAAGACAGTTAAAATAACACAAACATGTAAAATGTACCCAAATCTGACCTGTAGAATAAGAATAAATGCAAAGAATGATCCCTATTCCAGTGAGGTGACACTTTTAGTATCTTTTGAGTAGAATATCTGGTTTCAGGTTTGGGACCATTTTTCATGTACATAATCACGCCTGGGACGGGTTGGGGTTTGTTTTCTAGTGTGGGACCTTTTTGCATTTTACATATTCTTCCCCTCCTTTCTCTCTTGTTCACACATGCATGCACACTCTCTCTCTTGTGTCCATTTGACTCTCTTTAGCAGTGTTTGGACTAGCCTCAGTTTGAGGAGTGTGTGAATGTCCCACTGAATGAAACATGGATGATGGGAGAGGCGTGTTGGGTTGGTGGAAAGGTCACAGCGAATCGCCCCCCTTGCTTGTTAAGTTCAGCTGAAGTGTGTTAAGCCTCTATGCAGGTCAGGTTCAGGCTTCCGTTTCATCTCTGTACAGACCTCAGACTTCCCTTATTTAAGACTGCGAGTTTCTGCTTTTTGTGTTTAAGAAATCATACTTCATATTTCATAAGTCACAGCTGGCCACTGAAAGTCTTAACAGATCAATAACCCAGGTCAAGAGGTCAAAATCATCAGAGCTTGTGTGGGTTTTGTAGTGTTGTTCATGCTGATTATTAAATCTGTGTTTAGTTTTTCCCTAGCATGTACAGTTTTTGGGATGAAGCTAGTTATATACTGCATGATAATAAGCCGGGGTTGACATAATATTTTTGCTGTAGTACTCTAATGAGTACTACATTAATGAATTGGTACGCACCCAAACTCAAAATTTTTTACCTCACCATGGGCGCTGGAACACCCCCACTTATCCCCCCACACCTCTCCGGGCGGTCTCCAGGTCATGTATGCGTATATAGATAGATTTTCTTTTACCTTCACTTTTGAACAGTGCCAAATGGTGCTGAATGTGCAAACTGACTTTTAACCTAAATTAAATTACAGGTCTAGTCACCCACAGGATTATTTGACAACGAAAAAAAATCAACATTCTACTATGATGGGTGTGTCTGCTTTCTCGCCACTAACTGGTCAAAATGAGTGGTCAAGGGGGTGGGGTGGGGCACGCAGTTACAGAAGCGCTGACCTGCTCTGACTGAATTTTGATTGGTGCAGGAGCAAGGCCCCGTGGACCAGCAGGAACCATATTTTTAAACGTCATTATTATTTTCTTTGTAAGGTTTTCCTTTCCTGAGTGGTTGTACTTAGAGATCGAGTATGAAGTTACTCAAATTAGGTATGCATTTGTGCAGTAAAGACTGGTAAACTGGTGCACATTTGTTGTACCACATACGTCAATTCTTGCATGTGTAATGCTTATGTCAATCCCTGATAATGATCATATAATAATCATATGCTAAGCGTTTTTGAAGAAACAGTGGTAGCTGACTGACACTGATCATCCTATCTGACCTTGCACTGAAAATACTGAAACAGTTACTTAATTGGTGCCTGCAGTTTAATAAAAGCCACATGCAAATCTATTGCAAATCTAATATTACTCATAATTGAAAGAGTAGATGTGACTGAAACAAATGAACTCCACAAATGGACTCCACAAGTCTGAAAATTTTGTCAAGCACATCTAACACATACTTGATGGAGATCTGCATCCATATCTGTCTGTCTGTCTGTCTGTCTGTCTGTCTGTCTATCTATCCATCCATACATCTCTCTCTCTCTCTGTCCCTCTCTCTCTCTCTCTTTTCCTCAATCATTATTATAGGTACTAGGAGTTCAGTGCAGCCTTCTAAGTGCAGGTATTGAACAATACATTTAACAGAGGCTGTAAAAAATGATTATTTTGATATTAACAACTTCATCAGCTTAAAGTAGTCCTGTAAATTTGAAGAGCTACTGTTTACTGTTTATGAATAAAA
This sequence comes from Nannopetersius ansorgii, assembly GCA_037974605.1. Classification (NCBI taxonomy): domain Eukaryota; kingdom Metazoa; phylum Chordata; class Actinopteri; order Characiformes; family Alestidae; genus Nannopetersius; species Nannopetersius ansorgii. Next base: position 13,380,793 of record JBBPDE010000015.1, on the reverse strand, counting down.
TATTTCTCATCAATAATACCTACATATACAGTACATATAGCAAAAACACATATATCTGTGTGTGTGTGTGTGTGTGTGTGTGTGTGTGTGTGTGTGTGTGTATAAAAAAAGACTTTGCGGGCAACAGGCCTTAATGGCCTTCCCCTAATGGAGCATGAAGACAGCAGTGAAAGCCAATAAAAATCAATTTCCCCCTGCTGTAATTATACCAGTCTCTTAGTTAATTATGCTGGTCTTGGTGTTACAAAGAGCTGCTAACGTCCTTAGTGAGGAGCTAAAAGGACCAGCATTATCGAGGCAGTATGCTTGTCTAACCAAGCACAGGCACTGACCATGTGATTAGATTGAGGAAGAGACAGAGACAGAGAGAGAGAGAGAGAGAGAGAGAGAGAGAGAGAGAGAGAAAGAAAGAAAGAGAGAGATAAAGAGAGAGAGAGAGAGAGAGAGAGAGAGAGAGAGAGAGAGAGAGAGAGAAAGGAGAGACAGAATGAGTCATGAGAAAATATCAGACCTCCTTTGCTCTAAAAGCCTTAATTTCAGGACATTTTAATTCTTTATCAAATGCTGACACTACAAATTATGTTTTGTTGCTCTGACGGCTGAAATATAGTTTTGCTCCACAGTGCTAATGATTAAACATCATTCTGCAACACTTCATTTTCCAAACCCCTATTTATCTAAGCATTAAACACAAATGATGAATTAGGTCATAATAATAATAACAGGTATACAGAACATGAGTAGGCTAAGACAGAAAACAGTGAGAACAATGGTGACTTGATGCATGGATCCACGATCCAGTACACAAAAATGGCCTGAACAGCAGTTCCTAGAATACTCAGCGATGTTTTCAATCGTGTATCCGAGTAATCATTCTCAAAAACTACTTAAGGGAAGTGGCCCCTAACAGTCATACGTGAACACACCACAGCACACAGTGTGAAATTCTTTTTAACCCATTCACTAAGTGAAGCAGGGGGCTGCCACCAATAATGGGTGTTCTGGGAGCAGAGTGTGGGGATGGTACCTTGCTCAAGGGTACCTCAGTGGTGCCACTAGCAGTCCTGGGATTCAAACCCACAACCTTCTGATCTCAGGGCGAACTCCCTAACCACTAGGCCTCAAGCAGCCAGGCATTTGTTCAATCATATAACAATACGTTTTAGAAATATATGTTAGTGCCATTAACGTTCAGATAAGGAGACACATGAATCTGGATTTTGGCTGATCTAGTTAACAGTGAAAAGTATGTTTAAGACATAAATCTGTTACAATATATGTTTCACCACATATCCCACATACCCACGTAGAGTGGGTTCACCTGATTCACAGAATGAAGTGCCAAGCTTCTGTTCCATTGCTGACTTAGCCCTCTAGCTTTGAGATCACTGAATTTTTACCTTCCATCTTAAATAGTGCAGCAGTCAGAACATAGCATTACATTAATGGGGGGGTTGGTTAAGATTGCATTTAGAACAGAAACAAAATCTTTAGTCCCTTGGATTTTTGAATTATGAATGCAGTTTCAGCAGATACTTGGTAGGTTAATGCAATGTTCATACAAAATTCATACAGATTTAGAGATTTGCTGTGATGCTACTTTTTATAATGATCTCAATACTATGTATGGAAGGAATACCAACATAATGAACATTAAAATAATTTAAGACAGCTCTAAATATAATACAGTATGGATACACGATAGATACAGACTATTTAACAATTAGGATGAATAACGACTTCATTGTGCACCTACAAATCAAAAGGCATATCAAAATGTGAAAAGAAAAATAATATGTTTTGAAAGTCGTTTTTAGATTTTTGAGATGTGGATTAGTGTTTTAGGAAATGAGCTTCTGTTTTATGCTTTTGTGTGTGAGATGAAGCTTTTGAGAAAGCTCAATATCAAAGGTTTTGAA
>JBBPDE010000015.1:13329001-13358232 GCA_037974605.1 Nannopetersius ansorgii | reverse complement strand
TATTATTATTATTATTATTATTATTATTATTATTATTATTATTATTATTATTATGTTCCTAATATGGGGAAATATGTTACAAGCAAATGAAAATAACAGTTACTGTTTTCTCTAAATAAGAAAGGTATACGTGCAGAATTCTATGAAAGATGAGAATCAGAAGCACAAAGCCAAATCTCAGTTGCCTAATCATATATATATACACATACACACATGCTGATGCTGAAAAATTGAAAAATTCACATGTGTAAATCATTTCCACTTGAATAGAATGTCACACCTGTACAACTATTAACAACTGTAAATATTTCATTAAATTCACTGCATTACTTTTTAATGTATCTCATTATTTTTTATCTGTGGGATGCTTTTGCCCTGTTGATTTGCACTAACGCTGTATTTACTTCAGCGGTAGACCTACTGGCGAAGATGCTGGTTTTAGATGCAGACTCCCGCCTCACTGCTGATGGTGCCCTGGCCCACAGTTATTTTGACGGCCTGAGGGATCCAGAGGACTGTCCAGTGCCTAAGCCATATGATGACAGCTATGATAATGCAACACTGCCCCTAGAGGAGTGGAGGCGTAAGTGCACAAACATTTCTTCAGCACATTAGGGGTTAACGTTTAGAAGTTGCAGTTACCACTGCTGTCACTAAAGCAGGGTGTACTCTGTCTCATTGAAAGTTGAGAAATTTGGTTGCCATCACTGTTACATTTGCATTTATATATTTAGAATAGATATTTCATTATGATTTACATGTTATTTACTGTAGGTTTTCATGGTCTTGTTTCACCATTTTAGCACATTTCTGTCTTTTGTTGACATTGATACAAACAAAGTCAGATGTGCAATCAATACAGAATGCAATTGTGACTGAAGAGAGCATAATATTACATTCACAAAGAAATTCTCTTCTTTACAAAACTTAGAAATATTGAATAAAGTCTGAGAGTACATTTTAGTGAATTGCTAGTCAATAAGCATCTAAGCCACTTTTGAATGGTAGTTTATGTAACAACATTGGAATAGTGTGGCTAAACTAAACTAAATGAATCTGGGTAATCTTATTGCAGTGCAGTTGAGTGGTAGTTCAGTGGTAGTAATAATTGTGTGGTAATTATTAATCATCTCGAGTGCCCTTTGTGGGTTTTTTTTTCTGAACAGGATTGTCATTTAAAGAAGTGAAGAGTTTTGTTCCATTCCCAAGAAGAGACTCGAAGAGGAGAAACACACTGACAATGACTCAGTGATGTTCTTGCTGTGGTTGGAGTTACACTATGTATAAAGACACATTTCATGCTGAAGAACAGTGTGAGAGAACTTCACACATACAGCTGTTACAAGTGGAAATGTCTATGTGACAGTCTATGAGGAATCAGTGATGAATGTATTGTTTCTGTGGACCTGATAAGTGGAGCTAAGGATGTACTGCTGTTACAGTTATGACTGACATTCATTTGTTGCCGACTTGCCTTTAAGTGCTATGTTGTGGAAGAGTTATTGCAGATGTGTTCCTTTGACTCAGACTCGTAACGTTGTGGCTTTTTATGCTCAGAAGAGATTAAAAAGGGTTTTCACAGTGGACATGGTAAATACAAATTCATGTTGATGCTTACCTTAGGGTTGTACAGTTTTTCACCATTCTGATCTTTCAACACATTATTTGTCAGATGAAATATAGCTAATTAAACTGTAGTTACTCCAGTGATCGAAATATCACCTTTTTTCTGGTTTCTTAAAAGCACAGAACCACTTCAAACCAAGTTTAATCTTCATACTCAAATTCATTTGAAAACTGTTTAAGGCTGAACGACCTAAATGTGACTTCAAATGTAATTAAACACCACATTTTCAGTGACAAAACACCAAATAAAACTATTTTTCAAAGTAAAACTCATATTGATATGTTTCAGTGAGTGCTAGCTTATCAGTAGATGTTTGCTTAGTGTACTCCCTTGTTCTGTGCCTGGGACCCCGACATCATCCAATAGGTGTGATGCGACGGCAGACGTTTTTTAAGTATATCATCAAATGACACTTCTGGATCCTGCAAGAGCGAAGACCACCTAAATTAAAATGTAAGAATTTAGTAAAACAATACAGTATTATATATTTAATATACTTAATAAATGATATAATTTCAGACTAAAGGCCTTTATTTTGTTCAATATTATTTGAGACCAATTAAAAGCACTTGAAGACACCGTGCTTAACCCTGTATCTGTTAAATCTCATCAGTAAAACAGCTTGTTTCAGGGAGTGGGGCGAGGGGGCGTTGAGGGAGTAACCCAGAAAGCATCTAATTGAGCAATTAAGCTCCCTTTAAAACTTGCAGAAGGTGGGGCAGGATGCTCACCAGCCATAAGCCCAGAGAAAAACTGTTCTAATGCAAATGAGGCTAGTGATTACTCAGGCCAAATGGTCTCTCACTCGACAAGAGGGACACTAAGGCCTGACACAGTGGTGTGAAATGTGGAGGCCTCGCTCTTATTTGGAAGCAGACTCATCTTTTCTTACATAAAGATGTTAAATCAATTAATTTCAACACAGTATATACAATGGCAGCCAAATGTTACAATGAGTAAAAGTAAGAAATATTTAAGGGCACTATTTAAATTTAAGTGAATTTGTGGCATGGACCTTGTTAAGTTCCTGGGGAAAATGGCTTCTTTGAGTCTCGTCCATTTCACTAAAGTGTGTTTTATGATCATCAGAGACTTCTGTACAAAACCTTTGTGGAGTCTGAATCATCGTTAAAGCAAAAGGGGACACTAATTTTATCCCCACTGAACCAGTACCGCTCTGTACAGCCTACTGAGAACCCCTTTTGCCCTAGCAGGCCAAATCAAAGATATTTAGCAAAACCGTGAGTGATCCTCTTTCAGATTATGATGAAAGAAATGTGCTTTTGTGAAAGTTGTTAATGATGCAGATGCTTTAGAGTAACTGTCCTTTCTGGGGTGCTCATAAATCTCCTTAGGAATTTCTTCCAAATTTTTTTCCGAACCCTGGAAAAAACATGTTTTTCCCAATACTTTTGTTTAGGGTGCACACAAACACACATAAACACACACAAATATATATATAAACATTCCAGTAAAGTGCAATCTTAATGCTTTAGATATTTTGGACAACATCATGCCTCCGACTTTGTAGACACAGTTTGTGGAAAGCCTTTACATGATTTTATATATATATACTTCGCAGGTTTTTATTTTAATTCAATACGTTCCGTTAGCTGCATAACTATAGTTCTATGTGTTTTTAAATGAATAAATAAATAAATAAACATGCTGATGTAAACTTGGAGGAGATCCTCGTGGTATGCAGCGCCTCTGTGCTGCCCGGCCAGATCTCTGACTGCAGTTCGCCAGATGCCAACTAATAAGTTGCGTGCGGTGGAGCTGCGGGGATAGGGCAGCAAAAACACTGCACCTTTCCTACCAACGCTGGTCTCTGCTCCGGCGCTGGATGGACAGCCAGGAGCTAGAAATGGTCATGGTAAACCCCTGAGTCCACCAAGCAGTAAATAAACGAACCGTTTATGGAGGAGTGTAGGAAAAAGCCGAGAGTGTGGATGGCCTGCTTTTCTCTCTGAAGGGGCGTGTTCTCGCTATCTTGACTGAAAGCCCCACTCTCTCCCTCTGTATCAGCTAGCTGCTATCTAGCCAGGCAGCGGCGGTTCGTTTTGGAGCTGAAAATAGCCAGCCGAGCTCAAACTCCTGCCACAAATCTACCCGGACCTGAACTTAAGACCTGTTAACGTAGATGTGGAAAATGTCTCCGGCTTCATGAGCGCAAGGGAGACGTTTGTTGGAGCACAACATGAGAGAGTGAGAAGGACCGCGGGTCGAGTTTTTATTTGTGAATTTGACCGGCTTTTCTGGGGGAAAACGCCTCGGTCAGCTAACTTGAAGAGCTCAACTGAGAGGAGCTGTCGTTTTCAAACAAGGTAATAATTCGGTTTTACTTGGTCGAAGGCATACTGGACGTTAAACCTGGACTTTTAGACGTATATAAACGTCTGAAATTAGGTCTGTCGAGGCCAGGTCAATGTCAGCCACCAGATAGAGAGAAGAAACCACTATGAGCCTGAACGAAAGCTTTTTATTGAGTTTGTTGACCTGGGTTCGAGGCTAGTTAGCCGAGTTAGCAAATAGAGCTAGCTTTTAGCTAACGAGTTGTTTTTTCGTCGGTGGAGGGACCCTGTAGGGGTTCCAGTAGTCTTAACTTTGTGCACAGTATGTTGACGGGACATTTTATTGAGGTGTATTGTCAGAAAAAGGACTAAGAAGTTGAGTCGGCCGGGTCCCGCTGCCATGACTACAGGCAGAAGTTCGGTTAGAACTGTGAACATGGCTGACATTTCGTTCTAGAAATGGGGACGCGTAACCGAACGCTTTATCCGTTCAGCTCGTTGCTCATTGGGTGAGAGGGGGGTTCATGCACGTTCGGAGAACGCTGATTGGACGCTGAAGTGCACGGGAGAAGAAAACTTCCCGAGCTGTTTGAGGTGTCTCAGCCGAGAGAGAAATGTTCAACAACTTTAAATAACTTTTTATCTCTCGACGTACGGATCAAAGTTAGATTGTCATCTCGTACCAGAGCATCACAGCACCTGAACCTCGCACCAGACGTGAGAAACAGTGTCGATTAAACCGATGAAAGAGCAAAATGCCGGAGGCCTTGTGCAGAATCTGAAAGTCCCGCCCCCCAGAGAGCAAAAATAAAAACATTCGGACTGCTGGAGACCTGTCTCAGATTAGTTCTGCAGACAAATCACGCCTGAAATCTTTCAATCTGTATATCTGTCAGAGGTGTCTGCTTGTGATAGTTATATATCGCAGTGTTGCATTTCACTTGTCCTTTTTTAATCTCCGTAGAAGTGTCATTTATCTGTGACATCCATAGACAAGTGATTTCTCACAGTTTCAAGTTTGTGTGCTTTCTATATAGTGAACTGACATGATTTGCTAGATATAGTTCACAAAAATATGAGAATTCTTATTTATTTCACAATCTGGGTGGTTGATATTAGACATCAACAGCCCAACACAGTCAAAGCAAAGTGTAAAGTCATCTCTGCTTGGAAGAGTGCTCCATCCATTCTTACACAAATGGTTTAGTCCATGAAGTTTTTGGATTTGATGAAATAAGGAAAGTGCAATCACATGAGTTGAAGGTCTGTTTTCAGCTCCATTTCTGTAGCCCACCCATCTGCTCAGTTTAATATTATTTTTGTAACATCTGATTCAGGCTTGGATCATTAGCTAATGATGTGATCCAGGAGGATCACAAAGTGGTGGACTAAACTGGAGAGAAGGCACTGTTTTAGGGCAAGAAAATAGCTGAACTATGCAAGTGTCTGTGTCACTGATGTCTTTTTAACTATACTTTTATGTGTTCAATACAGGCTCAGCGTGGCTGCACAATAAAGTTGCCCATGAGAAAGCCACGCCGGAAGGGGGGGCTGCCCGGAGCTTTAGGGGGCAGAACCAGTGATGCCACCCCCCGAGGTGGTGGAGGTCGGGGATCAGTGCAGCCTCGCTCCCCGTCTCCATACAGGCTCAAAGTTTCACCTACACGTGAGACCCTGACCTACGCCCAGGCCCAGAAGATGGTGGAGGTTGACCTAGACGGCCGGCTGCACCGGATCAGCATCTTTGATCCTCTGCCCATCATCACGGAGGATGAGATGATGGCGCAGGATATCTCAGAGTGCAACAGCAACAAAGAAAACAGTGAGCATTCCTCTGCGACCAGCGTGGCAAGCCAGAGCCGTAGGTCCGTCAGCAATAAAAGTAAAAAGAAGGACTCTAAGAATGTGTACACTTCTTCACAGAACCACTGCTCTAATTCGCATGGACAGTCTCACTCGCAGCATAACTGGCACAGTAGCCACTGCCCATTACCCAAGCCCACTTTTAGGGTACTGGAGTCTTTCATGCCCACAGAAACAGTTCCTCTACCCACAGCATACTATCGTTACATGGAGAAGTCTCCAGAGGAACTGGAGAACGAGGCAGAATATGACATGGACGAGGAGGATGTGTCCTGGTTGGAGATGATCAATGAGAAGCGGGTAGCCGAGGGTCAGCCGGTTATTTCAGCAGATTCCTTTGAGCTGCTGATGGACCGCCTGGAGAAGGAGTCATTCCTGGAGTCAAGGAGTCAGGCGCCCTCTCAGAGCTCCATCGACGAAGATGCATTCTGCTGCGTGTGCCTGGATGATGAATGCCTAAATAGCAATGTCATTCTCTTCTGTGACATCTGCAACCTAGCGGTGCACCAGGAGTGCTACGGGGTCCCCTATATCCCAGAGGGTCAGTGGCTGTGCCGCTGCTGCCTCCAGTCCCCCTCACGCCCTGTGGACTGTGTACTGTGCCCTAATAGGGGGGGAGCATTCAAACAGACCAGCGATGGCCGCTGGGCACATGTGGTGTGTGCCATCTGGATTCCTGAGGTGTGTTTTGCCAACACGGTTTTTCTGGAGCCCGTGGAGGGAGTGGAAAATATTCCTTCCGCCAGGTGGAAACTGACATGTTACCTGTGCAAGCAGAAGGGCTGTGGAGCATCCATCCAGTGTCACAAGGCAAACTGCTACACTGCTTTCCATGTCACCTGTGCCCAGAGGGCAGGGCTCTTCATGAAGATTGACCCTGTGCGGGAGACGACCGTAAACGGGACAACATTTTCAGTAAAGAAAACTGCGTTCTGCGAGGCACACTCGCCAGCAGAGAAAGAGGGCTCAGATGACGAGGAGACTGGGGGGAGGGTGGTGGGCGGACGGGCCAACAGGGCGAGAAGCGCCTACATCCAGACTCCCCCACTTAAGAAGTCAGGACGGAGCAATAAAAAGGAAGTTACGCTTAAGAAGAAGGAGAAGAAGAGCCAGGACGTAATATCTAGAAAAGCAGCAACACCAATGGTCATGGTGCCACAAATGCCTCCACATAGGTGAGTACCCCAGTATCAAAAAACATTTTGCTACATATCTACACTCAGATGATCAGCATTCATGCTGCAGTTCAGTAGTGTCTAACCCTGGCTCTGGAGTACTCCTCCCCTGCATATTTTGATGTTTCCCTGATTTAGCACACCTGATCTAACAGTTCAGTTAGTCCAGACAATCAAACACTTGTTGTTAAACTGCAATGTAAACTATCTGTAGTAGGGCAACATAATAATTAATATACACTTAATAATAAAATTAAAAAGGGCAGTAATTAAAATAATGTCAGAATCTTAAACGCATTTATGTAACCATAATTTTAGGATGTTTGTGAGTTTTAGGGTAAACGCACCAATTAAGCTCAAGTACCCATTAAGCACACTTGTAACTTTGAACAAAAGTTGTGTAAAGAAAAAACAAGTAATTTTCCGGCTTGATATCTAAATTATTAAATGTAGTTATGAAATATTCCCTGTATTTTTTAAGTCAATCATGCTGTTGCATATTCTAACAACTTCCTCCTTCACTCATCCTGGCGACCATGTTGAAAGCTGCATAAAATACTTTGACCAGAAGAGACCCCTCAGAAAATCAAATTTTTGACAGACTTCAACCTTTATCTTGGCTAAGTATCACCTTTCACAAGTTGGAACTACAATGGTAGAGATAGTTACAGTTATTTCAAAAGACATTTTTACAGCAAATGCTATGACGTGGTTAGCATGCTAGTCATATGAGTGGGCACTATGCCGATGTAGTAAATCACAAGTGATGATATCTTCTGTTTTACTATTCAGTATATCATTTATTTCCAGACTGTTGAGAATTAATATTTGTAGATTGCAGTATTTTTTTTTAAGATTTCGTATAATTTTAACATTTAGCTTTAAGGGTACCGTAACATAAAAAATGGAGAGCATCAGTGTGACTTAATTGAAGAAAAGCTTAAGAGTAAACATATATTCAGTAATCATATACTCTCTGCAAGTAGTATATAATTTTATGTATGATTAAGAACACTTATATAGCAAAATACTGACCCTAAAATTAAATCCATTATATATTGGTTCTAAAACTAACTTCTTGTCCCCATTAAGCTCAGGGTGCTCCCTTTAAGCTCACTTACTTAGACTGACAATGTGAATAGTTCATAGAGTCCATTGTCAGTTTTCTTTTCAATTAAAGTTTTAAAAAAATTAGCAATGCGTTATTTTCACAGATTTACACTGCCAAAGCCAAGGCAGATTTACAGCTTCAGCCCCAATATGAAAGAGGCATGTCGTCTTAATCAAGAGGGTTATTAACACCTGTTTCCCCCAAAACAGTTAAATAATTTTAATTATGAAGGTGATCATTAATTTGTCTCTCAATATGATGTTGATGCATGTTAATGCTTTTAGGCCTAATGCTGTTTGACTGTTGTGACTTTCATCAAATACAAAATAACAGTAACATCAAACAATCTAAGAGAGATTACATATAATTTTCCTGTATAAATGCAGTTTATTTGTGCTTTTTAAAGTTAACCTTATACATTGCACCACATACAATGTTTAAGTTTGTATTTTTGCTCTTGTGACCTTTATTAAATAAAAACAATTAAAATGACCCCTAAATTCACAATTTTGAGCTTGTAAGCTTATTTGGAACATGTACCCATTAACCACAGCCCAAACATTTTGCATTTCAAGCTGTATGTCTTTTTAATTAATAACATTTTCTTCAAAATGAGAGAATAGTGTGTCATTGTAACTTCTCATTTCCCTGAAAATGCCTTTTACTTAAAAACTGTTCACCCAAAGATTTTGGTGAGGTAATTGGTATGTTTACTCTATATTGTGATACACACAAACAACCGGTCAAAAGTTTTAGAACGCCCCAATTTTTCTGTTTTGTTGTATTAAAATTCAAGCGGTTCAATGTCTCATTGTTCATTCTGCAGAAAGTTCTTCCCAACTATGTTGCAGAATTTCTTATAAGTGTACGGCACTTATAGGTTGCTTTGCTTTCACTCTTCTGTCCAGTTCATCCTAAAGCACCTAGATGGGTTTTAAGTCTGGAGACTTCTGGCCACTCCATGTTTTCCAGCTTCTTTCTGAGGTAGTTCTGGCAGAGCTTGGACTTTTGTTTTAGGTCACTATCTTGCTGTAGGACGAATCCGACCAACTAGGCACATACCAGAGGAACTGCATGGGGCTACAGAATTATTTCCCACTTCTGGGTAAACTTACCATTTTTAAACCTCTCGCAGTTCAGCACTGTCCTTTGTACCATTTCATGCTCTTCATTGGACTTGAACTGTTTGAATTTCAATTAAAAAAAAAGCTTGAAACACTCGGGTGTTCTAAAACTTCTGACCGTGTGTGTGTGTATATATATATATATTTTTTGTTTGTTTGTTTGTTTAGAATATTACACTTTTTCATAGTTTTACACATATAGGCATCCCTTTTCACAAAGTTGCCAGAAAAACATGACTGTTAGTTAACATTCTGTCAGATGTGGATCCACTCAAAAGCAGTAATGATGCTGAAGTAAGTTCAAAATGGAAATGTCTTAAAATCTTTGATTTAAGAAATATAAGAAGCCAGTTTCAGCATTTTAAATTTCAATGCAAGCACATTTTCAGTGTTTTATACTAAATTTGTATAGATTTAGCTGTTAGCTGTGCTTCTGTTTACCTCAGCTGTGTAGCATCTTAGAGTGACTGACCTTAACCCCTTCATTTTGTTTAAACTTTTCCATATTATTATCTTTTTACTTGCTTCTCTTGCTTTAGTCATTCACAGTGTAGGGGAGGTTTACTTGGATAAGAAATTTGCAATAAGACAGCCTAGTAATTTGATTTACTTTAGTGTGGTTTGTGAAGTGTGAATCAACATAGTATCGGATTGATGGATTCATAGTTTTTGATAGAATATTTATCACATGTTCCAACTGATCAAGCCTCAAAAAATGTGATGTGTATCCATGTATCAGACAATGTATAGGGATATATTTCCAAATAAAATGCACCTATACAGAACACATTTTATTATGCGTGTTAATGCGCCTAGAGGAGAAACAACGCTTGGGCTACTTTTTAAAGACTGTGCAGTTAAATAACAGGACACATGTTGTGAACCCGCTAGCCAAAGTTGCAATATAAATAAGATTCTTTGCTCTTTATAGAACCAGACAGTTTCATAATTGTGCCATTATGGTACAGGAGTGCACATGCCTGGCTCATATTATTTACATCATAAAATTGCAGCACAGCGCAGAAAGAATAAAAATAATACATTGCGGACAAAAAAAAATAGCTGGTTCCAGTCTTGGAGTTAAAGTAGGGACAACAGTAGAACTATCTGGGCACTGGTTCTCTAGGACCACAAATCTCAGTCTCACCAGTCTTGTTTGTTTTTGTTGTATCAAATACTTTGTTTTTTTCTCAGACATCTTTAATTTCTCTTCTCCACAGGTTGAACAAAGTTTCTAAAGGAATAATCATTCAAAAAAAGAACTATTTTATGCAGAGGTTGCACAATTATTGGTTACTGAAGCGTCAATCACGCAACGGATTGCCTCTCATTCGCCGTTTACACTCAAATCTGCAGGCCCAGAAGAGTGCAGATCAGGTTTGTGTTTTCAGGAGTTTGTGTCTCGATCTTTGTTACACAATGTTAAGCCTGTGCTATTTTGCACTACTTTTTTGGTTCAGTGTTCTGAAGCCAACAGCTAACATAAGAATGTTTATTTGGAAACCTGAAGTCACAATGGCATGAACTTCTTCACATTCTGTTCATGGATTTTGTGTCTTTTGTGTCTGTGTACAGGCTGAGCCAGACGAAAAGATGAGTGCCGTAAGAGAAGAGCTTAAATACTGGCAGAAGTTGCGTCACGACCTAGAAAGAGCACGGCTTTTGGTAGAGCTTATCCGGAAGAGAGAGAAACTAAAGAGAGAGCAGGTAGACTGTTTTTACTCTATAAAATGAGATGCTAAAGACCATTTTAGCTGTGGAGCTACATCAAATGCTACTGGTGTCTTCTGATCATGATCCAAATTTGTTCAAGTGTTTGGAAAGAGATATCCAAAACATTTTTGTTACAGCTCACGTCACAGTTCTCTCCACATTTCCGCTGACAGTTTCCCATTGTAATACATATCTATTGTATAGCTGTACCAACAGTCTAGAAGATAAATTACTCGATTATACCTTCTCCTCTGCTTAATGAGTGTGTTCTTCTGAAACCTTTTGTCTTGCAACATAGTTGGACATGCTTGGACTTAAATTCTGTTCTGTTCTTCTATTCTAAGTGCTACTCTTTCTCAAGAGAGAGCAATCAATCAGTGTCTTCACAGGATACAGCTGGGCTTGCTCAAAGTGATTCTGTAGCACTTGATCGATGTCAGGTTTTTATGCAAATAAATTAAGGGCTGTTTTCCCCAGCAGGAAGCCTTAGTCCTGGAGTATACAGAATTTTGAATAATTCTGAACAAGAGTCTGAGTGACACAGTGACTTCCATTCCCTTTTTTCAATTTGCAAAATGCAGTAATCAATGCAGTAAAGTAATTAATCTTATTTGTGTGTCTGTGGGCCTAATTGTAGTGAACTACATTATGTAGTTACTATGCCATGTTTTAAACTGATATTTCCCATGTTATTAAAATATAATGTAAATGAATCACCCTTGTTTTTGTGAAGTGTGACATGCATAACAGCAAAAAATAACACCTTTTTGTGTGTCACTTGAACCAGACACCACAAAGTATTCGTGTGAAATTAGTTTAATTTTAAAAGTATTTACTGACATGATTTTGAAATGGTAGTGAATCAGTGGATGGTTTTGTAAGTCTCTCCCCATTCAAGTAGATAGAAGCCGGATTTTGTATAACTGGAAATAACTTCCTGAAGATGGACAGAATTACCTATGACCATTTTGACTGTGTGCTTATTGTGCCCTGCTCTATGTCCTACAGGTGAAGGTGCATCAGGCAGTGATGGAGCTGCAGCTGACTCCTGCTCTGATCCTGCAGCGTTCCACCCTGGATCAGCTGCAGGAAAAAGACACAGCACAGATCTTTGCACAGCCTGTCAATATCAAAGAGGTAAGAACCACATATATGAGCAGGTCCTGCATCCATATACAGTGCCAAGTGCTCTTTGGTTGTATGAATTACAGTATGAATTGAAGTATAATCAGGGAATGACTCTCATAAAGTCATCTTGGCATTGTACTCCAGCACAGTTAAACCAGCACTATAAAGGGGTCATTGACATGGCCATTCCAACATAAATGAACTCCACAGTTACTCCATAGTGTTCTTCAAAGCACCATCGGCTGAGTTTTTGGTTGAATGACATAGCTATGTATGTCCATCTCACCATTTTGGACAAATGAGGTTGCATGCTAATGCCATGATCTGTTTTTTTCTCCCATTTTCCCTTTTTACATTCCATCCCCATCAGTCTGGTACAGGTTAACAAATTACTATATTCATTTTACTTGTAAGGCTTTGTCTCAGAACACTTTCTTCATGTGTCCTTGAAATTCTTGATATTTTTTAAGCTTTATGTTAGTAAAGAGGCTCTGCTGTTTACATGTGTTTCCCATCATATGTGTGTCCTTGTTTCATGCACGATGTGTCTTGAGAGTGCAATGGTTACATGGGTGTCTAAGAGACTGAAGCGGAATGAGGCAGGTTCACCAGCAACTTGGAAGCAAAAAATCTTACGTTAAGCAAACATGTTAGGGTAATTACCCTTGATCCATGTCTGAAACTGCTTTGTTGGGTTCTTGGATTTGGTGTGGGAGCCCTGTTTTTAGCAACCTGTGACTTGGTCAAGATGCAACTAAAGCTTATCACTTGTATGTTGTGGTTAAACCCTCTGAGGTCTGTCTGTGGTCCTTAAGCTGGTCCCTGACACACAAAAAAGTTTCTGGCTTACTCTACCTTTTTTTTCCTTCAAGAAGTTTGCAATTGCTTGCCAGTGCAATTTGTTTTGTTTGGCCATGACTTTAAAATGTTTGATTTTTGAGTCCTATGCTGAGAGAAGGCCACATTTACAATCAACTCTAGAGCTTACATTTCTTGCACAGTAACAATATGAAACAAATGCTTTTTGCCCCTGAAATTGGTTGACCACAAATGTATGGTTCGACCAAGCGGGCATTATTCCCTTTATATCTGAAATTTAAAAAAATTACAGAGCTAAATTTCACCAACCACACCAAATTAGCACTCTCCAGTTACTTGGAGACTTTGAGGTTCTATTCAAGGTACAGGGAAATAAGTCTGAAAGAGCTATTTGATGTGTCTGTTTCTCATCATTTCAACAACTGATGATCACAATGAATCAGCAGTGTAATGACTTAGAGTGAGTCCTTTCAAACAACACAGTAACAGCCCAGGGGACCATGTCTAATTAATGTAACAGAGCCTCTTTTGTGATGCTAATACTTTTTGTTCATATTTACCTTCACTAATTTCAATTTGAAAGTCACAATTAAATTAGCAGTCTACAGAGAATGATCGTTATCTCATCTCTCTATTTCTCTGCTCTTGCCTCCTAATTACACTCTATTTTTGTATTAGGTACCAGATTACCTGGAGTTCGTCTCTCAGCCCATGGACTTCTCCACCATGAGGTCCAAACTGGAGGCACACAAGTACCGCACACTCTCAGACCTGGAGACAGATTTCAACCTCATGATCTCCAACTGCCTTCTCTACAACACTAAAGACACTGTGTTTCATCGGGCCGCAGTTCGTCTGCGGGATCTAGGGGGTGCTATCCTGCGGCAGGCACATAGCAAGGCTCAGAACACAGGACTGGACCCAGATACAGGCATGCACCTCCCAGAGTCCCCGCACAAGAATAACTACTATCGGTGCACACTGGAGGATGGTGAGTAACAGTGGGTAACAGGCAAGCTGAATATGAATTAAAAAATAGTAGCATTTTACATACAAGTATGTGTAATAATAGTAAACTAGACACTACATCCATGTTTTGCTCAACAGTGGCGAATAGCTGTGGTGTTCTCATCTATTTTCCTAAATGTTAAATTTGACAAATATGTAGAAGTTGTGACCTTTATGTGAAGTTGTCAGAAAAGGCAGCTGTGAATTCGCTGATCTTTGTGCATGTCTGACGGCTTGCTTGTGTGCATGTCTGATGGCTTGCTTGTGTGTGTTGTACAGTGGACACACTGCTGGACCCAGAGAACAGGTTGCACATGTCAGCAGAGGATCAGCTGAAGGAACTACTGGATAAGTTGGATGTGGTGACGTCAATGCGTTCGAGTGGGGCCCGAACCCGCCGCATACGACTGCTGCGCAAAGAGATCAACAACGTCCGCTACCGCCGCAATTCATATCTCTCCAATGGAGATGTCAAAGAGGAGGATGAAGATGAGGATGAGGATGAGGAAGACAAGGAGATGGACACTGAAAACAACTTGTCTTCATCCTCTGACAAAGGTAAAAAAAATTAGATATTTTTCAAAAACGTTTTCAAAAACCCTGTGCAGTGCCATTGGTGTTTATTTGTACAATATGTATAAAGTTTTGCATAATTTTATGTCACCATCAAGCATATCACTGCTAGCATAAATTAATTAATTTCACCCCAATGTACCAGATGTCCTTCATATTGTGTGAACATGTTAAGATGACTTGACCAATGCAGTTTTTCCCAAAAAACATTTTGAATATCTTTTGAGTTTCTAAAATCTTTTGTTTTTTAGATGATTGTAAATCTACACCTCCCCCAACCCTGGAGCCCTCGGGCCTGGCCTTATCCCCTCCTCCTGGGGACACCCCCCAGGATCCCCCCACCCTCCGGCCAATGACGGCTGACCCAAAGACTACTTCAGCCTGCCCCTCTGAAGCCCTCAAACTGAGCAGTGAGAGACAGAATGCAGAGGCAGATGTGGCACTTCAGAACACGGAACAGGACAGTCCCCCAATTTTGTCGCCCAGTGAGGGAAAGCTGCTCAATGGTGTTTCAGCCACCCAATCTCTCACCCGGCCCATATCTGGAGGTGTGGGCCGTCGCACATCTGTCCTCTTCAGAAAAGCGAAAAACGGAGCCAAGCTACAGCGCGAGAGAGACAATCAGCTGCAGAACGGGAGCAGTGGGGAGAGCAAAGCGCCTCCACTGTCTCTCCCCTGCAGCAACAACCTCACCCCCATCACCACCACCGTTATGCCTCTAACCACAAACTCAGAGACAACAGCTCAGACATTGCAACCATCCACACCCCCGCCTGTGCTCTCACCAGCCAATCAGAGAGACCGCAGCCTCAGTGCTAGTCCCGAGCGAGAACAGGAGAAGACCCCACCTCGTTTTGTAGACTCTGGTAAAGCCTGCTTCAGTTAGAGCTATGCAGTTTTGAAATTACTTATTCACACTACTGAAATTCATGTGCACATTCAGATAAAGATCTTCTGATATATTATGATTGCAAAACAACAAACGCTGCCTGTAGAAATAGATTTAGAATATTTTTTCGGAATTATTTCTGCTTTCGTTTGGCATCTTAAGAGAGTTTTCTTCAAAAATGTATATAAACGCAACAGATTTCACAGAGTTATGTCATGAGTTATGATTTGAGTGTTATGCCTTTAAGCCTGTCCTGTTTGTGTTCACAGCTCTTACGAACGGATTCAAAAAGCACAAAGAAGGCAGTTCAGACTCTGAGAGCAGCCCCTCACCAATTCTGAAGAAAGAAATGTAATAGTTCATTGCTCACGCTTTTCAATTTTATTTGGTTTAAGTTGCAAAGAGTTACTAATAGAATGTGTTTTGTTTTCAGTATCTTACCACCAAAAAAAAGTCTGGGGAAACCGGCATTGTCCAAAGTGCCATTCTTAGAGACTGTTAATGGAGATTCTGATTACACTTGTCCAGGTAAGAGAAATTATTGCTAACGTTAAAGTTTAAAGGTTAAACTTTCCTAATTAGTTATACGTTCAGCTATATGCTCCTGCATGCATGTGCTATTGACTGGTAAATAAAGAACAATGCTGATCATTTAAATGGAGTTTTTTAGATCTCTTAAATCTACCAAAAGGTTGCTCTTTAGTACCTGTAGGCTTTGCATAAGATCAGTTCCACAGGTTCACACAAGTGACATGAGCTTTTGGGAGCAGCTTTTTTTATGGAGCTGCTCCATTTCTCCCATTTTTTGGCTAGTCTAACTCTGTCAATAAAAGCTAGCATTGCTTTAATAATTTTCGTAGTCAGCTAGCCAAAGTACTGTACTTTAGTGAATATCATTATGTATGGTTAAGTTGCCAAATTCTGCTTGCGCTGGTCACTAACATTTACCACTGTGAGTACTGTGTGACCAGACATCCTCTTTTCCCCAGACATGTCCTCTTTTTGAAACCTGGAAATTGCGTCCAGGTGGTATTTTAGAATTTGTCACTTTATGGGCATCTCTCATAAACTAGTTACTATCTCACACACGCCATTCACTTCCACTTGCGGTAGTGGATCCACGCTAGTGGTGTCCTCTTTTTCACAAGCTCAAATCTGGTCATCCTAGTGGTCACTCCCTGTTTGTTCCTTTTTATCAACTTTATTCCTGTTTTTCTGCCGTTTAAATCATGGCTCTGGATTTGTTTCTCTCTTTGGTTAGTGATCAAGTCACAAATCTGTTGCATCATTTCAAATATTTAAAATGCTTGTTGTTGACATTGTATTGTGATTTTTGCATTATTGTTTTATGTGTGTTGTATTCTTTTTTCAGTGGATATGCTCTCTATAGAGAGTGATGCTGAACTTGAGCCTCTGGACCTGGTGTGGGCAAAGTGTAGAGGTTACCCATCCTACCCTGCTCTGGTGAGACAGAATATTCTAAAACCCTGCAAACACTGTAATATTTCTACTCCTTTATACACCAGTAACATCGTATGACTGTATAAACATGGCTGTTTGAGAAAGGTTACAGACATTTAGGCAACGTTACAGTGTCCTATTTTGTGTGGCGGCCAGTGGCATAGTGGTTAGGGAACTGTCCTTGTAATCAGAAGGTTGTGGGTTTGAATCCCAGGACTGCTAGTGGGACCACTAGGGTACCCTTTAGTAAGGTACCAACCCCACAGACTGCTTCCTCTGCGCTGTCTCCCTGCTGCTTCACTTGGTGAATGAATTAAATGCAAAGAGAATTTCACACTGTTCACACTGTGTGCTGTTGTGTGACTATGGGTGGCCACTTTACGTTATGAACACTTAAAAGCTTTTCTTTCAGCGAATAATTCGCCTGCTTTCCTTGACATCATTATTACAGATTTGTCAGATATCTGTTTCAGTAAAGTACAGTTTATTTTGTTGTCAATACTAATGATGCACATCCAGTGCCAGGTACCCTTACGGCAGCATTAGTGTTAATACTGCTGTGACTAGATTCCCATGCCTAGATTAGGTTTAAACCTAAGCTAAACTAGATTTTGGCGAAACACTATTGGCATTGCAATATAATCCTTGTAAAAAAACAAACAGCATGTTCTTAGCAATACTCTGTTCTTTTTAAAACACCTGCATATCCTAAGGTTAGACGCATGACTTTCGAAGTACTTATAAATCTTTATTTTTTTCTCTGTGTTAGATTATAGATCCGGAAATGCCAGAGGAGGGTCTGCTGCATAATGGAGTGCCTATCCCTGTTCCCCCTGTGGATGTACTGCGGCTTGGAGAGCAGAGGCAGGAGGAGGCCGGCGAGAAACTCTTCCTTGTCCTCTTCTTTGACAACAAGCGCACTTGGTGAGTGCAGTGCACATGAAACCTTTGCCCACAAGGATAGATGTTTCTGGAAAGAAACAGAAATACCAAATGTTGGAATATTTTAAAAGTCTGAAACATACAGTTGTGCTTTTACATAAAATACATTCACAAGCGCAGGTGACACTTTGAGTCATTAGTAACCAGTAATCAGTGTCATACTACTGACCGTAGTGCCACACAAATATTGGTTAGTATGTGAACTGTGAGCTCCAAGCTTAATGCTCGAGTGTTACATGGTGAAAAGCATTTAACCAGAACGGCCAGCAGACGGGGCTGAAGCTCTTATCGGAAGTCAGCTGCAAGCAGCTCAGAGTGTCTTATTTTTTGCCAGTAAATGTACAATTTGGTAATGATGTTGAATGCAAATGATGTACAGCATTTAATGACCTTGGGATTCCTTTCAACCTTCAACTGGTTATGTTGAAAGACTGGAAATACCTGATGACCCCTGCTTACGTCACTTATGTAAAAGTAGAAGTATGTTTACAAAATAAAAAAGGAACCTGTTGGGGAGTGATGTGTTGCTGTAGTAGATTGAGTGTGAACTTGAATATAAATATGAACATTTGTAATAAAATTTGTTTATTTTGTATGTTTAGAATCAGGTATACTGTTAAATTAAAGTGCTTGCCATCCCTGTGTACATAAAAAAAATCCCAGTTAAAAAACCCAGTTATCAGGCTAAAATCCAGATGTCTTTCTCACTTTTTTATCCAGTAGATGTTGCAGTAGGCTGTGAGAATTTGAATAACCCTGTACATGTCAAAATCAAATAAGGATTGTATTTTTAATCTGCATGTTGGTAAAATCACTCATGATGCTTTTTAACACAGCATCAGAAAATGAGTTTGCCATAAACTCCACTGATTATTTTGCTCTTGGTGCTGCAGGCAGTGGTTACCACGGGACAAGCTGCTGCCGCTGGGCATGGACGACACAGTGGACAAACTGCGTCTAATGGAGGGCCGTAAGACCAGCATTCGGAAGTCTGTGCAGGTGGCTTACGACCGAGCCATGATCCACCTCAGCCGAGTACGAGGGGACCATGGCTTTGTCGGTTCCAACTACATTTAAGGTCCTCCTGTTGCCAGCACATGTGTATACTTGTGCTTATCACTACTAATCAGATACCACTTACACAGAGAGCTGTGTCGTGAAAAACACTCCCTCTACTGAATGTGTTGGGTACTATTAGAGGATGAAGTCACTAAGCGACACTGCAAATGGTGCGCTGCATGTCTTAGCAGGGATCCAGCTTGTTTCTCAGATACAATGAAAAAGCTGTGAATCTCTTGCACCCTCATTTCCTTCCTGCGTGTAGGAGTGTCAGCCATGAATCTGATGTTTATTTGGGTTTTTAAAATCCCATTCCAGGTTAGGGATGGGTTATAAGGATATGCTTTTAATGAACCCAAGCATGGGTGTGTGATTTTTAAACTAGTGTCACTTTAAATCTAATGGGTTCGTGTCCTTCCAAAGGCTCATTGTCAGATAAAGGTAGAGCGGTATCTGTTTTCTGACAATGATTCAGTTAATACGAATGAGTCAGTGAATCGACTAGCAAGTGTGTACAAAGGTATGAATGAATCACTGCCATTTTCTTACGATAGCTTTTTACTTTTTAAACATTTTACAAACCACTTCTTGTATATTGTAAAGACGCTCATGTATATAATACATTTTTTGTCATACAGTATCTAATTTAATTTGAGTCTTGTTTATGTGAATTCATTTGCGAGGATGTATGAAGATATTAGATCGCTTCTGTACATATTTGTAAAAAAAACAAATCAAATCACTGACTTACCGCAAAATGTATTCTGCTTGTTTTCGATGTCGGACAGTGTGAGTACATACGTACATATGTTAGGCATATACATACAGTTTATGTATGATTCACAGCCAGTTGTCTGTGGTTAAATATATATCATTTTTGATACACAGAAATGTAATTTATTTATGGACCGCAAAGACATAGAGATAATTAAATTATATATTGCTTGAAGAATTGAATCAAATATCTTATTTAAGAGAAACTATTGAATAGGGTTTAAGAGAGGATGGGCTTTGTAACTTTATGGGTTAGTTATTGTTAAGCTTTTAAGATGAAATGCTGTAGGGAGGATGTTTTGTTAGACAGTAAAATCATTGTTTTTCTGTTTTTGCATCATGGAGCACAGAGCCTTGTATTTATTGTAGAAACTTGTCTAGTACCTGTTTATAATATGGAGCTGAAAAATTTTAAGCTTGTACAAACTGCAGATTTTACCTACTCGCCAAATAACCTGTCTCAAACAGTATTTTCTCATGTGGGGGAAATAAATGTTCTATTGAATCTCTTAATGCTGTTGCACTTCCTCTGTCTTTTAGAAAGAACGTTCATTTTACTAGTAACTCACAAGTCTGTCGAAGCATCAAGTTGCGTCCTCTTTGCTTTGTTAAAGTCTAAGATGTTCTTTTGCCTTTTCTTTTTAGCCCCAGAATTTGAGGCCAAAATCAGAACCCAACTTTGACTAACCAGGTTAATGCATGGCTGTTTTCAGTACTTTTTTTGGCAACTTCCTCCGTCATTGCTGACCACGAATATGACCATAAAAGGTTTTTATCGGCTCCGGTTTAAACATATTTCATATAGTTCATTTTCGATGTTTCATCGTGTAAATCTATCCAGTAGAACTGTAACAACATCCTAAATAAGCCTAGAATGATGTGATATTGCATTACATCGCATAATGCCATCATGCACACATCATCCAGAGTTTATTGTATCATTTTCTCATGCAGTGCAGTACTTCTGATGCAATCAAGATATTGCAACAATGGATAACAATGGATTTTGTTTTTACGGGTATTAACCGTAGGCCCATTACTATTGTATATGTAAACAGTAATTACTGCATATTTTTAAAAAAACTAGACTAGACTAGAGCCAATTGACTGTCATATTCAGGCTGAGCACATAAAGATGAATAAGAAAGGACATTTTATTTCAGTAACATGACTTTTGTAAAAATTTGTTGACCAGTGGAACCAAATTTTCCAAGGTTTAGAATGAGCTAATGTGATAGAAGCACTACAAATGCACCTCAAACTCTCTAATGGACTACAGTAAGCAATACACAACTTATTACATATCACACAATGTGCGTATGTGCTAGATTCGTTATAGAATTTGATTCTTTGCTTGTCCCTCCAATATCTGTTCTGGCATTTTGTGCTGATAAACACTGATGCTCATTGATCTAAAATATGCTATCTCTAATTTAGTGGAGCCTAAATGAAACAGTATCAATGTAACCATACGTTTTGTTTACGAAGGCAGTAGAGAATTCACTTCATGGTTGAAAGGCACTGGGCAGCAGTTAGGTGTAATTACCACGAGAACACTTTTGTACTACTAAGAACATGAAGGGTGTGCCGTCTACAGACGGAGGAATGGATGATTCGCGATTCTTTCTCCTGTGTGAAATTCCTGCAGTATTAACCCTGTGGTCACACTGGGAACACGGACATGTTCAGTTTCTAGGAATGTCGTGTATGGATGGAATATGGAATGTGGCAGTACTGCACGGCGCATGTAGGGGTTGATACAGGCATAACAGTGATGGCCTGTGCTCTCTTTGCTGCTGTACTCTTTTGGGAAGACTACACTATGATTGGAACATTGCTTGTGTTCAGCCACATGAATTAGGATGAATAGTTCTAGAACCTGAGGAGTGGAACCATTATAGCTGCTGCAAACAGAGACCATTAAAGTCCCTGTTGGTGTAATGGTCAAGCGTCCCAATACTCTTGTCAATATAATAGACAAAAGAAATGCGCCACCTGACCCCCTGAAAATCAGTTGAGACATGGAGCTGCGTGCTGCGTGCACCCTTAAGCAGAAAAACTAAAAAGCAACAAACTTTCAAAATACAAGGATTTTTTTAAAAACCTGTGTTAACATGCGATAAAATACTTATCAGAATAAAGTAAATAATGCATTAACACTTTAACATGCCCATATTTTATTAAAACAGATTATTCTGGCCTTATTTATGAGGTGTTTGGACAGAATTGTCTCAGCCCTGGTCCAGGTGGTCTCCAGCTTTGCACATTGATGTTTTTTCAGTGCTCCCACGACACCTGATCCAACTAGGTAGCTCGTTTACAAGCCCGTTCTATGCTTAAGTGAAGGAACTTAAACGTGCAGGTGGCCTCCAGGACCAAGGTTGTTGGTGTTTCCCTTCTCTAACATGGCTTCCCAATCCTAGTTCTGGATGCCACTGCCTTACTTATTTAAGTGCTTTCCCTTATTTTAAGAAAAACAAACTTAAACACAGTAAGGGTGTGTTGGGAGCAGTGAAAACACCCCGCAGGAGCAGGACTGCTTTTTGTTGAAACACAGGACGCTCAGAGAAACAGGTTTACATTACAAATGGGAGTTGTCAGAACCTCACTGATGATCCACAAGCTAAAACCAATCTGCTGCCGAAAACGTTCTAATGAAAGTCACACTATAATCTTTACCTAAAAGTTCTTCCAATTAGTTTATATGCAGTAGAACTACAACTTGACTATTGTGAGCGGCATGCGGGGACAGTACTTTGTTCAGCTGTCTTTAGCTGCAAACCATCTTTCTGGCACATGCATTCCTATGTATATATTACCTTTTTCAGCAGATTAGTATTCACGCCTCTCATCAGAGACCCTTGGGTGTCTGTGATCCTGTCATTGGTCTACTTTTGGTAGGAACTGACCACTGACCAGGAACCCCCCACAAGACCTGCTGCACTGGAGATGTTCTGACCCTCTTGTCCAGACATCACAGTTTGGCAGTGACAGCAGTGTTTAACAGCAGTGTTCCAACAGCAGCAAAACAGAAGACCACCTTCAGTCACATTGGAGAGTCGACTGGTAGGGTCAATGAGTCCCTAGCTAAAGAGTTCTAAACTTCCACTGGCATTGATGGGTGTACAAAAACTGTGCTATGTATGTAATAGTCAAACATCCCAAAACTTTTGTCCACATAGCGGAGTTACAAGTGTGTAGTTTTAATCAGACATCTTTAGAAACACAGGTCTTTTATTTACAGTATATGGGTTTTTTTCATTGGACAATTATGAGTTTTGAACAGAAGGTACATGCACAGTTAAAATGAGTAAAGCATACAAGAGGCTACAGTACATTGAGTCCGGCTATTGTTTTATCAAAAATGAGTTTTGTTGTAACAGGACTCCAGTGTTCATAGAGCAAGAGTGCTGAGCGAGGGTCAGGTTTTGTGACCGTCAGGCAGGGGGGGTCATAGACCAGTGCTGTGAACCCGTGGCATACTGAACACTAATACTATAAGGAATGTACTGTGCATTAATCTTACTATTAAGATTGAGCAATTTTGCAAAAATATACTACTGAAGCTACCACCAAATTTAAAAACACCTTTTCATTTATTTGGCCTTTCGATAACTGTCCTTTTTATTGTACTTCTTCACGGCAGCAGGACACTTAACGTCATTTAAGCACAAGCTGAAGTTACTCTTTATCTCACAATGAATGCTGGAACCACAGGGTCCATCAATACCATACTCAAAACACTGAGCAGTTGTATGGGTTTTTAAGTAGTTCAACTCACTACATGCTTAAAAATCCCAGTCAGTATTAGTGTTCAGTATACTTCTTGGAGCACAGCAGAGTATTCCTACTCGAGTAAGTTTCTGAACGCGGAGAGTCGAGCAGCACTCCTGAGCCATTCAGTCCTCTCTTTTCCTGAAGCGGCTCTCAGTGCTGCGGGTCCCAAGGCTGCTGTGGAAGGAGCGTGAGATGGTTGTGGTGGAGCGTCCTGAGCTCGGTGAGCCGACCCAGCAGCTTGGCGAAGCGACACGGACCAACGGCAGCTCCCTCTCCACTCCTGCACACCTTAGAGAGCAGCTCCAGGACAAACTCCTGCAGACTCTCCACACACCTGACCGCACGCAGAGATGGCCTGTCTGCCTCACCCACACCAGAGAAGAACAAGGGAAGTGGAGAAATATAATAAGAGGATTTGAAGGATTAGACACTCATTTACACTGTTCTCCTAAGCCTAAATATAGTAGATCAGCAACAACATTTGCACTGGAGTTATGATCTGGATAATATAGTTTAACAAATACATTGTGCTCAAAGTTCATCTGTGTTATATTACATTTATCAGACGCTTTTAGCCAAAGCAACTTCCATTCCCTAACTACAGGAGACTGTCTCATTGGAGCAACTTGGTGTTAAGGGTCTTGCTCAGGAACTCATTGGTGGTTTCCTGAAGGTAGGATTCGAACCCATGACTAGAGGCAAGATCCCACTAGGCCACCAATCCGCAATTTGATTAGCATCAAGGCTCACCTACATTTAGTTTGGGGGGAATTCAAAAAAGAAATCATGAAGGCTAGTCCTTCAGACCCATTACAATTCTAGACTCATTCTACCAAGAATTCCTACTGCAGAATCTTCAGTTGTGGTCCAAGATGAGTCTTAAAATGTGCATGGCCTACAGAACCACCTTGGCAAAGTACTAACTTGAAAGCAAACTAATTCCCCACTTCAGCATTTAGTGAAAGCCACAGACCTGAGCAGAGCACTGCCGTAGCAGTAAGAAGAGCGTATTCAGCATCGGTCACAGTGATGGCTGCCATACTGTTGAAGAAATTCAGGACTGGTCTCAACAGCTCCTCACTCAACCCTGCTTGAAGAGAACAAAAAAAGACATTGGTCCTGATTTCCGGAGGATGTCATTTAAAAATGTACATTATACAACTCTTCAGCTCCAATTAGGAAGATATATCAGCCCTGATAGTGTACAACCACTGAACTGAGCTTTTACCCAGTATGTTGTTCTCACTCTGAACACAAACGTTAGGATCTACCTGTTTGTTTATTCTGTTTTGGTAGCATATTTCAAGTCTTCTAGAAAGCTGTTTTAGTGACAACAGTCATGGCAGGTGCTAGTCAGTGACATTATATAGAAGGAGAGGATTCAATTTAACAGCAAACTGAGGGAAATGACCCAGGAGTATTTACCAGTCATGATGCAGGCTGATCAAATTCGCTAAATGTTCGAGAAAGATACTTCAGTGTTTCCTTTCTTATCTCCTTTAGCACTGGATATTCCATTATGTATTGACAGATCTCCTCTGTCATATTTTACTTCTCATTTAAAATGTCTTGTAAGACTATAGAACTGCCAAGATGATGCACATACTTTCCTATGAGGACATTGCCTTTGTGTGAATTACAGCTGGTTTCCTAAGCACTCTTAAATCTCATTTAACATACAAAATCCCCTCCAGCACTAAAGGGCACATTCTTGTAACTTTTATGCATTTTTACATAATTACTTTGCAACCTCTCCTTGGTCCTTAGAATTAAACAGGCTGATGTTGTTACTGTATCTTTAATCTTTCTATATGCAAATTCCCTCTTTAACTCTGATATGTCAATTACCTCCTTAAAGCTGCATAGGCTATTTATATGTAAATGCATTCACAGCTGTGATGTAACAGCTATGAGTAATTCAAAACAGCCTGTTTTCACACTTTAGTTTCTATGTATAGACTGAGGAATTACTGGTATATTTTAGGCACAACACTAGTACATGAAATACCTCATTAAATAGTAAAAAATTAATGAGCTGGTAGCCTAGTGGTTAGGGCATTCACCCTGCGACCAGAAAGTCCGGGTTTGATTCCCAAGACTGCTAGGCACTGCTGAGGTACCCTGAGCAAGGTACCGTCCCACACACTGCTCCCCGGGCGCCGTGTTCCTGGCTGCCCCCTGCTTCACTTGGTGAATGGGTTAAATGCAGAAGTTGAATTTCGTGCTGTTCACGCTGTGGTGTGTTCACGTATGACAAATGGTCACTTTCACTTCACTTTAAACTCCCATCTGCGCAGTTATGTAACATTTCTAAGGTTCAGTTTTAAAGTAAAGTGGCCCTATAAAGTCACATGTGAACACAGCACAGCACAGCATACAGTGTGAAATTCTCTCTTTGCATTTAACCCATTCACCAAGTAAAGCAGTGAGCTGTCACCAACAGGGGGCGCCTGGAATTCAGTGTGTTGGAATAGTACCTTGCTCAAGGGTACCTCAGTGGTGCCACTAGCAGTCCTGGGATTCAAACCCAATGTCTTCTGATCACAAGGGTAATTCCCTTACCCTAACCACCAGGCCACCTGCTGCTAGGATTAACCCTAGGCTCATGACTAGACTAAGCTTTATTAATACACAATCACATCCACAACCTAGTTATACATGTATGTAATCTAGCTCACCTGGTATAACACAGTTTATAAGATTTTTTGATTATATTAAAGTGCAGCGTTATCTGTTCACCTTTTAATGGATTAAATGTCGGTCAGTTACCTGAGTTCAGCATGACCTCATGGCTGCTGTTGGCCTTAGACTGTAATGTTTTCACCCAGTTGTGGGAGGATACAGTGGATACACCCCCAGGATACACAGCTGAAAGGAAAAAAAATCAAACTTACTGATACTGAGCAACGAATGTTTTTTCACTGCATGTTGTTTATTTACCTCAGAGCTCGATGAACAAGACCATGATCAATACGACTCTACCTGCGCTAGAAGTGGACGGATTCTGAGCGAACTGTTGAGCCGAGAGCAGGAACATGACCTCCACAGTGGAGCTAGAGAGAAGAACGCTCTGGTCAGCGCTGTCCAAGAGGTCAAATCCTAAACAGTAAACAACAAACACGGGTCAGGCCACCACTTCAGACGAGGCGTCATCTGTCACTTGTTCTGTATGTGAAAGAGGAGTTGTCTAACCAGGTATGCTTTTAGAAAACTGTAGAAGCCTTTCTGTCTGCAGAGGCGTCAAGTCCGCTAGACGATCTCCACCCTCCTCTAACCCTGACCACTGGGGCACCTGAGAAACACAATCAACACATGAGTGTCGTGCAGACATAGAAATTACATTAAGTCTACTTCACATGCAGTATAATCTACTTAAAATTGCAAACTAACATCTTCACCTCAGCAGTTTTACACCAATTTACACCTCCAGACACCACAGTCTGTTGTGTGACCTTTAGATGTTTACTGACATCAAAGCGGTTTATCCACACAATGATTGATTGCTTGTTTATGAGTCTACACTTCAGTTTATCATTTTAAAAACTACAGAGGGGGTTTGCCTGACAACAGCCTGCATGTCCTTCTACACCGTGAAAAAAAAGGGAATTATCCTTTTGTTTTAAGTCTAAATCTTATTGCACAGATACCATGAAACTATATCCCGGGCATCAGACAGTGTATTAGTAACTGATTCCTAACTTTATAATACAGGTGATAGGAACCAGGGACTGCTATATCAACAACAACAGGTATGTCCACTATGACTGAATTAAGAAAATATATGTTTATGCCCAAAGCTTATCTCACAACTGTTAAACATCTCAGGCATCAGGCAATATATTTGTAACAGTTTAGTGCTAATAGTTTTTTGTGAGAGTTTAGACGCATTAAACATTTCTGACGTTTGGTTCCTATCGCTATCATGGTTCCTATGATCCCATCAGATCACTCGCTTACATCTTAATGACTGACATTAAAACACACAGAATATTTAAAGAAAATGGTGGAGAACCATATGAGTTTAGAAATAACTTGCAGCAAATGCATGCACACACCCGGCAGTGTGTGCTGTCTTGAGCTCTGTATCGACGATAGGCTTCTACAATTCTGTTCAGAACACATTTCTGCTCCCGGGACAACCCGACTGACACCTGAAACACACAGGAATTTACACTGGTATTTACATTTCATTTTCCAAGGTACTTTGGTGAGAGCGCCATTTTTACAGAGTATGGAAATAAACACTGCTCCGAACAAATTGAATTGAAAACTGAAATTTGCAAAGATAAATATGCACAGACAGTTATATATTTATATAATAAAATCGGAGACCTCTGCGATTTATTTTGAAATCAGCATCTCTATGAGTATGACAACCGTTCCATGCCAGTCTGTTGAATTCCTACACAAGCACCTCATTCTGTTTTATGAGGTACTGATTAGTGATCACCTGATTCACATCTTATTTAATGAGGAAAAGTATAAAAACACTGCTGTAATCAATACTCGCCTCTCACATTGTGACCAGTTGGATGGCAAAACACTACTAGATGTTCATCAAAGGTCATTATTGCCATTTTGTTTTAACAAAAGATTTGTTTTCTTGGAATTATTCAGGTTCTGTAAACACATTTCACTTATTTTGATATTTGTCATTTCCTTTTTATTTGGAAATATCGTCAGATCAGATCAGGAGTGAGAGTAGCTGACAAGGGTTCAGTTTTTTGCGTGTACCTGTGCTGGTGTGGACAGTCTGCTGGTTGAGGAGACGTTTCTGCTCTCTGAGTTCTCCTCATCCTCGGCGGTCAGTTGGGACAGCGAGTCTCCTCTGTGCTTGGCTCCCTTCCGCAACCTCTTCGACTGGCACTGCACCTCAGTTAGCAGGCCTTAGAGAGAAAAAACTTGATGTGGGACAGGGTTTTGTATTCCACATTCTAGTGAAAATAAAAAGGATGAATAGTGAGTAGTCAAAGTTTCCATCTTTTGCTTTGCACTGAGGCTATTAGGCTAATGTGGCCAACGAGTAATGGAAGCTTACGCTACACCAATTAGCGGTGTTACACTGTATAACATACAGCTGGCTAAAGACATAGCAAAAGGACTTTAGTCAGTGTATATGGACAACAGTGTGCCAACAGTGTCAGAAACCACTGTTTGAAATTGCAGTTTGAGGCCAAACAGTTACCTTAAAGACACCATAACAGATCCCAGCCACAACAATGTTCATCCAGTAACCTAGAACAGATCACACCCTAGTCTAAAGGGAACATTTAGCTTTTACCCTGTTCTGACAAACCTGGCTCAATGCACTATATTATCTAAAACCTCCTATAATCTGATTTAGGAGACTTATAGCAGGAAAGTAGTGTTGCGGCCTTCAGTTACTGTACTGAGACACTTCTGCAGTAGACAGACATTGTTCTTACACTCGGCTAGCATTCCCACAGCTCTGCATTTGCGCAGACGGCAGTCCTGGCACTTGCGCCGCATGTACATGTCCATCTCGCAACCTCCGCCGCTCTTGCAGCGGTACACGGCCTTCTTTGTCACACTGCGCCTGAAGAATCCTTTGGTGAACATAAGAATTGAATGTTAGTTTCTTTCAGCAGCAGTGAAGATTTCTCCAAAAGAATCAGTCGATCATAGAGTAAGTAGCGCACTTTAATGGAAGGGTGATCTTTGCACTATTTTACTGGTTCTATACATAGTTGGTGTAAATATGCAGTTTTTTTTAGATATACAGTTATTGAAATATATAAATTACTAATAACATAAATAGTAATCCAAATATAAATTCTGCAAAATTTTCAGTTATTGTGTCAGAGTGCAGGCCGGATGGCCCACACCCTGAGCTCCCTCTAGGGATGCAGGAACGGGCAGAAGTCAGGGGTTCC
>JBBPDE010000015.1:13316784-13327689 GCA_037974605.1 Nannopetersius ansorgii | reverse complement strand
AAGGTACATATGACAAAACAGCACAGGGGAAAAACTAAACAGAAAAGGGCGGCCTCTAGCGGCCGTCAGCCGTAACATATTGGTTGCTGCCCTCCTGTACTCCTGTTTTTGTTTCATTCTTCTAAAAGCCCTATGCCGCCCAAACGCCCTGCCCTTCTGGCAATGCAGCTCAGCTTCTCGGACGAGAATTACAGGCTCGATGGCCGTGGTTCAGGGAGCCCGAGATCTTTTAAAATTATACTTTACCCATATCAAAAATGATATACAGGGGCGGACTGGCAATCTGTGCGTTCTGGACAAGTCCGTACAACGGTAATATCGGTTATTTACATTCAAGCACTGTAGGAGTTCAGTGTAAACAGTACAGTACGATATAGGTTTATATTTACATTTTCATTAAGGGTGATGTATTAAACAGCTTTAAATTAAATTGAAGTGGGGAGCATATCTAGGCTTTTTTTTTTTTTAACCAAAACACAACACGGTTTTCACTAAACACGGGTGCTCTTGGAATGTAACCCCCATGAAAAGCAACTAGAGGTCTACTACACGACCAAAATTTCAGGTTTCAGGTTTGGTTCAGGTTGATTTTTACATGCACCATAAGGCACAGATCAGGTTCAGTATGTTTTTGGGGTGATTCTGTAATGTAGTGAATTTTGTGCATTATTATGGTTTCTCACACACCCTTCCGCTCTCTGTTTTCTTATTTTCTCATGTTAGCTGCTTTTGGAATTACTCCAAATAATGAGAGGAAGTGTTGGCCTGGTGATAAAGTCACAGCTAAATTTTTATCCGTGTGTGTGTTACTTTCACAACATGCAGAGGATCTTTAGCACAAAAAGACTAACAGTGGATTAGTGATGGTGTTCTCTTCAAGGTACCAATTGTGATTTGGCTGCAGGCATGAGCATCATGTATATGTATGATAGCATCTGTGACTGTTATATGATAATACATAACATTGAGTATTAATTCCTAAAGTGTACAATATTCATATTGCATCGGTTGCAAATATCAGATATTATAAGACATTGTCAACATTTTAAGTGGGCACATTTGACCTGCTAACACACAGCTCATGTGCCTAATGCACTGCAGACCTCAAATCTGAAAAATGTTATGAAATTCAAGGATCAGAATGACTTTCAGATACAGTGGGCAGCTGTAAATATCCCCTACAGCTGTGAACATCAGCCAGTCACCTTTGCAGCCTTCGCAGGTGAGAGCGTTGTAGTGATATCCCGAAGCTCGGTCTCCACACACCACACACAGCTCATCCTGGCCTTTCACCCTCGCGCCAGGGCCCAGACGGGGTCTCTTCATGAGGGGTGTTCCGACCACACTGCTTCTAACCTGCCCATGGAGTTCCATGTCAACTTCAAAGGGAGGCTCCTGGCACTGAGGGCTGTAGGGGTAGGGGGCATTACATGGCTGAGTGCTTGGTGGTCCGTACATAGAGAGCTGGACGTTGGCAGGGTTGTAGTGCTGCTGGCCGTAGGGAAAGGCCTGCAGATCAGGGTCCTGATACGGATATCCCAGTGGATCAACCAGCACATCTGCACAAAGAACATTCAAACTGCAAATTAGAGATTGCATTTAATTATGATTCTTTGAGAGATAATTCAGTTCAGTTGCATTCAGCACAACTATTGTATTTTACGAAAACAAGGGCAAAAAATTTTTTTAAGTTTGCAATCATTCATTGTAAAGTTAACATTCCAAAATCGGTGTGATTGTAGTCTTCCCCAGGAATGTGATCTACATCCACAGACTTGCGTGATTCATGAATAATTTAATGACTTTTATGAGGCCACTGGGATGTAATTAAAAAAAATCAGATCGAGACCTTGTGAACCACTAAGTGATTTCTGGAAACAGGATGCAGCTGAAGAGCTATGTGTTGTTTATGATATTAGTTTCCTTTTTTTGGCCTTCGATCTTTTATGACCATGTGGAATCAAGACAGACCGAAACTGTGAGAATGGGCTTGGGATTAGCGAAACATTTTGCAAGTCACCCCACAGAGGGAACACATGTTACTACTGGCAACGCTTCTGAAACACATCTGTGCAGCAAGACATTGCTCTAATTCCATCACACACCTACACCCCCATGAATGTAACTTGCAGTCTGTATACTGACAGAAAATGTGGATAAGTGGATTCAGTAACTGTAAAAAAAAAAATGTATTTCATCAGGATATCTTGAGTGGCTGGATCTGTCAGTTACTACATAATTCATAATTCATAGTTACTGAATGATTAATAGCACCGCTGACTGAAAAGGACACATTCACATATGAACTGAATAACTTTAGGAGATGCATTCTCCTTATACAAGCACATACATGATGGTATTTACTGGATCTTACTGGTTTCCATGCCCTCCATTTCTGATACTACATCTCATTTATAACTCCCAGCCCTCCTCCTATTCACTTCTCTCCCAGATGTTTTCTGTCCCGTTTAGGCACGGATATGTTGTGTGACATGGCTGAGCTTGTATCTGTTTGTAAACCACTGAGAGTTCTCTATAAACAGCCATGTTGGTGAACAGCGTTGCTCACGTAATGTCCAGTACACCGTACTCCACCCTCAGCAGCCACAGTTGCAATGTGAACTGAACTAAAAGGAAAAAGAGTTGTGGGTTTGTTCCAGGGTCATGTGAGACAGAGTCACATTATATAGTGTGGGCCCACATACTTTAGGGTGTAAGAGTTTAAGAACCACATATCCGTAGGTAATCTGTTTTAATAACCACAGCTTTTAAAAAAGTCCACTGCCCATGTCCTTTATTTGTTGCTTCAAACTAAAATAGCTAGGTTTTGACTTAAGGTTAGATATTTCACCACTGGCCAAGACCTTCCTTTGTCTAGAATGCAGAACTCTTTTATGTTGAGCTCCAACAGTTATCTGCCAAACTTGATCCAGATAATTGTCTTCAGGAGTGCCCGATCAGCTGGATCAGGTGTGTTTGGATTGGTAGGGAAGCTTTAAGGAAGGTTAGAACCAGTGTAAACAGACAATTGTCATCACAAACAATAACCCATACCCCACACACCACTGAATGTTACACATTAACCCACAATACCCCACATTCCATAGACCACTGGAGGTGAAATCTGTCCATCATTTCCAGCTTCTCCAACCCACACGACTGAACAAGGTACATCCACAGCCCATAAGATTTGACTCACTTGTTATACACAATGTGAACAAATATAACACAAAAGTTCATTACGACCAATACATTTTGCTTGACTGTATAGTCATGCATTACAAAGTCCTATAAAGCCATTTTTCTATGATGAACAATATACATGCAATCAAATAGTGAATGGACTTGCATCAAAAATATCAGAAGTTAGCTATGTCGATTACATTGCATTTGTCAAAGCAGCAAACTACGCATAAATAGGTTTTATTTTTGCAAATCATTTTCAGAATAATATTTGTCACTGGTGGGGCATGGCCCGAGGTTGAAAACTGTCATCTATCTGTCATCTTGTCATCTATAAGGTGGTACTGCATCAAGGGTTCGGCTACACTGCAGCAGTGTTCACAGTGCGACCTGCCTAATAGCATAATAATAAGCAGTATGAAGAGGTCAGCAGTATGAGGTGTATAGTGCTTTAAGGTTGAACAATACGAAGAGTACAGGATTATGTTGAGCTATATGAAAAGCTCATTTGAATTAAGTTTCTATGTATGAGGGGAGCAGCAGTATTATGTTCAGTAGGATGAAGAGTTCAGTAGTTCTAAGCTTAGCAGTATGAGGAGGTCAGAAGTATAAAGAATCTAGCGGCATCTGCACTATAAAGCTGTATGAAGAGTTTACCAGTATTATGTTCAGCTCTATGAAGAGTTCAGCAGTATTACATTTCGCAGCATGAGAAGTTTTACAGTAGGAAGGGTTCAGTAGTCTGAAGAGTTCAGCAGTACTCAAGAGGAGTTTAGTTCAGCAGTAAGAAAAGCTCAGTAGAATAAAGAGTACTATAATGTGAAGACTTCAGAAGCTTTAGCAGTGTTAAATATGAAGTGTTTAGCTGTATAAGGAACTCAGCAGTAAGAAGTTCAGCAGTATTAGCTTCAGCATTATTGTGTTCAGCAGTCTGTACTTGTAGCCCCTACAATTTTGTTGTATGAGTAGCATCCTACTGCACTACAATGACAATAAAGGCATATTTTATCTTATCTTATCTTATCTTAGCATAAAGACTGCAGCTGGATGAAGAGTTCAGCAGTGTTATAACAGTACAAGAGGTATAACAGTACAAGTAATGTTGTCAGTTTGAAAAGAACAGCAATAAGAAGAATCTCACCGTAATACTGGAGGGGTTCTGCAAAGCCGTATGCATCCACTCCAGGCAGGTAGCCTCCGGCAGCCATGCCCATCTCAGGGTCTGTCCACTCTCTCATCTGCACGGCTGATTTCACCCACACAGTCCACAGGGATTCCCGCGTCTGTCACAGACTGCAACACAGTTCATGAAATCTAGTACATGTCTAAACATCTTGTAGTTAGATGTGTATTGTGTATATGGAAATAAACATATTTCTGACTGATTGTTATTCTGATACATTAGGCACTAATTCATTCATTAAAGTTCTTCCAGCATTACTGTCTGACTCAAGACCACAGCAGGTATTCTTGCCTTGGAGCTGGAGGGACTATATTTAGAGAGCTATAGTTCTGATGGTTAACCCAGAGCATGGTGAAGTCTGAGGAGGGTCAGAGTGTGCGGGCCTCTGGGGCTGTGTGTGGAGACATGGGACAGGGAGTGTGAGAAGGAGATGTAGATGAGACCCAGGCGTCCCAACAGCTGCTCTGGCAGAGGTTTCAGAGAGAGGAGCTTGAAGCAGAGACAAGTCCCTGGTGGACTCCACAGGTTTGGCCTGAAAATGGGAGGTCCCAGTAGAGTCCAGCAGCTGGAGGCCTTTATGACCCACCTGAGTGTGCAGCTTTAGTATTTATAGGAGCGTCATCACTGCACCAGAGGGAGGTCTGATGTTTAAAAGAACACGGAGAGCCGAATCTGGATTCGAACTCTGAGATAATACTTTCAGCACTATATTCCCCAGCTTCCTCAATGACATCATTTTATTTTCTCTGATCTCCTTCTTTATCACATGACTAAATGTTGGGGTAATTCACTGCGAATTGTTGCTCACCAGCAGCTCAAGGCAAGCAGAGAAATGATACTGGAAGTGCGGATTCTCAGCTTTCGTTCATTCCGTTCCAGTCATCATTTGTATTTTCAGAAGAGTAGAAGAAATATTTGGCAAAAGGTTGTTGTATGCACCAATCAGCCATGACATTAAAACAGTCTAGCTAATATTGTATTGGTCCCCCTCATGCCGCAAGAACAGCTCTGACCCATCAATGCATGGACTCCACAACACTTCTCAAGGTGTGCTGTAATATCTGGCACCAGTTTCTGCAGTGTGAAAGGGCACATTATCATGCTGTCACTTGAGAATTCTGGGGGTGTACTTGGTCTGCAGCAATGTTTAGGAAGGTGGTACCTTTTAAATATCCAGAGGACCCAAAGTTTTCCAGCAGAACACTGCCCAGAGCATCACACTGCCTCTGCTGAGCTTGCCTTCTTCCCATAACGCACCCTGGTGCCATCACATCTCCAGGAAAGCAACACACATCCAGAGATCCCCACATAATGTAAAAAAATAAAAACTTGATTCATCAGACCTGGCCACCTTCTTCTATTGCTTCCAGTTCTGAAGCTCACGTGCCCATTCAGCATGTTACAGCTGATCAGGGTAGTCACTTAGACTAATGAGAATTATGCTAGCAGTGCATGGATCACGGGTTTGATTTCAAGGAAGTATGCATTTCAACTTAAAAAGGGTAAAATTCTTGTACTGTAAGTTGTTTTGGAAAAAAGACCAGACTAAATTGATATACATGTAAGAACTGGAACTACATGCCACAGTAAATAATAAGCAACATCCACAAAAAAGACACTGTTTGGTCTACCTAAAATGAATACCTTGGAGTTTCTGTTTTTCTTTCTTTGCCTTTGCCCTTTCTATCTTCCTATGCAGCACATCAGGATTACAGTGAGCGTCCCAAAGGGATGGACAGAGTGACAGCCCTCTCATCTCTGATGATCCGCTCACTGTTTGCTCTTGCTCTGTTTGCAACAGCTCTGTTTGTGCTGCAGTTAATATTTGACACTGAGAAGATTTAGGATTTTAGGAGACTCTACTCCCCCCTCTTACACACACACACACACACACACACACACACACACACACACAGTCGTTCTAGCTGAAGATAGAGAGGGAAAAGACAACCCATGCAGTTCACAGTTACACCATTGAACAATTATACCAAAAATCTGCTAGTCATACACACAAATCCAGTGGTTCCCAGAAGTGGCGCTGTGGAAAATACCCTCGGCCTGTTCCTACTAATCAGATAATTAGTCCATCCTGAATTGCAGTAAGTGTGCTTGAGCAAGGAAATGTCAAAAAAGCTTATGTACTAAAGAACTGACATGAGGATAATAATATTTCTCACACATGCAATTTTCTTTCCCCCAATTTCATCCCCAATTCACGCCTATTCACACCAATATTATGTCCAATTAATGACTTGTTCACACAACACCGCATCTTTTCAAACTGCTGCTACAACTCAACACTTGAAGGAGAACATTAACTTCTAATTCTGTTACTTCAGCTAAGATACGACCATGTTGGCTAGCATCGCGATGAGTGATGGAAAGACAGAGGGCTCTTCTACTCACGTGAGGCCAACCATTGATGGCTGTGACATTGCTAGGAATTTCCCAACTATAGGGACAACACTTTGGTATTACTGCTTAGGAACCCCATTTCTTTCACCCTTTGCCAGTCATACACAGCATCACTGCCAAAAGGATGAACCCAGAGAGATTTGGTGTTCTTGGCTCATTACTTGAATGCATCGTTTCCTCTTAATATGAGTTGTTGAGAAAAAGAAATAACTTAAAACCCACTTTCCCTTCTCCTACTTTTAGATTATGCTGTTGTCCTTTTGGCACTAGACAGTGTTTATTACGAGTAGAATGTAATGTAATTTTTTTAGTTCATTAAGCCACATGAATACTTTTCACATACAGTTTTAAGAATGTTTCTTCAAAACGTATTGACTTGTGTGGGGTGTAGTTTTGATGGAAGCATTCTTAACACTTCTGTGTCCTCTGAGAAGGAGGGAGTAAGGGTTTTAGATGGTTGTTATTTCTTTTTTTGTTATTTCTTTTGTTATCTATCAAAAATGGCTATGGGTCATTTCCTTGAGAATCTGAAAGAATCAAAACAGGGCCTCTGCCTGGCCGCCTCACACAGCTTCGCCTTGGACAGGGTGAGAAAGAGCAGGACTGTTGAACTCCCAGCGAGAGCGAAGGGGGTTAAAGAGTTTGAACATTCATTCATTTTTCTTTCATGTGGAACTTTCAGGAGGATATAAATAGCATCCTGTATCTGTGATATAGCTTGCTTATTCCTTGGAAAACGGTTAGTGGGGGGTCCTATGTTGCAAAGCCCTTTGGGAGTGGGAGTTGTGTCAGAGGAGAGACAGTGGAAAGAGATTCGTCATCAAAAACTTTCCGAACTGTTTTTGTTGTGTTGCATCAGGTCATACTGCAAAACAACGAACTTTCAGTAACCCTCAGACCTTCCTTTCACCACATTTATCCAATCGCAGTTGTCTATACATTCATTGACCAAAGTATCCATCAATCCATCGCATTCTTTTTTTGTGGTTTATGCATTGTTTGCCAGTAGTCTGGCTCAGACAGTGTGGTGTTTACGGATTCTAACAGGAAACAGACTCTTAGATTAGAGTGGCCTTGCAGGCAGGGATGGTGGGGGGAGAGAGTAAAGTCCAGGGTTGAAATCCTTTGAATGGACAGATAATCGGCTGTGGGCAAATCACACTGCATAAACCTACATACCACCAGAGGTGGCTAGAGTAGACTAGACACAAATAAAAATATTGTTAAATAATTAAATAGAAGATTAAGTTGTTTTGGGAAAGACTTTAAATGAAGTGTCAGGTTCAAATCTCTCTCTATAAAACAGCAGTGGAACTTCGTAGTACATCCATCATGTATCAGCAAAGAAACTGAGGTTTGTTAGGAGCTATTCATCGCTTTTTGGGATCATTTTCTCCTAAGGCTCAATGCTAAGATCCCAAGTGAGAGATGTGAACAAAAGAGCAAATCAGAACAGTACAATTGTGCCCAGAATAAAGTGATTAGGACTGAAATGTTACTGAGTAAAAAATACAAAGAACATTTTCTAAAACATTTTCTCAAAGAACATTTTCTCTTAAACGTTTGTTAGTAAAATTACATTTACGATCATTTAGAAGTTCAAATCCCATAAATGTGTACTTTAAGTACATGTAATAGTTAGCGATAGGTAATCACCTCTGCCTGCCTAAGAAAATGACACTGCAGTAAAAAATGAGGTGTTGTAACAGATACTTGACAGTAATTGGTTCATCTGAACATAAACTCTCTATATCTTTTCTTAGTCCCAGCCTGACCTTCCACCCTACTGACAGCCTCCATTCATTTTAATCTCACCTATCTGTCATGTCTATCTTTCAAGTTTCAAAAGCAGTGATCAGCCAAATACAAACTAAAAATGAAGCGAAATGTTCTCCCACACAAAACTGTAATACATTGAAAATATTTCGTCTTAGTTATTCCAATATAACAAAGTACAACAAGATTTTTTTTCCAAGCACATAAAAGCTTCAAACATGTATCATTGTTTTTGTAAGAAATGTATAGTAACTGAAACAGTATTCAAGTGGATCAGTATTCAACTTCAACACCACCATAGCTGCTTCATTGCTGGCGATCTGCCGGTCGGTAGGATAAATGAGAATAAGATGAAGACTAAATTCAAGCTGCTTCTAGAACACACACTCTGTCGTCAACTCCTTAAAGCAGATGAAGTGTTCAAGTCCAATACAAATCCAATACAGCAAATACAGCTAAACAAGTGATATGATGGCACTCTTTAAAAACATCAGCACCAAGACCCCACACTACCCCCTGACCTCAGCTCTTTAAATACAAGCTATTAATATGTATGCTTCTGTTTAACATCAAAATGGCATAAATAAGAATGCACTCGTCCTGTAAAGAAAGAGCACAGTAATAGTCTCTATGGAAATCAAAGCAGGGGAGATTCTTTGCGGACTCACCAGCTCGGATGTTCTCTGTGTAGGCTCTCCCAATATCCTCTTGATTTGACTCCTCTTACATTTGTAACGTTGACAGAGGTCCAGCCTCTGACATCCAACACTTGCCAAACACACACACACACAGAACAAACAGTGCTTTCTCCCCAACACAAACCGTTAACTCAAACACATACCAGCACATGCATCTGTGGTCTCCTGCACGTAACATTAACAGCCCGGTTCATGGAGATGGATTAAACCTAGTCTTTGGCTAAGATATAATGTCATTGCTGATTCAGCACTGGAAGCTTGGCATGTTTATATAAGCCTAGGCTTAATTTGGGTCTGGGAAAAATATGACTTGGGTTTAACAAAACGGATAGATTAAGGCCACTGTGAATTGAAGTATATATAAAACCATAATTGGAGACTGTGTAGTACAAACTTAAATACTGCTATAAATCTAAAAAGTACACTTTACATCCAAAGGCTTGTAGACCCTGACCTATCCATTGTTTCTCAAAGAATTTTGGACCTCCTGGTTGTAGTAACAGCATCAATTCTTTTCAGAAGATGTTGAAACATTGCTGGTAGGATTTGATTGCATTCGGTCATAAGAGCATTAGTGAGGTCGGGTACTGATGTTGAGTTCTTGATCGCAAACCCTGCTTCAGCACATCCCCCTGATAGAGCTCCATCATTCCAGAGAATGCAGTTCCATCAGAAATATGTCATATTTTTATTTGGAGTTTGTTGAAGTCTGTTTTGTTTCTCCTAACTTTACTTTATTTCTCAGTTTTCTTCTCTCTAATAAACTTATGGATCTCAAAATTGTCAAACCTTGGTAGCTTTAGACTTGGTAAAAACTTTAAACTTGGTAATTGATCCCTAAGACAAATTACAGATATTGTACAGGCTCAACAAGATTTTTTATTTTTTATGGATCTTATCATTTATCTGAAGATCTGATTTCTTGAAACAAATACGGATCAGA
Organism: Nannopetersius ansorgii; assembly: GCA_037974605.1. Classification (NCBI taxonomy): domain Eukaryota; kingdom Metazoa; phylum Chordata; class Actinopteri; order Characiformes; family Alestidae; genus Nannopetersius; species Nannopetersius ansorgii. Next base: position 13,317,491 of record JBBPDE010000015.1, on the reverse strand, counting down.
GCAGTGAGAGAAAAGAAAGAGAGGAAGACTCTTTCTCTGGAGCTTTCACCCTTTCTCTGAGATAATGGTCAAAATCTCATATTGAAGTTAAACTGAGCTCAGTTATGTCGAAGAGAAATAGACTGGACAAGAATGGTCTAATTTTGATTTTTTTTTTTTTCTTTTCATTTCCTTTACCCCCTAGTGAAGCACTGGTCATTGTGACCTCAGGCTCATGTCCAACTGCACAGAAGCATCATGTTCTGTTGCCAATGCTTTTCTTTGGAGATTATTCAAGCTGTATCAGCAACAAGTGCACCTTATACTAATAAGAAGAGTTGTCTGGATACTTTTGAATATGTTAAAGAATGGATGGCTCTCAACTTCTTAAATTTTAATGAAAACAAAATGGAGGTTCTTATTTTTAAGCCCAGTGCCAGTAATAACTTCCCTAAATTGGACCTTGGTTCCTTAGGACCTTATGTTAAGTCCTCAGTACGGAACTTGGGTGTAATTATGGATGGAGACTTCAAAATGGATAAGTAAATAAGCTCTGTGGTCAAGTGGTGGTGGCGGCGGCGTAGTGGGTAGGATGCCTCTAGACCAAGAGGTCCTGGGTTCGCATCCTACCTTCAGCACGCCGCCAATGGTTTCCTGAGCAAGACCCTTAACCCCGAGTTGCTCCAGGGAGACTGTCCCCTGTAATTAGGAATTGGAAGTCGCTTTGG
>JBBPDE010000015.1:13296025-13312633 GCA_037974605.1 Nannopetersius ansorgii | reverse complement strand
CCCACCTCTGCCTCTGGTTGGCTTACCATGAAATTTTACTCCACCTTAGCCAATCATCATCCCTTATGCGGTTGTCTTGCCCTCACCAAAGAAAAGAAAAAAGCTTTGCTGCTCCTGTGGTTTAGAGCCTGGTCATATGAAAACAGCTTAATTACAGTAACGCGCCGCGTATTATTGACAGTAACGGTAACGGCGTAACGATGGAAACAGTAATTGGTTAGATTACCCGTTACTGAAAAATTACTTTTTTTCCAGGAACGCTGTTATTTTAACGCTGTTATTCCCATCACTGCTTTACACTACAGGTACCTATCTTACACCGATCTGCATCAGTTTCATTAACCTTTAGTGCACTCAGTTGATGGAAATCCGTCATAGCGACGGAAAACTTTAAGTAATGATTGAAGTGCTTGCAAAAAATAGTGGAATTTTAATGAAATTTATGGCCCTGGCTCAAACAGCCAGTTTGTAAAGTGGCACCTTATAGTCATGCGTGACCACAGCACAGCACAGCACATAGTGTGAACAGTGACAAATTCTTTCTCTGTCCATTCACCAAGTGAAGCTGTGGTACAGCCAGTGACACAGTGCCCAGGGAGCAGTCCTGGGATTCGAACCCATGACTTCCTAACTAGGCCATCAGCAGCCCCCATTATCACTCATTCTCATTGGTGGAAGGGCACTGTCGGAATCAGTTGTGGTTATTGTTGAAGTATTGTGGGGGGGGGGTTTAAATAAAGGCACAACTTCCTGAATGTTTGTCTTAGTTTTTTAGTTAAACAGTGTCATGACAATAAAACAGCCTTCACTGACATCTCAGAGTTGCAAAATCAATTCAATTTAAATCTATAAAAATAAAGAAATTAAGATTCAAAAGTCCTAGTGATAGTCAATAAAGACAACAAAGTGAAGTGAAAGGCCAAAATTCAAGTCTTCAAATTCTGAATAAAACCAGTCTCAAAAAAAAAGTATTTCTGTTAATTGAACATACAAGCTGTCCTTGATATTGTGTGAAATGTTCACAATTAATAAACCAATGAAGTCATTTTCTAAATAAAACTTACATTAGAAGTAAATCGTGTTTTGTCTTCTCCTGAAAAATTGCCATTTCATACATACATTTTTGGATATATCATGCATTATATAAAGTCTAAATATAAAGTAAACATTGTAGGTAAATCCTGGTGGAACACTGTGTATTATCATTAGTGTCAATGTAAAGGCACCATTCTTTTATAGACATATTGCACTGTTGTTAACATTGACGAATAGTGTGCGAACCGCTAAACACCAACAGCCTACAAACACTTTGTGTTTGAGATGAGTCCCTTTGGCTTTGAATTATAAAAAACATTTCAAACATGGTCAATATCTCCCATAATTACACAATAACAAGTACAAGCTAGGTACAATTAAGACTGTATCTGGTACAAAAGCCAACAATATAAAACACCAGTAAATAAAAATGGAAAAAAGAAAAGGAAAAAGTAAAGGGCTCTGGAGAGTCATTTATGCTCAAGTGTAGGGAATGTAACCGTGGAGCTTCCCGAGTGCACCAAAGCCTCTGCACGACTGGTGAAGAGGTAGCATGTTCAGTTATGCAGAAGAGGTGTGGTCTCATCCGCTCTATAAGAGCCTTCCAGCGGAGCCTTACGGTAAATCACAAACTGCACAGATATCTGAGGAGAGGAAGTCAGGGATAATAATGATTGTAATAAACTGTGAACTCACACACTCACACAGTCACACACACATTTGTTTGAAGGTGTTCACAATCTCACGGACATAGAACAAAATGTTCTACACTTTATAATCACATGTGTAAGGCTGGAATGATTGTGTTTCCTGTGTTCCTAATCAGTTGCTACTGTTAAGTCAGTCTCTACCTAATGCAACAATAACTGTATGTAAGCTTATTACTATTAGAGCAGCTGATAGCCTAATGGTTAGGGAGTTTGCCCTGCGATCAGGAAGTCATGTGTTCGATTCCCAAGACTGCTAAGCACCTCTGAGGTACCCTGAGCAAGGTACCATCCCCACACAGCTCCCTGGGCGCTGTGTTCCTGGCTGCCCGCTGTTTCACTTGGTGAATGGGTTAACCTATAGAGGAAGAATTTCATGCTGTTCATACTGTGTGCTGTGGTGAGTTCACGTATTACAGAATGGTCGCTTTCACTTATTCCAGTTACGTTGTGCTATTTGGTGGATACTAGCTTCCAGTCAGCAAAAAACGCACTAATAAACAACTGGTTTATGGGACAAGACTACATTGCATCTCATCAAGGTAGCTCAGCAACTATACACACAGCGTTTTATGCAAATGCCAGGCTCTGGGTAACCAAAATTCAACCACGCTGAACCAGTATCTTCAGTACAAACTAACCGCCGCCAGAGGCTGCACACTTCTCAGTACCAGAAATCCCGATTCACTCTGATGTTTTGCGCGAGTAAAAAGGATACAATGAGGTCGAGTGTGAGAGTTCCTAGACTTCCGATGAGCCACGGCAGGTGGTGGACCATGTAGCTTTCCTCGCCCTGGCCACGCTCTGGGTTCTTTAGCAGCACGCTTAACCCGTATGTGACGTTACCCAGAATGACCAGCGCGAACAAGAAGTATGACACACCTTCTGTTGACTTCCTTTTAAACTGCAGACAGGGGGGAGAAGATTATACATACTCACACATAGCAAAAAACAAGACTGCATTTAACTACACTCTGTATTTTTAGACACCTGACTAGGAACAATCAAAGAAAACGTCTCCTCAACTGGGAACTCCTACACAGAAAATTGGTGAAGTTCAGTGCATGACATCCAATCAATAGCTGTTCAGAAATTAAGCACCACTTATCTACTTCTAAATAAGACTTTGTCTCAAACATACACAGTAAATGTTTAAATCTATAATACTGACCATAAAGTGTTGTTCTGAGAAATGTGTTGTTCTGAGAAATGCATTAAAGACTTTGAAACTTAACACTATTTGTAACTTGTTCCTACACCTTATAGCTCAAAAGCATGGAAGCTGAAACCTGGGGAAAAAAAATCAGGTTATTTGGATGGGTGTTGAAATGATTGTGACTTACATTTGTGTACATCTGTGGTAGCCTGGAGCACAGGTAGAGCAGCGAGGAGGCTGAGCCGATCGTAAAGCCAATGATCTCCTTTGTGGTGAAAGGCTGAACAGCACAGTGAGTGAATGAGGACCGGTGATTAGATATATATTAAATCAGGACCAAAGATTATTTTAAATGGAGACTGCACAATAAATAGATCACAGTAAAACAAAGCCAATTTGCAGCCGTGTTCATAGTTCGAATGCCATTTGTAATTCATTATTATTATTTAGCTAAATAAGTTGAATTTCAATTGTGTTATCCGTGGCAGATGTAATGTAAAGTAAGTGTAATGTAATGTAATGTAAAGGACCACTGAACTACTATTGCATATTCTTTGCAGCGCAAAATTAAGAGAATTGATAGCACTCAAAAACAATAAACCACTTTAAAAACCGAAGACAGCTGTTACTCTTTACCTGCACTGAACTGATCTGTTCCTCCACAGCCAGCAGTGATCGGCCCCTAAAGCCAGAGACGGCATCTGACCGCCCGTGTGGAACTGGAAGCTGTAGCAGTGAGGCTGACACTCCAAGCAGACAAAGCACTGCAGCTGCATTCAGTACAACTCTATCTCCACCTATTGACCAAAGCAGAGGAGCACCAGTCAACATTTCAGTCATCAGCACATTCCTACTCTGGTTAACACATGCTAGAATTATGCTGAATAATGTGGAGCACAGGAAGAAAAAAACAGTGTCGCTCTCCTGTTAAGTAGGTCAGCGATTAACGTTCTTAAGACTTGGGGCCCCCAAGCTCTAAAACATATAGTGCTTACTATGTTAGCATTATCACAGCAGGGCAAAACTGTATCAAGAGAACTACTACATACTGAAAAAGTGAATACTTTCTAGTATAATCTGTACAATGTATATGTACTTTATAGAGAGTTTACTTTAAACAGAGATAGGTGTCCTGTCCAGCATCTTTAAACCAAACATGCACAAGACTGTATTAGTGACAAATCTACAATTACAATATAAAAGTACACTCACCATTCGCTATTCTATTACTCATTGTGTAGTAAAAATACATGCTCAACATTACAAGGTCAGCCAAGACGTAGTACACTGCAGTGTATGTCTGTAAGAGAGATAAGATACAGAGACAAGCAGAATCAATTAGACAACAAAACATGAAGAAAAAACAGGCAGAATGCTGACTGAAAAGATTAAAGGTATTGGTTTCCAAGGATTCTCTCACAGCTGATTTCCATGCTATGAAGGAGACCAAAGCCATTAATCACCATACAAATACATTACAGGAGCATTCCACCAGTGTTTCAACTTTTCAGTGTAATTGAATCATTAAGATGTAAGCAAAGTCATTCACAGCTTTATTGATGTCACAATTGTATTGAAGATGGGATTCAGGAGCCTAAATCCTTTAATGGCTATTAAAGCTATCTAACAGAGCATGCATTCGGATGCCTGTCTGTTTTACACTGTATTACAATAGCTGTGGAATAAAGTTCAGGCCTAAAACCTCATTTAATGCCCATTCACAGTGTAGAGTTACATGTGGTGCATCATAAGGAAAACAGGAAAATAATTTTTTAGGTTTAACATTTTTACCATTGTCAATGTTACATATAAAATCCAATTCAATGATATGTTAAATACCAAAAACATTGGAATTTCCCTTTAATCAACATCCATTTCCCACTAACCTGAAGAGGAAGCTGGTCGGCCAAGAAAGAGCCAATAAGATTACAGGAGTCCCCGGCTAACCACAGCAAAAGGAACCAAATGGACAACGCATTATTCATGTTCCCAGTTTTGCAAGATTTGTAGTACTGTCTGAAAAGCAAGAAGAAAAAAATAAACAGTAATGACCATCTTCCTGTAACATTTTCCATTTTAAATGTTTATGGTTTTTTGTGAAATGCGTGTTTCTAAAGTAAGATATGAAGCCAAACTGACCTCCCACAAACTTCCAGTGGACAAAAAACTACATGTTTCGGATTCTACATGGTCTTATTCACATCACTCAAATCAATGTGGGCAAATCAAATGAATGTATATGACAAATGTTTCTAGAGCTCCAATGGAAGCAGGTTGAAGGTCATTTTCTAGCCATATCTCACTTCAGAAGGACATGTTTCACAAAAATTAATTTCAATAATTGTAGAAAATGACAGTAATGATATGCAGAAAAAGAAAAAAAATTTCTCACACATCTCTCTCCATACCCCAATTGTAGTAAATTAAACAAAACATATTTGGTATCCAGAGTTTGTATCTACGGAAGGTAACAGTGGATATCTAGGTCACCTAAATCTTTAATGACTGAAATAATAAGTGCCCCCTTATTAACACACATGAACACAGCACACAGTGTGAAATTCCTTCTCTGTATTTAACCCATTCACCAAGTGAAGCAGTGGGCCCCCAGCAACAAGATGGGCCTGAGAAGCAAAGAGTGGGGAGGGTACCTTGGTCACAGGTACCTCAGTGGTGCCACTGGCAGGCCTGGCCTTCTGATCGTTGGGGCAATAATAACAGTAATCATCTAATAATATTATAATAAAATTATAAATAGCAGCATTATTAATAATCACAAACCACACACACACACTCAGTAGACTGGCATTGTAACTACAGAGTAAAACTAAAGACATAAATACTAGTCTGTCTCTGTTGTGGGAAAGAGAGTGAACAGATTTTTGGGGGGGATCTTGCCTGGTGGATAGTCAGTTGCCCCTGCAATCACTGTAAATGGCACTACCGGGTAAGGTACTGTTCTAGTGTTACTGGCTGCCCACAGCTTCATTTGGTGAATGGGTTAAATACACTGAAGGAATGTCACTCAGTTCACACGATGTGCTGTGGAGTGTTCATGTGTGACAAACGACACTTAACTGAGGAGTTACTCACGGGAAACTGGACACCATGAAGCACAAAATGGACAGTAGTCCAAGGATGACGCTGGCCATGTCCCGGGCATCCTGGGCACATTCCCCCAGGCCGTTCCAAACCCACTCGGAACCGTTGGGGCAGAGGGAGCTAAAGTTCCCATTTCCGCCCAGGAGAAACCCACCACGAGAAAGAGCCCCATCCGACATCCCTGTAAAACACCACACAGTCTGTCACACACACCAAAAGGACACGAAGAGAGTCATGAAGAGCGCAGTTTACACGATCATCTCACTGTCAGAAACCAGAATAGGCCTGTCTTAAATATGAAACTGGTCAAAACCCCAAGTCCTTAAGACATAAGCCTAGAAGGACCCTGGAACAAATGTCTCGTACTGGTTAAAGGGTACATATCCGTAAACAGGCCTCAGAGAGGATATTTACCTTCCGATCACCCTGAACAGAACAGCCCGTCTCAACTGAACACAACAACACACGGTCAGACCCGACCGACAACCAAGGCTCTGATTGGACATGGACAATGGCGTCACTGTACGTCATCGACACGAATCAAGAACCACCGGTCTTTTAAATAGGGGAAGCGATGTATAATATACACGAACACACAATTCATATTCTTGTTGGTATTCTTACTATTGTGATTATTTTTAATTTCATCATAAAATAATATAACTAACAAGACCTGAAAACACGGAGCTCTTCAGTTTCACTTTAACAAGCATTCAAACACTTCTGACAGGGAAATTATAACTTAAGAGTAATGTGTGTGTGTGTGTGTGTGTGTGTGTGTGTGTGTGTTTTACTTTTACGTTTTAAGTTCAGAGCAAAATGTTGCAATGATCTGCCTGCGTAATAAAAATATTGGGACACGTCTGTTTTCCATCTTTTGGGCAACATACGTCCAGTGAAGAGCGACCTTAATGGCCAACACCTTTAGAATGAACTTGAACGGAGATTGCGAGCCAGACCTTCTCGGCCAGCATCAGTGCATGGACTCATAAATGATCTACAGAATGAATGGGCACATATTTCCACGTGTTATCTCATTAAAGTCCCTGTTGATGTAATGGTCAAGCGCCCACATACTTTTGTTGATAATGGGTCGGTTTCCCAGACAGGGAATAAGCCTAGTCTTGAACTACCCTTTCCTTTTAAATGGAAACTTTCTATTCACTGCACTACATAATCCTGGACTAGGCTTAATCCCTGTCCGGGAAACCGACCTATAGTGTATCAGTAGTGATATTCGATAAAAGTCCCTGTCCGTTGTCGCCAATTACAGCATAGTGAAACAACTCGTACACTTTTGTATTCATACCGAAGAGTCAGCATGACTATTTTTTTATAGGCCAGTAATAATTCTAAGAAAAGCTATAGTCGCTTAACAACTTACCTCCAGACTTCATGAAGCTCTCAGTGATCTGGAGAGGTCAGGAACTGAGAGAGACATCAGCTGATCTGCTGCCACCTGACCTGCAGATCTGTCAACTCAGCATTCCTTAGGAGGAGACCCATGAACTACAGGCAGGGAGACAACTGGTCCAGGGTCAAGTGCACAGACAGCTTCAAATCATTACAGTACAGAAGGTAAGGAAAGGTACTCTTCCTTTAATGAAATAATGACTACAATTAGAAGAAAATGTTCATACCAAAAGCAAGTTGAACTACAAAATTAAACAATTAACTGGTTATTTTTTAATTAAACTTTGATTTAGCATGTAAACTTCCACACAGCACCATTCACTAACCAGCCCATGTAACTAATTGAAATGCCAGCCTGTTTTTAATTATTTTTGTGATTCACAAGAAATGACTATAGAAGTAAATGCTCCTACCGAAAGCATCAAACTACAAAATGAAACAATTATTTTCATTAAACATTTTCAACTGGTTGTAAAAAATGTATTTAGTATGTAAACTATTACTGAAGTTTGATCCCACATGAAATGTTCCTTCCAAAAGCATCAGACTGCCTAACCTTATATTTCCACAGACGTAATAATAAACAATTAACAGCCTCTTTTATCACGAGGAAGAAAGAGGCTGGAAAGCAGTAATGCAATAACTGATTAGGGCATATATGTGGACCTCTAGGAAAAATGTAATCAAAAAAAAAGTGCAGTGACCGCAAGTGCTGTATCGGTACTGAAATGGAGTTTAACTTTTATAACTATTTTTTGGGGGTCCCTGAAGCTTGTCCTAAACTGCTGCAGCTCAAAACTTGAGACTAACAACAAAGCAAAAACAATGACACTAAATACAAAAGGAATTTCAAAAAGAAATGTCGCTACAAAATTAAGGAACCATTATTTGTTCTTCAAATATACCTTGGAAGGCATAAAGATATCTTAAAAAATACTCAAATGTACAAATTCATTGAAACTCTACTGTAAAATGCTAATATATCCTATAATAAAATATACTACCAAATGCTAGTCAGGACTGGATATTTACATTTACCAGAGGCTTTTATCCAAAGCGACTTCCATTCTCTACCTACAGGGGGCAGTCTCTCCCTGGAGCAACTTAGGGTTAAGGGTCTTGCTCAAGGACCCAATGCTGGTCTGCTGAAGGTAGGATTCGAACCCATTGGTCTGGAGGCAAGTATGCTACCCACTGAGCTACCACCACCACTGGATATAACTGGAAGAACAATAAGACAGTAGCATTTTTTTTTAGAACAAAACTGAAAGTACCATAACGGACTCAAATTCAAGTACCACAGAGAAGCCAGATCTTACTCTTCACCCCACTGCATGCAGCTCACCATGGTAACATACACACAGGTAATCTTAGACTTGCACCCCACAGAAGAGCTTTAATCTCATTTGGTTTCGTAGCAAAAAAAGTGTACATACGTCATACTATATATACACAAGCATTTTATGTACATCTGAGAGGCGAGTTTGAGATTGACACTGTTGAGAAAATACAGGGGTGACTGCTTTATTGGAAAAAAAATGACCACGTAAGTCTATCATCACTGCTCAGACCTGTCTGGTATTTACAGCAGAGCAAAGAATAACAATAAAAATAAAACTGCAACGAAAAAAAAACGCACAAATTACAGGAGCAGGTAAGCAATACTTGTTTATCATACATAAAGACAAGGGCATATTGGAGTTCTTTTTAAAAAGCATAGTTCACAACAGATTTACAAACATTGTCATAAATGATATTTTATAGTAAAGAAACCACCATGTTTCTAGTCCAAACAAATTTCATATTAAATACCGTTTTTCTTTTTTTTGTCAGTACCAACCGATGAGACAAAGACCAGAGACATAATCCTCAAAATCTTCTGATGACCTGATCTCCCAAGAGGAAAAAAAATTATTAAAAGTGTGTGTGTGGGGGGGGGAATCATTGTTCATAGTTTAGGACTCATTTCTTCATATTTTAAAGTTCTTGTTTATGTACAATAACTTCATTGTGAGAAGGATGAAGTAATGGGTGCGTAATCCGAATCGAGTCAGCCAGAAAAGAACGAGATGGAGACTGTGAGGAAGACCAGAAACTCTTTTTTCCTTTTTTGCAGTCTCTATTTCCTGCTGGATCCTCTTCACTTGATGTGGAATAGTTTCTCGTCAGTTTTTAACCTCTTGCGCTTTGGCTGCACAAAGTCGTCGTCCGAATCCTCTGCCGGTTGCTCCTCTTCATCCTCTGCCTGAGGTTGTTTTTCTGCTTCCACTGGAAAACTCTGGTCAGGGTAAATCTCCGCTAGCTTCTCCTCAAAGTACAAACTCACTGCTTTGCCTGCCTCGGCCACCTCGGAGTCCGCCTGCGAGACGGAGAACAGAAGGAGGAGAAGGGAAGGGACGGGGCAGGGGAGGATGGAGAGATCGAGAGGAATGAGAGACAATGGAGTGGAGAGAATTAGAACAAGAGGGTTAAAACTAAGTGTCTCGGTTGCCAACGCAGCAGACCCAACCCTTCATGGCTGTGTGTTTCTTACCTGCACATTACTCTGTTTCTCTTCATCATATACCTGGATTATGCGAGACATCTAAAAAGTGGGCGATGAAAGTGCAATAAAATAGAAAAAAAGAAAAGAAAAAACAGAAAGGGGGAAGAAAGATTTTATACAATCTATACAGAGAGGCGAACACCTCGGCTGTATTCAAAATGTCCAAGGAGCACAATATGCTGTTTGCTAAACACAAAAAAAAACAAAAACAAAACAAACAAAAAAAAACAAAACTCAAATGTTTCTATGGCTATGAAAAAATCTTAGTTTTTTTAGTATTGAAAAGAAAAACCTTCATTCACCTCCATTCACCATAACAATGTAACCAAAGGCCTAAAAGACTGCTGTGTACACCAGGAGTAAAACAAAAATATTATACATATATATAAAACAGGTATATAGTGCTTCTTTGACACAAATTCAATCATTGGAAAAGGCATTATTTACAAACAGTTGACATCTCATATTGACAAATCAACTTTCTCTTGTAGAAAGTAAACATACAATTCCTGATATTCTCACAAAGTGGTTCATGATTTTTCAAAAGAATAAATAAAGCTTAAAGGAGTAGTTTTGAAAACAACCGTCCATTTACCCCAAATATAGTCAATTAGACAAGACATGTTTGAAGTCCAAACTTTGCTTCTTTAGTTTAAAATAAGAGCTCCAAACACTAGAGGATCGTAAAATTATTTTCCAAACTGTTCCTGTAAATCCTGTCAAAAGTTCCTGGCAAACTATAACCAGCTCTTCTTTAATGTAATTTGTGGATGTACTTTTGGACAAAACACCATTTACTGGGAGTAAGAAAAATGAACAAAACCTCACTGCATAGCTAAACGCTGTGGGCTGCAATTTATAAACAGCAAGGTCTTCTCCTGAGTGGGAACGATGATCTAGCATCTAATCTGATCCATGATCAGACCTAGTACTGTCTGAGAAGTCTGTCTGCAATTCTTTCAGGTTCTGTTCATTTTTACAGCTCTCAATAAGTTGATACTGCGTTGGCTGATTAACTGCATCTGGGGCAAGTGGAAAATTGTGTAAATTTCATATTTGTACAAACTATTCCTTTAATAAATATCAGGAATGTTCATCACAGATTAATAACTACTACAAAGTGAACAGATACAGAAACAATAGGATGCGGTTCATTGGTGTCAAAGCCGTTAGCAGTCTTTTGGTCTTTAATAATAACTCTTATTTAGAAGTGCTCAAAATGGGACCTGTCATCATGTACTCGCATTCTTAAAGGTGCATAACAAAACGGTGCGCGACAGTTTTGTATGCCTTCAAGATCCAATTACTTACTGATAAAAAAATTCACGTGAGACTCAAGTTACTTGTCATAGGAGTCTTTTGGTGTTGATTAAAAGCACAAACTGATTTCAAACCAGAAGACTACACTTGGAGTCACCAATGACAATGAAGTGAAGAGACAAATAAAAGCAACAATTAGCCCATCAAAAATGTGTGTCTTAAACCAAAATATGATATATTTATTTCCAACTGACTGGGATAGTTTAGATAAATCATTAGTTGTTTTTACATTAGTCAGTATGTAAAATAAAATATAACCACATCAATGACAACGTACTAGAGCTGCCGATCATTAGTCTGTTAATGGGTATCGCAGCACTGGTCTTTGCAATACTCAGATCGCAGAAGGCTACAATCCACAAATCAGTCTAAACCAATCACAGCTGGTGAGTTACTGGGTGTTTGATTATCATGGTGTTCATAAAATCCTGTACATTTATTTTGGCTTATTGATTCGCCAAGGTGTTTTTAAAAGGGCTTATATTATATATGTTCCTTCCGTTTCATCTTTTACACATGTTTGTTTGGATTAGATTACCAAGAATAATTAATCATACTTATTTATTCTTACATTAATGGGCAGGGCTAAACTGCTCCGAATAACTAGACGTGTATTGGTTTTGTTGTCCATATCATGCAGCCTCACAACATACATGTTCACATAAATGACAAAATGAAAATTCCTCCTTTCAAATGAACCCTACTCTTAACTTCTGCAGCTGAAACTATTTAAATGCATCTATGCTAACAGGTACAGGGTAATCAATCACTTATTCTGATTTACTATTTAAGTTATACAAAGTCTAGTTTGAGTTCATTGTAGTTCAGTGTAATGATTAAGGGTTTTTTCTGTCATTAATCTCACTCTTTTTTTCTAATACCCAAAGTGTTGTTTTTGAAAGCTTTCACCCAAAATGTTCAGCGTGCCTAAAATTCTGTTGTCTCCCTACTTTAAATCAATATTAGATAAAAGTATATATTAAAGCTGACAGCGTTTGGAAATTTGACTACTACAAAACTACTACATTTATTAATGTACATCCATTGTACATATATCATTGGTCTATGTGGGAAATAGTACAGTCGAATATTAGAACAGTATTATAATGCAACAAGCTTTGGAATTTTATTTGAATGAAAAGGGCTTTTTGAGTGAAAAGTCCTTTTAACTGCTGGATCTGATAAGCTTTTGCATTATGGTTACCATAAAGGAAATTTATCTGTATTAACATTTGAAATAGGACTGTTTATGATATTCCAGTGAAACATTACATTATGAACAGTTTGTTCCTTAGCACAGGTATCCTGAGCCAGCCAAGGCTTCTCTGATCTATGGGCGAACCTTCAAACTTTGACAGGCCACGTAATAACCACTATGTACAACCAAATTAAACCAAAATAGCTTTTCTCTAAATTTATAATGTTACATGTATGTTTGCTGAAAGGGTGTTAGTTTGAATACTAAACAGCCAATGTACACAATACACAAACATGTCAAAGTATTCATAGTCCCACTGAGTCCATTCTCTTGTTAGTACAGGTGTGTTGGAAATATAAAGCCTGCATGGTGTAGCAAACACATGCACAAAACACTGCTTGGTTATAATGTGCTACTTCTGACACCAAAACAGACACTCAAAAACAACCTTGTGCCAACATGCAAAAACAAACACTGCCCACATGAGCCCCAACTGAGACAAACAGCTGATGTGTTCATGCGCTCACTCACCTCATTGTACTTGGCACAGTTGCTAAAGACCAGACGGACATCGTACACAAACTCTTTTGGGCTCTGGTAGTGCTGCAGGTGCTTCCGCTGCAGTTTCCTCTTTACCAAATTCAGGTTCATGGGGTGTTTTATGATCTTGTAGTAATTGGGAACCTGGAGAGCAATTAGAGACCAAAATATTAACCAGCTACGTTTTTTTGGGGTGTATCCTTTATGAAATGAGAAATTCTGCTTTGTAAAATATCCTGCAAGCTTTGAGTCAGCATGTCCCAGAAGGTTCTTTCTTCTCTTGTGATTGCATGACATTAGGAAATCACATTTTGCAGATTAAACACATTTTAGATGCTAAAATAGTAATTGATTGAGAATTATTACATTTTTAAATGTACATTTTCATAGTAAACTTCTCAACTCTTGGCACAAAATAAACAGAACTTTGCGAATCTAAAAAGATTTAATCTAAAAGTATTCATTTTTACATTTGCCACAATCAGCAGAGCAGGACCGACAGGGAATAGCTTACCGAGGAAGGAACGGGCTCCTGAAACTCTACACTCAGTTCATGACAAAACACATAGAGCAGCAGGCGCTCACATCTCTGCAAAGGGGAGAATCAAGAAAAGAAGGGATACAAAACATTAAAGAAAAAGAAAAACAAATGCTGAGGTGATAAAAACTGAACCTGATTAGCAAATGAAGTGTAAAATCAACAGTGCCCTGTATCAACAGGAAAAGAAAGGTGAAATCAAGCAGAAAAACAAGCAAAGGGATCTCGTTGCTTTCCGAGTGTCAAGCTGAAGACCTACAGATCAACTCACCCTCAGATCCTCAGGACTCAGACCCGGCTCATTTTCTTTCTTACTCGGAGGGTCATCATCACAGTTATACTCCATTTCTGGACTGGTCATACTTCTGCAGAACGTGCACATCCAGTCTCCACTGTACCAGAGAAAGTGATGTGGGGTGGGGCAATGTGTGGTAGAGGGAGTGGTGGGGGTTGTGGGGTGGTTGAGGAAGAGAGTAATCTTTAAGTAAAACTTTATTTTAATACATACATATTTAAACAGGTTTATACAAATTCATTATATTAATATAAATAATATATATGTTAAGTAAATACACTATTACTTAGCAGTTAATGCTAACAATATATTGATATTTTTTATATGATGCATAAATGTGTAATTTATGCACACATTTATGCATCATGTGTAATAAATATCATATCTCAAGACATAGCAACAGTTAGACGCATTTTGTCTAACCTGGGTAAGGAGCGTAGTATAGGGATGTGGCAGGTAACATGGAAGACTTTAGGGCAACGGTCACAGCATAGGAGCTCTCCTCCATTCTGACACACAGCACACCAGTCTTCATTCGGGTCGTCTTCCTTTCCCTCTGTGCTCACCTGGCTGTTAGCATTAGCCTGTAAGCTGCTGCTCCTCTGGGAGCGATGTGAGACAGTCTGGCTGCCATTGGTCAGAGGAGCGCTGGACGCATTTGTGATCTGGGTCTGCATGCTGCTGCAGGGTGGATTCTGTGGTTCCATTTTAATGTTCTCTCCCAATGTTCTTAAAACATCCTGTACAGAACCAGTGGACACAGTACCCAGGACAGGAAGTGGCGGGGTTGCACTGGCCTCTGGACTACTCATCTAGACAGGTGTGATGGAGAAAACAAACAGGAATAAAAAAAGAAAGATTCAAATTAAAGTAAACCATTTCAGCCAAGGACATGGTCACCCACCACTCAACAAAAATCATTTATCATCATGGAGATCCAATAGTTTCACCATACAAACTGGCAGAAAAAGTACCATATTCTGTTCTATATCCCTGAAATGGGTATGATCAAGGAGAACCTTTTCTACAAGCAATTTCTGACCAAAAAGATGATGGAATTTTAACATAAATTTTAAGCATAGTAAAAGAATCTTTAAACATAAGACATCACTCAAATTTGTGAATGAAGATGCTCATTAAAAATTCTGTAATCTTCAGAGTTTTTTAATAATCTGCTTTTTAGAACTTGTCTACATCTCAAACCCTCAAATTACCACGTCTGCTTCTTTTACACATACAAGCGATAAAGTGGCAAAGTTTCTTCTCTTTTTACAAAAATAGGATTGCCCAGAAGATGGCTACGAATGGAAACTTTCCAATCAAACATAGAACAAACTGGGGTCGGGCTTAACTAATTTGGGGTCATCATAATTGTGCAACAATTTTGCAGATGATGCAGACAAATGCTGAAAGACCTTTCATATTGAAAGACTTTTAAGAACATTTGAATGTAGTCTTGAAAGCACTAGTAGATTTGTAAAAAGTCTGAATACCATGCAAGCGCTTCTGCGGCCATCTTTCCCCCTTTCAGTCTTGACGTTGGCTCCTGAAAAACCACACTCTTCTTCCACTCCAGGCTCCTGTTTAACCTTTACCTGGTCTACAGCTGTGCTCCCAGTCCCCGACCGACCTGCTGATCCACAGCTATAACACATACACACACACCCCTCTTAAGTACAAAAAATTCCAAGAACACTTCTCTGCGTATAAAGACCAAGAAGAACTAATCTGTGGTCTACAGCTCTTCAGAAACATTGTGCAACTTATTCCACACAAAGAAAACAAGTACATATTGTCCATGTTGCTCTTAAACAGCGTAATACATGGGGATGGGTGCGGGGGGCATTCAAGCAATGAACAACACATGATACTGCAGTGCAATTTACCTGCCGCGACTTCCTGTACTAGAGGAACTGGATGGCCGGGCTGGGGTTAACGAGTTTGATAACCCTGGACAAGAAAAATCAAGCCAAAACACACATTACAAATGAAATGTAGTGGATTAATTTCATATAATTTCATGGGATGAACACAAAACCAGTACATATACTGAAAATCAGTCATGGTTTTTGACCAATTGAAGAAAGTCAAAAGGTACCTGATGACCCTGGAGAGTTCGTTGAAGGTCCTGGTGAGGCGTTAAGATTGTTTGTGGGTGCTAGAGATAGCGACTGCGTACTAGCGGATATGTAGCGGCTTAAAAGATTATCCAAAGTGCTGGAACCTGCATCTTCCAACTAAGAAACAAGTTTCAGTGAGTAAAACATGGGTATACCCAAATCTAAGATTTTGTCCTGAGAACAACAGAACAGTAATTTTTACAGCGCTAAATTAGTTGCAATGTCCCATGTCAAAAAAACAGAGTGAGAGCTTGGTGGTGGCAGCAATGTGAGTGTACCTGGATGGGGGGAATGTCAGGCAGGCAGGGCAGGTTCTCAGGGTTGGTGACTGAGGGAATGAGTTCAATGGGGCCCACCACTGGGCTGGTGGGACCCCTGTGGCCATGTGCACTGGCCATACTGGCACTGGTAGGGCTGGTGGGGTTTGCAGCACTGACGTTGTGTAGTGATGCCACAGGGAAGGGGCCTGCGTGACCAGGGTTGGAATGCTACGGGGGAAAAGAAAATGGTCGTTTTCAAAGGGCAGGTGATGTTTTAAAGCTGAACAGAGATTCAACTCAGCAGCTTAGGGAGTCCTCCGTTTACAGCAAGGGTTTTCCACCCAATGTCTGTTCTCATCTTTTACAGTCAATTACTACA
>JBBPDE010000015.1:13263597-13288669 GCA_037974605.1 Nannopetersius ansorgii | reverse complement strand
CACCCTAGCAACGGCCTTGGGCCGGTGCCAGGAACAGGGGGAAAGTCAGATAATAAGAATTGTTTGGGTTAAGGACTTAGTACGATCTCTGTACACAATTTTAACAGAAATCTAAACGTCCATAACTGGTCTCAATCTCTGGCCTTCAGAGCCTGACCACATAAATGCTCTACAGAATGAATGGCCACAAATTCCCAATGGTCAGGGGTCCCAATACTTTTGTATAGTTGTATGTGTGGGGGGTTGAAGTTGAAGTTTCTTGTCATTTAAACAGTGTACAGAGTACAATGAAATTCTTACTTGAACACCATCTTCACAGAACATAAATCATGAAAGACATGAAAGACAGCAGTGTAGCAACAGTAACTAGTCGCAGGTTGAGTTGTATAATATAATGTAAAGTGACAGTGCAGTGTAAAGTTGTGAGTGAAGTGTCAGTGAAGCTACAGTATAGCTAAAGTGTTGTGTGCTATAGTATTACGCATAGTATGAAGAACAGATGTACAACAGAGAGGACCACAGTGTGTGACCCCAAAAACGCAGAAAGAGTTCCAAGTGTGCGTGAATACAGTATTATGTCAGACACTCTATTCTAGCAGCAGAGTAATAAAATTTACACAAGGAAAGAGACAAGCACATCATGGTGTATCAGGAAAGGAGGGCTGAAGGAATGTGCTGACCATCTCTCCAAGGACATCACAAAGATCTTGACCCTGTTGAACTCCATCACCCCACTGTGTCTGAAGTTCTGAAGTCTGCCACAACCACTCCACTTCCAAAAAACTGTCATTACCAGCGTCAATGACTCCTGTCCTGTTGCACTTACTCCCATCATAATGAAGTGCTTTGAGATGATCCTGCGGCACATCAAAGCCGGCTTCCCACCCATGTTTGACCCCTACCAGTTCACCTACTCATCAAAAAGGTGTACAGAGGTTGCCATCACAACTGCTCTTCACGCTGTACTCTCCCACCACCAGAGAATCTATGTGAGGATGCTCTTCACTAACAGCTCTATTTTTAGCACAGGCCCCCCAGGCAGCCTGTTCTCTAAACTCACCCACAGAGGTCTCTAAACTTCTAAGTAAAACCCAAAACCTAATAATAGACTTCAGTATGAATAGTGCAGAACCCAACACACTATACATTAAAGGGGACTGTGTGGAAAGACTTATGGGTAACCCATTGCTGAGGTTCTCCCTTTGACTATCAACGCAGTACTAGTCAAAAAGGCTTCTCTTTTTCTCTCATTTTCTCTTTACTGCAGTCCTTGTACCACTGATCCAAAGAGAGTGTGCTGACGTGCTGCATCTCCATGTGCGAACTGCTCAGTAGCGGACTGAAGAGCTCTCCTGAAAGTCATCAACACCCCCCAGAAATTCACTGGCTCTGCACTGCCCTCTCTGGAAGAAACTGTTCAGCTCTTCCTGCTTCCTAAAAAATGCATCCCACCCCGGGCCTCATCTGTTTAAGCTGCTCCCCTCTGACAGGCATTTAATTTAGGTCAATCACGTCACGGTCGAACGTATTTAAGAACAGTTTTTACCTCAGAGCCATTAGAGACACACTGACTCTTACCTCTACTTTAACAGGCACTAAATCACATATTCATTACGCCCAGTCGTTTGCACTACTGGCCACAGAATGTTTTATGCCCTGATGTTTATTGGCACCTTATATGAGAACATCACTGTTGACTATGGGCCAGGTGCAATATTGCAAAGGGTTGTCTATTTCTGTAGTGTCAATATTATACATTTTTATTCTATATTTACAATGTCTTTTGTCTATCTTACATTTGATCTATATTTATATAGACAGTATATATTTATTAAAATATTTAAGATTTAAAAGTCATTAAGATTGTGAGCCACTTGTGTTGTACCCTGTGCAATGACAATAAAGCTCAGTCTCAAATGAAGTAAAGAGCAACAGTAGTATATTTATTTGTAAAAAAATCCCAAAGATGATAGCAGCAGCAATATAACACATACATTTATATTTAATAGATAGGGTGGCTGTTTTATTTATTTTTTTCTCTCTCATCCTGACAGTGAAGGCCTGTATGCCATAGAAGCGTTTGCCAGATGGTAGGAGGGAAAAGAGAGTGTGTTAAGGGTGTGTGGGGTCATTCACAATGTTATTGGCTTTATGGGTGTAGAGCATGGGGAGAGAGAGAGAGTCTGAGGATCATTTCGGCTGTCCTCTCTGTCTGGTGTGATTGCCAAACCAGACCATGATGCAGCTGTTCAGGGTGTCCTCTGCAGTACCTCTGTAGAATGTAGTGAGGATGAGGGTAGTCGCGGCAGGAAGTGGAGATGCTGGACATAAGATTCTGATGTTGAGGATCCATGTGAGGTTCTCAGTGAACTCTAAGAAACTTGCTTTGAAAGATCTCCACAGAGGAGCCATCGACATTCAGTGGACAGGGATCACGATCACGATGGTTTCCCGAAGAACCATCTCTGTTGTTTCTGCACAACTCTGAGGTGTTTTACTTCCTGTGTGTAAAGCCATGTCTCACAAATCAAACCCATCATTTACGGTATTTAGCAGATCCTTATCCATAGTGACGTATATTAGGACTCTAGTAGTCCACATTTTCAGAAAAGAAAAAAGCTATATTTAAATCAACATCCGCTATTTAACCAAGTTACCGCCAGCTACAGATCCTGTTAGAGGTTAAAGCATAAGTAAGGATAACATGGAGTTAAGAGAAGTTTTTGAAAATAAAATACAGGGAAAAAGAAATTAGTGAGTAATAACTAAGGCTCATTGAAGAGGTGTGTCTATAGACGACGCTACTCTTCTTTTGAGCAACGGAGCGGAGGTTCAAGCCGAGCAGTGCTTGATGCCCCGAGAGGGCGAGCAGTGAACACGTCGCTTGATCAGAGCAGATAAGTAGACAGCAGTGTCATCACAAAACTTGATGATGCTTTGCTGCACTGTCATGAATCAGCAGCATGAACAGAAGTGCACTCAGCAAACAGCCCCGGGGGCTTCCGTGCTCAGCGTGGTGGCGCTGGAAAACCCGTTCCTGACTAACTCGTATCTCCCTCGTCAACTCACTGTTCCCCATGTAGTGAAGAACCTAATACCTGGGGAAGATCGTGATCCGACTGTGTCATAAAGGAGCCAAAAGCAAGACTTAACAAGAAAGCAAGACAAACTGACACATCTAACATTTTAGAACACAATTTAGATTGTATTTTAAATACACATAGTAAAAGAAATTACATTCATTAATACTTCAGTAATACTTTATAAAAAAACAGAAGACTGTACAAATAAAAAAATACCCCCAAAAATTGTATACAGTTTTTCACATTTATTATTTGTTACATTTTATAAAATTTATTTTTGGGGTATTTTGTAATATGCAAATAAATTGTAATGTATTTTAGCCCATCCCTGGTTTGAAAAATTGGGATATATTACGACAGGTATTCCAGCCATCTTTCTGTACACTGCCTCACCATTCTCACTGATCAAAGCCACCACTGTTACGTCATCAGTAAACATGATGATGCACAGTCACACAGTCGTGAGTCAGGGCAGCGTGAACAGCAGTCCTAGTCCAGGAGATTCAACACACCAACACACCATTAGATGTGTCAGATTAGGCTTGGAGCTAAACTGCAGTGTGGCAGGAGAAGGATTGGGCACACAATACGATTAATCAGTTAGAGAACAAGTGGTTCATTCGAGTTGATGTGTTTATTCACTAGTATTTAAAAATAGGGCTCTTATTCACACATGGAGAAGTGTGCATTGCTAATAACTCATATTTACCAAATTATAAAAAAAAAAAACAATTTCATATGAAGGCATTTATTTGAAAAGGGCACAGAACACTTTAAGGTTATACAAAACACCCATATAAAACTGTACAAAATGTAAAAGTATTTTTTAAAAGTGTCTTTGCAGAATCTAAACATTTAATTTGTAAAAAAAAAAAAACAAAAGAAAAGAAACAATGAAAGATACAAGATTAAACACTTACAAAAACGTTTAAGAAGCATGATCAGTGTGCCTCAGAGGAATTATAAATACATAACATCTGGAGATGAGAAACATCTCTTCGTTTTAATTATAGTTACATTTGAAATACTTTGTTCCCATTTGGAAAGCTTTTGGGTGTAAAGGGAATACCTTCCAGAATTATTGCTTACTTTAAAAGAAATTGTTTTGTTTTCTGAGTTAGAAAAGACAAAAAAAGATCAGGGTTAGTGTAAAAAGAACTACTTCATTAGTCCCAGTCTTACAGAAATTAACCCAAAGCCTTCTGTTTTAAACAACATGACACACACTCCTCCCTTTCCTTTCAGCTCTAATTTAGTCCTTCTTTGTTGCTTGTTTACAAAAATCCATTTCCAGTTTTTCAACCAAAGGCGACTGCACAGGCACTCCCAGCAGGAGCGTATTCAGGGTGGAACAGGCCCAATCACGGCTTGACCTCATCTCCACCCGACTGGTTGGTTTTTCCCGCAAAGAGAAAGATCACTGCAGCGATCCCTGAATCACAGCCCTCCTCTAAGCATAACCACAGCCTTTGTCACTTGGCTCTCCACAGTGAGCTTTTTCTGTGCTTACGCAATCCCTCACTTCTTCTGTAAGAACTTCATCTTGTTCCCTGAAAGCACAACAAACCGTCAGCGGGAGGACAGGAGTACGAACAGTTTTCCCTTTGCAGTAGAGGTGACTATCTTACCAAGTCCCTTGAGGAATTTGTTGACGCTGCTGGGTTCGGGTTCAGGAGAGGAGGCGAGGTATTCTGCTGCTCTAACTTCAAACAGGCCTTTTGGAACAGAAAGACAAGACTAAGGCACACGCTAACACAATAAATGAAGGGTCACATGCTTCCCCATCCTCATTGCAGTTTCTTCTCATTCTTTGGACAATCAGTTCATTGATGTTTGTGTTGGGGATGAAATAAAGAACTGAGATGGTGAAAAAAGTCTAATGCGACTTTTTATGAAAGTATGTGCACAGTCCTATTTAAGTGGAGGTTAGAAAACAGTGACCCATTAATAGAAAATATTAAAATAAAACAAAACTCAATTCATACTTTAATGAGGAAGTGAGGTACAACTCTCACCACCTATACTGGACTTATACACCGCCACATTATCCAAAAGACATAGACCGAATGTCACACATACTGCACATTTCACAGACTGTATAGTAAGTTTGGTCAGACTATACTGTACTGTCAAGCTGCTATTTGTACTTGTTTAAACTGTTATACTGTTTGCACAGTTCTCAACTACACTGCACATTTTTCATTTATTGCACATTTGACATATTATATATATATATATATATATATATATATATTAGAGGTGGGCATAGATTATTTTTTTTAACCGCACGATATTATATATATATATATATATATTGTACTGGGCTGTCCACATACTCAGGACGAGTTTGGCCAAATCAAACATCACTCAGTATTTCTTGCACTAACCCTTATTGCCAAAATGAGTTGGCAGTCTGCATTCTATTTTTTTTCTTTTCTTTTTTTGATCTTATATAAAAGAAAATGTCTTAAAAATGACAAAATTTACATCATGGAAATAATTGTAAAAAAGGTCCTTAAATGGCTGTTTAAGTTGAGTTGCAGCTCTCAAATCTCTCTCAAAAAAAAAATAGGAGTTATTTGATAAGTATGTAATACATATTTTCAAATAACTGAAGCTTCAGTCTGCTTTAATATATTTTTCTAGGTATCTAAATGCCTGCAGTAACATTTTGTTGTTGAATGTAAGGTGCATCTCTTTGGATGCTTTGGATTGTTAAAGATATCAACATAAAACTTACAAACAATTTTAAATGGGTTTTTCTCGTTTTTTCAGTTGGAAAATGCTGCTGTGATACTGTAATTCAAGCGATTGTAACTTGACAATCTTTTAAGATACAGATTTGACCAAGATATCATTTTAAAGCTTACTTTTTCATCTTTTCAATGGTACCAAAACCTCAATTTTGAATTTGTGGTCACTGTGACTCATTTTTCCAGATCAGGTCACATTTGCACTGTTCTGAATGTCAAACTATGTCTAATGTCTAGGAATCTGAGCTTTACCATTTTGTTTCTCTGTATAATTGTATTTGAAATAACAATAAGATTCATAATCATATATAAGCATAATAAAACACAAAGTAATGTATTTTGGATATATAGTTAGTATATGGTTTACAAGCAGTGTGACAGATGGTTAAAGCACATTGGTTTTTATCCCTTTATGTTTTAAAAAACATAATTCAGCTCATGCAAATGATCATGTACATTTTTAAAGAGTACTTTTAATATTGCTCAATCAATTAATCAGATTTCAGATCTATTTTATAATTGGTTTTCTACCACGTCATTAGACATCCAGCCATTTTTGCATGGCCTCGTGCCTGTCAAAGTCTTCACTCACCCTTGACTCCCCCCTTGCGGAGCTCTCGGTCCTGGATGAAGCCAGCAAACATCTGCGTGTCCATAAAGAGCTGGAGGAATTGTCGCACCCCGCGGGACGGGTGAGACTTCCGGAATGTGTCTCTGTTGAGCTCTCGGACGCCGTTCGGCCCCGTCTCGCTTATGTGAAGGGAATAATGCCCTACCAGCTCCACAAAGAAGCGGACAAACGCCTCCGACACAAGGGCACTCAGATTACACACGTCTGCACAGACAGAATGTTCATGGGAAACATCATCAGACTCTGCGAAACTCCTAAAAAGTAAAACTGTTGAGAGCTAAAGTAGGTGACCATAATACCATCAAACTAAGAGGTAGTGACCAGCTTTTATTTCGTAGTAGCCCTGTTCATTAGCTCAGTAATACGCGACTATTTATAATATGAATAACTATAAAATGAAGCAAAGAAAGAACTGCCAGAACATGCACAAATAAGTAAAGCTATCTCTCACTGCCAATGGTCAGTCAATAAATTACATGTCTAGGTCTGCGTAATGTCTGTAGCAAGAATGGAAAGTCAGCTGAAAAATTTGTGAAAAAAAGTGTTGATATTTGGCAGCACAAATTCTGTTAAAAAAAAAAAACTAGAGGGGAAGTCAATGCTCAACAATAACTGTGTATTCCCTTTAATAAAGGCATTCAAAGCCCCAGGCTTACTATCTTAAGTAATCCAGTTTAAATACTTTTATTGTAAGTATTGTTGTGTTTATGATTTTAGTTTGTTATTGACTTATGGTTCAAATTTGACACCTTCCAACAAGTATTGTATAACTATGTTCATGGCCCAGTCAATAATTTATCATTAAAAATGAAGATTCTTAAAAAATAATCAAAAACATTTTAAAAATGAAAGTTTGTGTTTTCAGAGAGTATAGGTGAGTGTATATCACTAAAAAAGGTAGATGTAGTGTTTTATAGTGTCACTAGTTTTATGTTTTATAGTGTTTTGTAGTTTCATCATCTATCTGATTGAGCTTTGAGCACAAAACAGAGCACTAATTAGAGCATCTGTTTTTTATCACAGCCAAGACTGATCTCATTTCAGAAAGATGCTTAACAATCTGAAAAATAATGAGCCAGGAGTCCCGCAGAGCCGTGGCACAAGTGACTGACTCAGATAGCAAAGAGTGGACCACACCCTTCAGACACAAAGGTCAACCAGTTTCAAGAAGAAGCTCAACATGTTCTTTCTTTTCAATACATGCCAACAGGGAACTTCTACTGACCTTGTCTCCTGTCATCTTCGCTAAGCTCCAGTATCTCCTCCCGATTTTCCAGGACTTCCTGTAGAGCTGCCTGAAGCTTACTTGGAAGGATACAATCCTCATCGCCCAGCTGGGAGGCAGGCAAGAATTTCAGACATGGAAGGAAAAGTAACGAAAAAGGAACTTCAATGCACAAATGTTGTTCTTAAAAGTGTAATTAATAACACTAGCCCAGACATGAACCTTAAAACACACCCTTCCAACATAAAAGCCCGACACCACCTTGAGCAAGTCAAATACACACCCCTTCATTTGAAAAAAGATCTAGCACACACACCTGAACAACAAACTTGTCTGTACATAGATCAACGATGAGCACCTGGAACAAGAAAAGAAATGTGTGGTTTCTTTAAAATTAATTATTCATTTTATTTTTTACAAATTATTTATTGAAAAACATCTGCACAATTCCAAATCCACCCACTAGCTTAGACGTCCCTATCATACAATACCTGCTATATACAACTCCACTTTAAGATATTAAGATTAAATAGGAAATTCATTAACACTACTGTAAAACTATTACACAATTATGCAGTTAAAATAAAGCAATTCAAAACATTCAGAGGCATAACTACAATCAGAGCTAGCATCTAAACAAACCAAAATCACAGTGCTTTGGGATTTTTTCCCACTTAGGTTTGTAATGACTCAATTTCAATAAAGTTAAACCTGGTGGTTTCGAGTGACTGACCTCCTCAATGGGCAAATCGAGTAGCTGAGGCAGTGATGGAGACAGCGCTCCCATGAGGAAGGGTGTGGGAGAACAGCAAATGTCCAGCATCCTGGCAGGCAGCACGGGTACAAAAGTGTGCTGCCAGGTGAACGGGTAAAGAAGCGCAAGGGCTGAATGTGCGCAGCGGGACAAGGTGCTGAAAGAGAAGTGAAAAGGCAAAGATGCGCTGTTACTATGATATAACTAGCTAATAAGAAATGAAAAATGACCCTGTAAAGGTGTTCCTTTAGAGCCTGAACTGGTCTAATTGTTTCTGCCCAAAAATCACTGCTGGCTCAATTCAGTCTGTTAGCAGAGAAATCAAACTATGTTGGACTCCAGTCTTCAAGATTTATTTTTGTGGCTTATTGAGCAAGCAGAGTAATTATCTATTGTGTGATATTTAGTGACTGTAGCAGTGATGTACTGAGCTCTCTGATTTAATGAGAGCAGCAGGAAGCATACCCGAGTTTGTCTGCAATGAAGATGACTCTCCTTTCCAGCAGCAGAGAGGCAAACACCTGCAGAAGCCTGGTGACACTGAGACACTGCAGCAGGCTGTCAAAATCGACATGCTCCAGCCGTGAGTCGACTGGGCGGCACAGATTCAGTTCCTGCACAACCAAAGACATACGTCTTACTATGATCAGCTTTAAAGATCTGCCTTACTTACTTTAGTAAATGCGAAACAGCTCACTGGCCTGACTTTACCTCACTGACTAACAAATGTTTAGCAGCATAAAGACTCTCCACAACAGCTTTTATGTGCATCACTGAAGTAGAGAAAACTATTACCAGCAAGAATGCTTAAATGTAGCCAAAAACTGTCTGGAAATTAGGCAAATGGCCCAAAAGAAGGCTCACACTAAATTAAAGTCATACCAAATGATCAAATCATAATAAACAGTAGATATGTGGTCTGTGGGTAAAAATTAAACACAGCAGATACTAACACTTTTTTTTTTAATCTATCAACTATTATTTGACTCATTAAAACATTACGGTTTTGGTGGTGGTGTCCTTCAGTCATTCAAAGTTTTGTCTGTGAGAAAAGACTTAAAGTTACAATTTAAAAGGGGGAAGCAATATCGCTCACTGTGCTCCATGTAGTCAAACTGCAATGTGTTTATTATGAACATTGTAGAGACAACTGCAGCAAGTAATCGTTACCTCAAAAACCGCAGCAATATTTACTTCCTCAAAGCGCACGATAAACACAGGAGGATCTTACCTCATTTCCGGAACCGGGCAGGAAGCTTTTGACAGTAATTGTGCGTCCTGGTGCTGGAAATGGTGCCTCCATAACACTGCGCATAAATGGGTGAACCAGTGCTGGAGCGATCTCTCTCCTCCTCTTCACCTCCTCCAAGATCTACACATACACACAAACACACACCTGCTGTCAAAATGTGAGACCTCACAGAGAACAGATTAGAAGGTAAACAAGCAATCCATTTAGTTACTATATTTAGAAAATGATTGTTAGATTTTTTTATCACAGGTTAAGTCACATGAGAAGAAAGATCCATTCTCATAGAAAGGATAAATATAAACCATCAATAAATAGATATATTATCTCATGGGGTGTAATGATGGACTATGTACCTGATTTGATCTGATTCATAATAATGGACTCATTCACACAATTTTTGGAACATAATTTAAATAAACATTTCTAGTAGGCCTTTGGTAACCTGTACTTATAAAACAAGCTTCATCATAGAGGAAGACAATTGTTTACACGGTGAGTATCATGACCAAGTATTTTGAATTTTGACATATCTCATATACATTTGGTCATGAATAACGATGATTCTGAATTCAGGTTGCACTTCTAAAACCATGACATCATATTACAACCTGAGGAGCCAGTAAATTTTTCTGTAAAATCTGAGTAAAAGTCTGGAAATCCCCTGACCTTTGCAAACAAATTGAAGCAACCCAGCCTACTGATGATACAGTGGACTTCTGGCAGTCTCTTCCCCTTTCCACAAGGCTGTATAACACAGTGGTCAAATACAAAACATGTCAAAACAAAGATGACTCAAGTAGAAGGCATTTACATTTTAGTGCATGTATTCGTTACTTTTACACCAAATTAACATGTCTACTAACAACCCACCAATATTTTGCAACAATAGCCAAACCACCGGCTCCCATCTTCACCCGTCAGGACAAATGAAAAGGTTTCACTGTGGATGAGGAGAAAAAAAATTTTTCAAGATTTAACTATAATACAGGAAGTAATGACAATGTTTAAGTGGTAAAAACAGATCCAAGATAAACCCTAGCAAAGTTTGGACTGGTTATAACTATCAGTTTGTAAATTCTAAGCTGAT
Organism: Nannopetersius ansorgii; assembly: GCA_037974605.1. Taxonomy (NCBI): domain Eukaryota; kingdom Metazoa; phylum Chordata; class Actinopteri; order Characiformes; family Alestidae; genus Nannopetersius; species Nannopetersius ansorgii. The sequence goes on along the minus strand of JBBPDE010000015.1, from coordinate 13,277,884 downwards.
TTTCAGTTCTGACTCAGAAACACAACAAATGACTCAAAATACACATGAAGAATGACTCAGTTTGGAGCCCTATATAATGTTGAATGATGCTGTGTAACCTGTTAGCATCTGCAGACGGCTTCCAGTCCTGAGCATCTGGAAAGCAGAAACTAGGAATGGCCTTCAGTCGATCCTCAGCCTCGCGAGACAGTCTGGAGGACTTCTCAAACTACAGGAAAAATCAAATAGTTTAAATCAACCCTGTGAACATTGGGTACTATTAGTTAGAAGTATGGGAGTAACTCCATTGTTAGATGGTACTGACAAAATTCAACATCAGTATTGTATTTGACTAATATTTCAAAAGTATCAATTCTGCAATAATAAACAAATGCTTCCTGAGAGCTGCTACATGTGCTAAAAGACTGTCTCACAGACATGAGACACAGGTCTTCTGTTCTGTTACGATTCTTGAAAAATTATATTCCACAAGTTTGTAAATATTAACAAGACAGAAACCAGAAATAAAACATTTTATGTATTTAGTTTTTTATGTACCTTGGTGGGGAACTGTTGTGTGATCTCTGGGTAGTATGTGTTTCCGGGAGAATGTTTTCTCAGGGACACCACGACAAACAGCTGGAAGAGCTGTTCTTGTTGCAGCTGGATGAGGTCCCTCTCTAAAGTGCGATACCCTGGTCTCCTCCTCAAAGTGGACTGAACATACACAAGGCGCTGAGATCCACCTGATACGAAAACCAGTGTAGAAAGTGACTATGACTGTGACTACAGTGATAACCATTTTTATTATATACTCTATAGCATAAAGATTAGTACATAGTATATATAATATAAGATGCTCAAAGAGCATCTTGCAATACAGGTATTAGTATGAAGGAGAAACAGACCTTTAGTGTTGTCCTCTGGATCACTCTCTGTACCACTCTGTTCATCTATGATACATAAAACAATGAGTTTGAGAGGGAGAAGGAGATGAAGACAGATATTGAGAAGATAAATATGGTAAGGTCACTTTTCTATATGTCCTGCAAAAAACAGGAAATGTTGATAATGTCCAAAGTAAAGAGTTCATTATCTTTTTGTTTTCATTAAAAACAATTACAATCAATAATGAGCTGTTATAGCTATGTGTAGACTGATACCTCTGCTGGTGCTTGTCTGACTTTTTACTCTCTTCCGTCCTCTCTTAGCCTGGAAGATCTCTTGGATCCTGCTCACGTACTGCACAAGAAACAAATAAACAATGAGCACAGAGGATGGTTTGATCACAGCCACTGCTGACTTAACCCACACATACTCTGAAGAAAGAATCAAACGGACTGCAGGTCAGTGCCTGTGAATTTAAGGGTGTCTCTTTTCATGAGTCAGACAAATGAATTTCTTTTAACACTGGCATTACAGAAACTAGTTAGTCAAGATTTGTAGCCATGGTAACCCTGTCGTGCAACTCACGTTAAGACTGCTGACAGTGTGACAGCACAATTCATGAGGAACGGAAAGAAAGAGTCTGCTGTTCTTCCTCTGATAAAACACACTGCCCTTTATATAACAAACTATATCAGTTTTACTATGGGTGAAGGCGTAATTCTTTGGAGCATTTCTGCGGAGAGTACTTCCTACTGCTCTACACAGACGTTTAAAAGTGCCCAATAAAAACAACAAAAATAATGATGTAGGATCTTGTAAAAATCCTTAACACATCTAAAAGTAAAGAACGGTAAAGTGGCCCCTTGTAGTCAAGTGTGAAGAAGCCACAGCACACAGTGTGAACAGTGTGAAATTCTTTCTCTGTATTTAACCCATTCATAAAGTGAAGCTGTGGGTAGCCACATGTAAAACCCAGTCTATTTTGAATTCACAGCTTTTGTGGTGTCAAAAAAAACCAGCATATTTACTTTTATCTCACCAAACTACTGAATGTTAAGCGATAAAGAGAGGTAACAAAATGTAACACATAGTAACACATAGGAAAAAATGTGGGCCTCAGGACAATATAGGGTTGCTTTATGGCCAACAGACAAATATCTAAATCATTCATAACATACATGAGGTATATTAAAACAGACAAAGAAAGCATCAAACTGTGCAATACTGTGACCTCCGACAGCACTAGAGCCACCTGATTATTTAGGTAACAAGCTCAAATGACATCAGAAAAACGTGTGTACATAGACAAACTGTGTCACTTACAGCTATATAAGCATGTGAATGTGGTAAGAACTGATTAGGTTCTTGTGGTGAGACTCATTTTGTCATGCACCCTTTGCATTGTTAAGCATGTATTTGAGAACTTTCTGAAATAGACTCTCCAACTAGCATAAGTATTACAGACAGACTTTTCACAATCTCCATGCACCTCAACCAACCTCTTCTTAAATAAAATAAAATAATACACACTGGCCCTAGAACAAAAACAAACTGAACAGTGATTGTAATGAGACTTAAATGAATTTGGACACTCCTAACTATCTGTTAACTGCTGTAATCATCTGTAGTACACAGTTCAGGACTAATAAAAAAAAAAAAAATTCTTTCTAGATGATGAGCTAACATATGAACATCAGAATAAGCCAAGCTAACTCTTACCTCCCAGCTTAGATCTCTTGAACCATGGAAACAGCTTTCTTCCATTAGTTTCATGTGTGTAGATGTGTTTAATAAACAAATAGTTTAATAAATAGTTTTAAACTGCCTGAACGCGAATGCATCTACAGTTGAGGACTAACTGTATTCTACAGACAAATGAGACGAATAATGGCTTGGTTAGTCAGCAGTGGTCGGCATGTGGCACATGGCACGGGTGATAACACTCAGTGTCTCAAAAGCTCCAAAAAGGGTATTTCCTGTCTCCTCCATCCAGCTTCTCACTATTTCCCCTCACCCTCTTCCTCAGAAAGGACACTCCTGCTCATGTGTAGCATCTTTTTTTCCTCTTTAGCCTTAATATGTCATATTCTACAGTTTCACAGGTATCTCACACTCCTCATGAGTTCATGCACAAAATTCAAACACAAAAATATCATGACATTACTCATTTCTGTACCTGAGGCTGGCGCTGAGTTCTGTAGGAAGTAGCATGTTTTGTTGCTGATGCTTTTTGTGTACTTGTCTTAGGTGATTGGGATGATATCAGTGACTGCTTAAAGTCCCCTGCTTCTTCATGCAACCTGCCCACGTTGGCTCGCAACGTATAGGGTTTTGGAGGCAGCTAAAAAAAACAAACAAAAAAAACCCGTTAAAATCAAAGGGATTAAAATCTGTAACAGTATTGTGGTACCTACGGAAAGTGCAGGTACCACATTGTAAGACTGAGCTGGTATCCTATATTACACATACAGCTCCATGAGAAGTATTTGCTTCTTTCTGATCTTCTCCTTTACTGCATATTGGTCACAGACAATGCTTTTATACTTCAAACAAATAATATTTAGATAAAGAGAACCTTGTGATGCACATAATTTGATACGTCAACTAGTATTTCCTATAATTTGATCAGTCTTTCACATTATTTTGGAGGAATCTGAGTCCACTCTCCTCTGCAAAACTGTTTTAATTCAGACTGGTTTTCAAGAATGAATTTGAGGCCCTGCCACAACATCTCAGCTGTGTTCTATTCAGGGCTTTGACCAAGTCAAGGCTTCACAACAGGGACCTGTAAATCCAAAAATGTTGCATGTTGGGCTTGCCTGTTCATAGTCTATAATCTCCAGTGTGTTTGCCATAATTTGTTTGTTGTTTCAATAATTTGTTTGCTATTTCATTTTGAAATATTCCAGCACTACAGGATCAGCACTACTGTCTTTCTAATACTTTTCCAACCCACCTTAAGTGGTGCAGCATGCCGATTTAAGACAGGCCAAAAATATTTCCAACAAAGGTGGAAACGAAAATAGGTTTATAAATTTCAATACAAGCGTAATAACTCTGGAAGCCAAGTAAGTTATTTTTATGTTTTATATGTACAGTAATCCCCCGCATATATTTTCGCGGAGGTTACGTTCCAAGAGCACCCGCGAATATTGAAAAACCACGTTGTTGTGTTTTGGTTTAAAAAATGCCTACAAAAGCCTATTTTTATATTGTAAACCCTAAAATGTACACCCAAATATGCTCCCAGACCACTTTAATTTCATTTTAAACTAAGTTTAACGCATTACCTTTAAAGAAAATGTAAAGGTAAACCCGTATTCACCTCTTTTAATTTAATTTACTGTAATAAAAATGCAGGGCTTTAAGAAGGAGAAAACCAAAAACAAGAGAAACACTGAGATGATCCACAGGGGAGATTCTGGTCTGTAGCTGCCACAGATGCTGCAAACGGCAACAGCAAGGAGAAATAAATAATTAAAATACTTTATTGATCCTGGTGGAAAATGCCTAAAAATGTTAGCATTAGGAGTTAGCACTAGCAGTGCACTGCGAGCCAAAACAAAGACTCACACATGAAACAAACGTTGAAATAACTCTCACTACCCACATGTTTAATCGGGGTATTGAAATGAATCATATAATCGATGGATTGCCATGCAGACGTGGATGATTTTGCATCAATGCAGTGGCAGAACATTATCGATTATATCATAATGACATTGCTTGATTTTCTGGCGCCAGCTTTAAAAATATAGTTTTCTTGTTTCATATACTGATGTAATGACAGCAATTTGTTAATTCAATTTTTCAGTTTTTCAGTATTTTTCAAGACTTGTTGAGTTGATTTAAAAAAATATATAAATACATATATATAGTTATTGCCACAAAAAAGCAAAAAAAGCTTTTTTTGCAGTTTCCTTTTTTTTGTAGGGATTTCCGCATACCATTATCAGCTCCGTTCGAAGAACCCCTTCATTCAGTAAATTCAGGTACTAGTGACTGCCCACATATTGGTCTTTTCACTGATGACCCAAATTACCTTTGGGGTGCGAGGGGAAGGTCTCTGTGTAACGGTCCAGTTTCGAGAACGCATGATGGGCAGACACATAGGAGACAGTCTGATGTCCTCATATGGATTTTCCCTCGGCACTTCCGCTAGATATGATGAGTTGACAGACGTAGGAAGCAATTGTCATGAGACACATTTATTTGCTGATGCACATTTTAAAAGTGTTCATACTTTTTGTATTTAAATATGACCCAAAAACTAACATCTACGCCAGAGATAGAATAGAGATCTACAATGTTAAACAGGCTATTAATATGATTTTATTTTTTTATTTTTCATGCTTCAATTGCCATTTTATTGCCCAGTCTGCATGTTGAGCAGCTGCTTAGACACTCTTTAAAAAAAAATTCTCATCGTAGCTTTTTGACTATGTTTGTGTTTTGGTTCTCTCTGACTGAAGTCAGTGAGTTCAAGTCAGACTCACAGATGATGTCCTCATAGATGCTGTCCTCAGACCGGGCATGGTAGAGTCCCGAGCGGCGAGCCTCTGTTCCCCTAGACCCCTTCTGATTCCGAACTGCGTCCTCAAACTCAAAAGATTTCCTGTGGAGGGAGACATAAGGTGGTCTTGACAACAGTCAACAGTTAAATTTTATACATTTAAACTACTTTTAAAATTGGTTTCCTAAACCTTCAGACTGTCATGAAAATTTGATTAAGTATTTGAATACACTAACAACTGAACACTGAAGTGTTTAAAACAATGCTGAACATTCCTACTTAAAAACAGTTTTGATTTACAACTAGCTTGGCAGAAAGCAAACATGCTCACAGACTTTCAGGAGTAAGGCCTTGGGTTAAAGTACTAGACATTTACTAGAGAGTTCACAGGAAAAATAAAATAATAAATAAATAAATTTATGCAAACCTTCCCATTATGACACTTCCCTGTCATGTGTCTTCAAGAAAATATGACAAAATATGTGTATATATAGCCTATATAGGTTTTTTGTTGTTGGTACCAATTACATTGTACCAACAACATTGGCCATGGGTGTACAGGTACATTGCATAATTCACATAAATCATCACTGAGAGAAATTCAGTATTTATAGACACACACAGTACTGTGCAAAAGCCACCGCTCATTTCTTCATATTTTGCTTTCAAAAGAGACAGACTTTCCGGTATTTTTTTTAACAAAGTCTTGAGGAACAGTTTTAATGAAGGCTCCCTTTCAAATGCTCGCAATTTCAGTCCAGTACCTGAACCTGACAAATGACTTGTTTTTTGTTTGTTAAGCCAGACATTGACCTACATATGATAAAGTCAAACATAAAACCATATGCAGATGATTCCAGATGATCAGGCGGTGATCAGTATACTGGTGGTGCTGAATATAAAGTGGTTGGAACACTTTTACCGTGACACCTTGTGTCTTTGCAGCCTGTAAAACATTTGACCTGATTTCTTCACATTAATCTACTCAATATGCCAAAGATAAGAGAGTTGCGGGCCTAAAATGTTTGCAACACCATTTTTTTTTTCTAAAAACACTTGGGATCTCTAAAAGGTTACAGTTTGTTGTATGATCATGATTTGTTATAGTTGTGCCTATTTCTTTTTTATATAATCCATAGTGACAGTTCTACTGTGCATGTGTGCTCAAAGTCCAATCACAAGTCTCAGTCAACACTCCAAAGTTTACTATGAGTATGCATTTCCAGCCAAAGAGGAAAAGCAAACATGATATAAAATTATATAGAAGTGATCGAGGCACTGTTGAAAGTCCTGTTGCTTCATTCATTGCGTGAGAGTGTTGCAGTGAAGAAAGCCTGGAATTTTCATTTTAACCCACAGACCCACCAAAAAGAAAGATAAAGCAGACACAAAAGAATGTGCAGCAGAGGAAATGGGCTAAAATGATCAGAAAAAAAATCAGTTACATGATAAAAGGAAAGTGTAAACACCAGAGTAAAAACAGCCTTTTGCGACCTCTGCACTCTTGGCTGAAATAGAAGTAGGCCAAGTCCAGACAATAGCCTAAGACCGAGCCAGAGAGAGCCTGACATCACAGCTGGAACAAAGCCAAGACAGTCACACTCCCACCCACTCCCTCACCAAAGTCCTCTTAACCTTCAGCAAGCGAAGTGAAACTAGTGGACAGGATATCTGGCACAACACAGTTTAGAGATAATTCCCCAAGTCAGAGAATTACATTTCATATCATTGAAACGAATCTGCATGTGACGTTAATGTTGCCTAGAACCAGAGAAGACAGTTCTGCATCTGGGACAAAAAGCTATACAAACAGAGTCTGTCTGCCAAAAGCACTGAAAGGTTTCACAATGGACCACAATGGATCATTCACAAAATATCACAAGTGTGGATGCCCACAGCAAAATGAGATTTGATCAACACTCCTTGCCCTGCATCTTTAACAAAGCAACAGCTTGATATTTGATTAAATAATGTAAAGTAAAGTGGCCCTTATAGTCACGTGTGAGCACACCAGAGCACAGCACACAGTGTGAACAGGGTGATATTCTTTTTATTTGACCCTTTCACCAAGTGAAGCAGTGGGCATTCAGTGACGCAGCACGTGGAGAGCAGTGTGTGGAGATGGTACTTTGCTCTAGGGTACCTCAGTTGTGCCACTAGCAGTTCTGGGATACAAATCCACAACCTTCTAAATGCAGGGGCAACTGCCTAACCACTAGGCTACCAGCTGCCGCAATGTGTCAACTCTGGTGGGACTCGAACCCTCTTTGAAATAGACCTTCAAACAGCTAGAAGTCCAATGCTTTATTTGTTGTGCCTTCAGTGTTCCAACTAGCCATCTTTCGTTTCTGCCAAACCACAAAAAGGCAGTGTTCCTCATTAACATGTTTTGCCTATCTCCATAACAGTCAGCAATTTGTCACATGTTGGATATCTAATCCAACAACTAAAACTTGCCATAAAAGTTCCTCATAGGATACTGCAGAAGAATGCAGCGACATCATCTGCACTTCCCGTGTCTTGAGTAAAATGTCCTGGACCAGGAACAATTATTTGGTGCATATACATATCTGAGGTGACGAACACCATGCAGCGATAATCTAGCTGAACTAAACAATTTTATCAAATGACATTACACCCAAATCTGTTTTCCCAAATTCAAGGTAACCCATTTCGTATTATTCCTACTAACCCTAAATAAACCTGAATAAAATACGACACATGTGTGTCAGAAGCACATATACACTGAACAGCCATAACATTCACACCTGTCTATTACTGTGTACAGGATTGCAGCTGCATACCAGTTTTGTGGAATGAAAACTGATGGAACCAAATAGAGAATATCCCCCATGCATGCACATGTCCTTTCCTCCTCAACTGCCTGTCAAGACTTGGCAACCAGCACAACACACACATACAGCAAAAAAAATGGAAGAGAACAGCACGACTGGTATCATAAATCTCCATTCCCTAAAAAAGATTTTAAAATCAACAGCATGGGGTTACTTTGGATATCCCATAAGATTGTCTCGATGGTGGATGTCCAGTTTGCAAAAAGCTTGTCTTTCTCCTATAGTGCATCCTGATGCTATTTCTTCCTTAAGTGAGCAGTGCAAATACACTCAGCCTCCCAAGAAAACATAATTTATTATACCAGGCCACCTTCTTGCATTTCTTCATGGTCCACTTCTGAAGCCTGCATGCCCAAATCTGTAGCCATCATTAAATTTTTTTTAGCAATTTGTGCTACGACAGTATATTTATCAAACTCATACTGGCATACAGGTACGATTTAAAAAAACACAATGCAATATCTAACAAGAACAATGACAAAACAATGAGAAACCAACTAAATACATTTAAGTTATTCATTGTTGCTGTCTGTACAAAAACTTTTCCAAAGCTGCCACAGGCCAGTAGAATTGGTCAAAAATGACCTAAGTGATACACTAAAGTATGCTACATATCAAGGATATTTTACAAGATTATTACAACAACGAAGTTATGATCCTATAGTTATTTTTCCACATCAAAATGTATAATTAAAGTAAAGGTTCAGTATTACTTGGTAATCTTGCTAGTACTTACCAGCATGACAATATAATTTTTTTAACTGAACTATTCCTTTAAATTTCTGCATTAATCTAATCCCAATACTTAATATGATGGATCTGATTTTTTACACTTCCATGAGCAGGTCTATAAAATAAAGCTGAAAAAATTTTTGAAAAATGATCTGAAGTATCTGGACTTGCCACCACTCCGAGCACTCTCAGCAGGGCCATAAGCATTCAACAGCTTTCACTCACCTGTTGTTCCTGTTTCTGGAAAAGCCATTGGTAGAAGTGACCGGACACGGTGGAGGAGGCCCACTAGGAGGACGTATGACATCAACCTTTCTTCCCTGTTTTGATTGGTTTACAGGAGAAATCTGCTTCTCCCACTGGGCAAAATGTGCAGGCTGGCTTTTACCTCCTTGGTATTGGAATGTGCGTTGTGGCTTAGGTGGGGGTATATCACGTTCTGGTGGACTCTGTGCAGCTTCCCCTGAGACAAGGCTTTTAGATGGGGACGAGGAGTCTTTCGCTTTATCCCAGAAGGAGTCTTCACCCTCCAGTCTCTTCCAAAAACCCCGGGAGGTGTAAAAATTCCCAGGAGGTAAAGAGTCCTCAGGATCTTCTATACACTGAGGTAGAGATGTGACATCTGCATCTGTGAAGTGATCATTAGAGTCAATGCTATTGTTCCTCAGCTTTTTAACATCCAGTTTGCTCACAGAAGACTGGGTTTGTGTTAAATCAGGAGATAGCTTGGGCACAGTGACCGAGCTAGTGGCTTTGTTCAAATGCGCTCGGTCCTGGTGCGAATCGGACTTCCGTCCCGCGGTAAACTGCCTGTGACTAGCCTGGTTTTCCCTGAAATCCAAGCCTAGGCTTACAGCTTTTGACAGGTTCGATTTCCTATGCAGTTCATCACTTTTATTATCGAAGCAAACACCATTTCCGAGCACATCACCAGAGAAAGTGCGAGTGACAGGGGTGCCATGGATCTTGGCCTTACTTTCATGGCCATCGTCCTGGTGGCTGAGCCCTTCAAACTGTGAGATTTTCTGTTTGATGTTAATACCACTGTTCCGCCCCAGTGGTCTGTCTTTAACGGGTGACTGCCATGCAGCCGATGCTCTTCCTCCTCCTCTTCCTCTTCGTTTCCCATAGTCTGCTCCCAGGGCCAGCATGGCAACCAGACCAGGCCACAGAGCAAGCCAGCCCTCACTGCACACACATCACTGGAGGAAGCCTCTGTGCCATTTGTACTGTTGTTGGATAAGATATCGCAGTCAGGAGCTTGGTCCAGGATTAAAGCTCACGGCTGCTCCTTTGTCTAAGAAGCTAAGTTTCCAGGTTCTGTGGCATTCTGCCATCACACGGCATCCTATGACGCAAAAAAAACAAACAAAAACACAGAAGTTAAATTGTGATGGCAGCACAGGGTACTGGTTAATAGACTGGGTTAAAAACACCATAGGAATGCAAAGGATAGAAGCTGTAAGAAGCACTGCATGGACTTGTATAAAGGGAGGAAGCGGCAGAGAATTGTCTCTGCCAAGGTCAGTGGTTCGGCCAAAAATAAAACAGAATTGAGGGGGACAGAGAAAGAGACAGATAAAGAGAGAGAGACAACAGTAGGAACAGGAGGCATTGTGCAGGTCTTCTGCAGAGGCCCATCACCCACGGCAACCGTTCCCCGCCCCCGTGTCCCGTTTCCCTCAGCTGCCCCCTCCCTCTCCAGCTGGGTCTCCCCAAGTACTGCCATGCATTAACACACTCAAGAATAATGTAATTCAATTTCACCACTCTCAGAAAGGGCCTTTCAGCATGGCACGAAAAGGACAGGCATCCCAAGTATTTTTACATCCATACTCACAAAATAGACAGCATCTTGTTAACGCACAATAGCACCCTTTAAAAGGGCTTTGGGCACATCAATCAAAAGGGGAAAAAAACGAAATATGCAGCATTTCATGCATGTTAGTAATCGGCTGTGTCTGTGTAACAAGCTGAACGCAAATAAAGAGCACTTGAAATTCTTCAAGGGATTCTGTCTCTCAGGCTACTGCTAAAGCTTTGATGGACCTGGCAGCCATAATGCAGGCCCTCATCTACAGCCAAAGCGTTTTGGACACGTTGCGTGTTGTGCTGAGGAGTCTGAAAGCGCTCAGACAGGAAGACATGATGGAATTCTTCAGTACTGAGCATCTACAGCATACTAATAATTCTATGTGCTGCATTCCACAGCAGCCAATGGGTAACGGGAGGTTAGAATGGGTACATATGACCAGAAACAGTGCGGCTCCCAGCCCAAAAAAGGTGCCTTTGTTCTGGCTGACCTAAATTGAACGTATGCACTGGAATCCCAGGAAGATCAGAGCCAGAACCCATCCCCCTGATTCACCACATCAACTGACTGACCCACTTGTGTGAATTTTTGTGTGTGCGTGTGTGTGTGTGTGTGTGTGTGTGTGTGTGTGTGTGTGTGTGCGTGCGTGTGTCTGTCTGTCTGGCTGGCTGTTTTGCAGGAAGGTTTAGCTTGTGTTTCCTGAGACGCAGGAAGCAAGGATCAGCAGAAAGTCCATAATGATGGTTTAGCAGATTTGTCATGGAGATGCATTCCAGGCTTTTTTTGGAAAGACGCATGATTCAGACGGGTTGTCCGCTAATTCAACAGACCCAGCTCTGCCTGGAATGAAACATTCTGGCAATGTCTGTTGGCAATTAAACATTTTGGCTTACCCCAAACAATTGTAATTCAGGCACAAATAAACCACATGTCAATAGATCTGATTAGTATATATGGTAACACTTTTAGTGGCCCTGGTGTCTTTTAAAGGTTTTGGAGCAGTGAAGGCTAGGGATGCCATGCTTTATCAAACAGTGCCTCTATTTGTTCAGAGTAAACTTTGTTTCAAAAACCCTAATTTTATGTTGATTTCAACAGACTTCTAACTTACAAATCAAAGCGTTACAGAAATATTTAATGTGGGTCACAGTAAGTGCAGAAATTATGCATCCCTCAAATGCAGTTCCAGCCATTTTCCTTAATTTCCTAACCGTTTATTTCTAAAATAAGAATAAGCCTTTACATTAGTGTTATCTGTGTCCGAGTACAAAAGGCAGCCAAAGGGACACAATGGGTGATTCTGACCTACTGACCAACTGGGCATGAAAAAGGTAAGTACTAACACTGGCTGGTGGCAGAATTCCCACATCCCATGGGCAGGGCACACGGGCCAAACGAATACTAAACCAAACAAACATAAATGTGTGGTTGATGTGCCAGAAATGTGTTTGATTGTTGGGAGAATTTGCAATGATCTCTAATTGTTCACACTGCTCTAAAATATTCTCTCCCGTTCTTACTGGTTCACTTGACCTGTCAGTTTATTTTGTGGATGTAGTTTTAATGCCAAATTAGGTCAACTCATTAAAAATACTAATGCTGGAATTTGGCTTTATTCCACTGCAGAATAATAACTGACAAGTCAGACTCTTGAGTTCGGTTGTCTAAGGGTTGATACACCACTGGACAACAGAGATGCTACGGCCATCCTTGGCCAGGAGACCAAGTAAGATCCAATGATGCTGTGGCAGTTTGAAAACAAGCATGAGTGATTAAAGTGACTCTGATGAAGCTGTCACTCAAGCTTTCAATAAGAGAAGACCAAATTAGGGAAAAAGAAAAAGAAAGAAAGCTTGTGTCCTAACTTCTCATTTCTCAGTCAGGGAAGAAGAAGAGATCTTTTCACATCAAACGGCTGCTTCACACCCAAGATAAAGTTCTGGCTTTGTTGTCTGAGACACCTGCTTACAGTTTACCCATAACACAACTAAAGTGCACAATTACTGCTTGTGCTTCTGGAGGTAGGGATAAATACATACCATGCATACATACACACACACACACACACACACACACTCACACACACACACACACACACAGAGTAAACTGTCATACCAGTATAAAGAAGACACTATTAAATAGCACTCCTCAAAGGACAACCCAACCATCACACAGACCTAAAGCGGTCTAATTGCAGCTCTGAATCACACGTGTTCCTCCCACTTCAGGTATCAGTGCATGAGGAAACTTGCCACGGGTGGGGTGCTTTAGGGGCAAAGTGCTACGGGTGGGGTAGCTTAGGACATGTGAGCGTGGGAATCAGGAGAGTAGGAGAACACAGTGCAAGGCAAAACCGTTATGACTTGCAAATGATCCCCATAAGATCAGACATGGATGCTGATTAATTAAACCTGATTTCCCTGGATGTAAACACAGAGCTTAGACATTTCACAGCCAGATTTTAGAGCACATGTTTAATGTACGATCATTTCAAGGGTGTCCAGACCCATATGCCTTTCCTGAAGAAGACTCCACCAGTAATAAAGGGATTACAAACTCAACATATACAACATATACCTTCATATTAAACATGTTCCAAAACACTCACCTTTGGTCAGTTAGACTTTTGAGAAAAGTAAGTTATGGAGAAGTTACTCAAAGAGGGATGATTTCCACAAAGCTCCTCATCTCCACTCACTTTACGCCTCTGCTTTTGGAAAGATAAGCACTCTGGCAGACCTCTTCACTCTCTTCTCCAGGATAGGATTCGCGAGAGAAGAAAACAAGACCAAAAAAGGCACTGAAGTCACTCTGACTGGCAATTTCAATTTAGCTGGACCCACAGACCGTTCCGTGCTCTTCCCGACGCATCAGGGAGCTAGCATGCTAGTTAGCCTGGTAGCTAACTTTCTGGTTATTCCTCAAAAAAGTTTTCAGAGTCGAGAGGTGTCCGAGAACCCGCCGGTTCAGACGAACCTCGGTTTCAGTTCGTCGTTCGTTAAGTTTCTGCAATATTTCTAGCGCTTTAGACTGAGCTACAGCTTGTTTAGTTTCCCTGGTTGTGTGGTAGAGGTGGACACAAGTCCTCCGGCTGTCAGTGTGTCAACCCTCTCAGACTCTGAGCTCCGACTGAGACTCCTCTCTCCACTGTTCTGCTCCACATCATCATCATCTCACCCTACTCACCCCACGTCATTTACCCTTATCAGCCAGAATGGAGCAAAATGGAAAAAAATTAATGAAACACAAAAGAAACACTCATTAACAAACTGATTTGTTTTATTAAGGTAAAATCATTTCCTTTAGATGACCACAGTAAGTTTCAAGACTTCATAGGTTGTCATCATCAAGGTGCTTTCTTTCGTTCTCAGACAGGTATCTGATATTTATATTTATATAGTGTGTGTGTGTGTGTGTGTGTTATATTTATATATATAGTGTGTGTGTGTGTGTGTGTGTGTGTGTTATATTTATATATATATATATATTGTGTGTGTGTGTGTGTGT
>JBBPDE010000015.1:13244864-13257101 GCA_037974605.1 Nannopetersius ansorgii | reverse complement strand
GGAGAGACTGCCCCCTGTAGGTAGGGAATGGAAGTCGCTTTGGATAAAAGCGTCTGTTAAATGCCGTAAATGTAAATGTAAATATTAAAGCTATGTCTAGGCTATCATATCTGCCATTGGAAATTACGCATCCTTTTCAAGAACAAATCCACTAGTCCAATCTCTTCCAAATTACATTACTGACCTTCCTTTAATTAAAAAATATAACATGTAATATGATGGTGTTATACTATTCATAAAACAAACACCTATAATAAAAACATCTAAATCTCAAAAGCAAAATGAAATCCCTGAGCTTCCACTGCTATTTAGGAACATACAGCGTGCACGTCCAGTGAATCCACAGTCAGGTCGTAGGGATGCAACTTTAGGGATTCGAAGAGCTCCTTCATGGTCATCTCTTTACCCTTACTGCTGTACACCACTCTGTCTGCGTCCACGCGGTACGACTTCTTGATGAAGCGCAGGAGGTGCTTCTGATTCATGCAGGCGGCAGCATGGATGTGAGTGTCCACCTACAGACAGAGCAGAAATGTAAGACAGTTGATGTAAAGAAGGAAGAAAGTATCTACTAAAAAGTTGAATCTGAATGCCCACCAGAAACTAGCAAAAAGTGAAGACCACTTCACCTTCTTTTTTTAATGAAGGTGTTTTTGAGTGCTGTAATGTTTTAAAGTTTCTCGGATGAATCTGTCCCAATCACTACCTTCCTGCAGTTGTAGAAGTCTCTGTGCGGGTTGTTCTTCAGCTCTTTCATCTCCTCCATCTCGTTCAGCATCTCATGCACGTGGAACTTGGATGAGAGGAACTTCAGACGGCGGTGAGTGTACGTCTTTCTGAAGAGACCCAGAAAAAGAATGCAAAAAATACATGCAACCCATTAAAAAACACCACAAAGCAAAATATTGCAAATATAGTCTGTTGTTCAAAAGAATTTAAAATACAAACTCCTAACTTTATAATTTATTACTAAATTGCTTTATGACTATGGGGTATTGACCTTTGACCAACCCTTTTTGCACCATGTAGGACCTGTGTAATGTAATATTCTATGTAATATTTGTGATAACGGGTCAGAACTGTCTTAGTAGTTTGAGCCCAGGCTGTGTTTGGGAGGCAAGATGTGGGAAGAAACTGTATTGGGTACTTGAGTTGAATTTCAAAGTGGACTGAAAGGAAAAAAGTCGTTCACCTCTGATGATCTTTTAAGATTTTGGTTGCAATCCTACCCTATGCTAGGCTCTAGAATATTTCTGGAGAACTTACGTTGGGCCCTGGGCAATAAGGGCAATGAGGAAGTTCATGTCATCGATGAAGGTGGCGTAGTCAGGAGTAGGCAGGGGCAAGGGCTCATGTTTATCGGCAGCTGCTTGATCTTTATAGACACACATGACACCATCCCGCATGCGGGCCACGTAGCCGAGTTTGGGAGGCAGAGACTTCGTGTTGAAGGGATCCTCTCCGTTTGCAGCGGGGGGAGTGAACACTGCCACACAAAACACAGGACATTAAACTCTCATGCTGTAACTTTAAATGAGCAGAAATTGCTGTCATGAAGACCATCAATAACTTTAGTAATTTTCATCTGTGCAAATATGAAGACAGAGCTTTTGTCAATTTATGTTAGAGAAGAGGATTCTGAGCACTAGATTATGTTCTGCCAGACACTTTAAAACAGCATTTCCCTCTTTCTTACCTGGGTGTACCTGGTCCTCTGGCTTCCACTTTTCTCCCTCGATTTCACGCAGATACTTGGATGGGGTGTTGGGGAACCTCTGGTAGGCCAGTCTCATGTACTTCTCCCTTATGGTCAAAGCACGGTACAGACCCTTGCAGGCCAGCTCAAAGTCATCCATTGTCACCTGAAAGGAAAACACATTGAAATTCCATAAATCTATAAACACAATTTCAGGTTTTATGTCATGATTTTGGAAATGCTTGTAGTAGTTAGAACATTTATAATTTAAGATGAAATGAATTGAATGACACAGAGCAGGCCACAGATGCTGATTAAAAGAATTTGGAAGTGACAAATCATTTTATCAGTGGCTTTACAGAAGTCAGACGAATCAAAGATGAACATCATAAGATGGACATTATGTAAAAATTCTGGCATGGTTGTGCCACTCCTTGTATTTCCCCACTTTAAATGTCACAGCTAAATTTCTGAAACCCAATATAGGATTGGCATCTGTCTCCTAAAAGGCTGTTATTGCCCTGGATTATCTATTCTTGCACTCAGTCCGTGACTCACAAAAATCTAGCCTTGCACAACACCGAGCTTGGGTTTCATCAGGACAGATATGTGAAACGTATGAACGGAAACATACCCCAGCTGCGTAGTCGCCAGTGATGGCCACCCTCTGGAAGTCAGGGACCTCCAAGTAGGTTGGCCTCTCCAGCAGAGGAGCAATTGCCTCTTGAGCACGCATGATGTGCTTCTTACTGTAAATTAGAGATAAAAAGCACTTAGCTTAAAATAGCTGCTCATTTTTTAAAGTATTACAAGATAAATATGGATGCAGCCACACTTGTACAGTCCTATCATTGATTTATAGCTAAAGCAGTGATACTAACAACCACAAGCGCAACCCAATGCCAAGTTTGAGCAATGCAAGACGAGCAAGATGTGGTCGGCTAATGATGCACGAAACCTTAAGGGAATTTGTGGGTACCTGTTTGTTTTACTAATAATGAAACTTCTAAATAGATTAGTTGGCAAATAAAGAATGCAAATCCAAAACTGCATTGTAAACAAACTCAGCTAGGTGGCTACCAACATATGAAAACTTGAGGGCATCTTTAAGCCTTATCAGAATGACTGTCCAGGCCTTATTATGTGTCCAATAATAAATGAAAACTTGTGGAGACCTTTTAAGCTTATCAAAATTACTAATTAGACCTTATAAGTTTAAGAATTAATAAACACCCACAGAAACTAAACGTGGTCCAAATTGCAGACCTGTTAATTTTGCCAAAACTCTAAAGCTAAACAGAATCTGCTAGCTGCCTTTCAGCAATTAAGGCAGTTAATTGGCTGATTGGTTGAGGTGGGCGTGACTGAGGCAGGAAAAGATGTGTTTTACTGGTACTTGGTGGCTGTCCTCACCGTCTCTCAACATCATCATCAGTGGCTATGTGATGTGCCAGTTCCTGGTGCAGGATGGGGCAGTCTTCACCCACGTCGAACAGGGAGATCTCCTCGCGGCTGTCTTCATCCTTGGTATCACATCCGAACACCTTCTCGGCGAAGGCACGCATGCGATCGTCCGTCTCTGACAAGCAACACATGAGTTCAACAGATTATAGGGCTATTGGGAAAAGGCCTGAGGATTGGTGCACTCAGCTCAGGTGAGAAAGCTGGACGAAGGGGAAGCTGAAGACACTTTTCTGTTTTTCTCCCATGACAGAACAGCAGAGCATCATAAGACGGCGTAAGGCGGAGACCTAACCCCGCTCATGTAACAGCTCACCACTCTTACTGAGAAGCTATAAAACACGAAGACATATATTCTTCTTGCTTTATATATATATATACACACACACATATATATACACATATATATAAATATATAAAATGCATGCCTATATGTGTACATGTGCATATATAAAAAGTTATATGTATAATAACAATTTGCCAGCCAAATACATACAGAAGCTAACACAATGTTCAACAATTGATACTGAAGAGCTGTTTATTAGGTACCCCTACTTCGCACTTTGTCACTGTCCAAAATAGTTTAAAGTCATTTACAGTTGGGCTATTTCTTTTGGTCTGTTCATCATAAAAGTTACTGAGTTCAAAATGATATAAAAATATATATGGAAAAAAATAGTTTTTTTTGGAAGATGATGGTGATAATGTGATGAACAGCAACAGTTGGGCAACACTCTTTAATGTATTATTTACAAAGTAGGAATTGTGTATGGTAGTTGTACCTAATAAATGGCCAGTTCAGTGTCTGTGGAACCACTTTTATGATCATATGCATCATAAGGCATGCTTTCGGTAGGGAAATTGACGTCGGCTCCCTTGTGAAACCAGAGCATTGATAGCTGATATTTGTAGAGACCCCTCCATCATGCACTGACCTAAAGTACAACACAAAGACATGTTTAAGCCCAGTTTATAGATTATGTTCACATCAGGGCTCTTCAATAACATCTAGCACAGTTATTGGTTACCCTGCTTAAACACTAAACACTGGTAAATCTAGAAACTAACAGAAGATGCAAGTGTGTTTGAGTGGAAAACCATCAGACTGGGCTAGAAACTGAGCCTACAAGCACCAGAGTCTACATGAGACTATTATGTAGAACTGTCAGCATGAGTTGTGGCATGAAGATTTACACCACACTAGATCCTGCTAGCCAAGCCAGGATCATCATGCACACCAACTACACATTCAAGCCCCAAATACAGCAAGGTCATGTCGTTTATTCATTTGTCATACAACAACGTCACAAATTGTTTATGCAACAAATCATGTAACAGCAGACGGCGGGGCGAATGTGAGGCGCTTCTCCATACTTACTCTCAGCTGCATTTGATTTTGCCAAGAGGAAAACGCACAGGAAACATCAGCCAGGATGAAAAGAAAGGGAGGCAGCAGGTTAGATTTAAGACAGACAATGTTAATTTACTGAATCAGTTATATGTTCCACAAAAAAAAGAAAACTCACGGCTACATTAAATGGAAACATGATCCTTCATTGTTTTTGGTTAATGCATGTACCTAATGCCTGTCTACTTAAACATACCTGAAATCCAGCGGTTCTGGGAATGTACATTCAAATAGTATGTAATGCAAGCACACAATTAAATGGATGAACTTTCCCTTACACATGTAATTTGTGCTGAAGGACACAATAAACATATCCAGCAAGCAAATAGATGCATTTGGAGAAAAAGGAGAAAAAACACTTATTTCACAAAACCCAGGCCAAAACTGTTTTCTTTATCTGCTGGAAGTTCTGATGTTCACCAAACATGGCGACTGGTGAACGTGTAAAACATTTTGGCCTGGATGCTCATCAGTGGAGCCTCAGCAGTGGTCACCAGTCCTGATAATGGAGAGCAACTTTCCTGAGGAGAGCCACTCACATTCTGAAACACCTGCTCTGCCTAATTGACCTATTTGGAGGCCTTTGGTTGGATCAGGTGCAGCAGAAGTAGGTACTTGAAGTTGTAGCTAAATTCTACATAAAAGTAGATCTCCTGGAAGAGGGTTGATTACATTTACATATACGGTATTCCATTCATTCATTCATTCATATAGCTGATTAAACCAGTTGTTAAAAGCAACATATTTGTAGACCAACCAAGTCTGCTTCCTGCCATGGAAATTACACAAACAAACTCAGACATCACAAGTGGACAGTGAACAATAAACAATTAAATGGAAATCGTACTGGGCCACAAAAGAACACATCAAAAACCTTTGAACCATTTCTTCTCACAATTGTCACTTCTTCTGCTAACCCTTATTCCATGTGGGGTCTGGTGAATGGTACTCTTTACCCGTATCTACCAGTGCATACTTTCTCACATTGGCCAGTGCTTGTGAGAGTCCTGTGGGGACCCTCAATACTTAAGTGTACCCATCAGACATGGCACAGGGGGCATGAGGAAGGGGCAAAAAATGAGATCCAGTACATTATGGCCTGTAAATTATAACCAAAGAGTGAATTTAGCTCCAATCCTGGTCCACCCTAATAGAGCTCAGCCATGCTGTCCTTGCTCATAGGTGCTTGATTCATGTTTTTTCATTAGAAATGGATCAGAAGCATTATAAATGTTTTGTTTGGAACTGTGGTTCCCAGCAATACACTGAGATTAAGTCTGTTAGAACAAGATCTATGTCTTTAGAGTCTAAAATTTGCATCACGTTTCATTGGATGCCAGTGCTGAAATCCTAGCCCTATAAATGCATTTGTTTTGTGCTCAGCATACAGAATGTGGCCTGGTGCAGGTCCTCTGTGTCATGTCTCCTCAGCTTTCTCTCAACCAAAGTGTTTCTATTTTTTCTAATCCTGGTGTCACTGTTGACTGATAACCTATTCCAGTCACTTGGCTGCAGCAGCTCTAGCATGGGCACAGCAACAATCCCAGCTGCTTTTTTAGTCTCTGTAATATTATGTCAAAATATTAGTGGGTATCTGGACCGATTCCAGTTCTATGCAAATCGAAGTCAGCTGCTTTGTACAAGTAGTGTAATGGTGGCATGAAACTCAAAAGCATTTTCACCGCAATACGCTGATGTGGCTAACTATGAATGCAAGCTAATGGGCACCAGTTAGTACAACATGAATTGCACAAGGCTAACTGGACCCTACTAGCTTTCAATCATTATTAGCAGTTAGCATTTTTTGGATGATGTATTTTAAATGCAGGAACAATTCAGCAAAACTGTAGGCATCATTGTTGGGACTGTATGTGATGGGTTAATGCATAATGCTGACTATGCTGGAGTTTGTTCACTCATGCACTGTGTGATGATGAATTCCTTCTGTGGAGTGTTTGGGAAAACACTGACGAAGCAAGTCTGAAGTGTGTACATTTGTTCATATTACTGCAAGTATGTATTTTATCAGCCTTTCTTGCACTCATCAGGAGACACTCTGAGAAGGTAATGCAGCTTGAGTGGTCGTTCTCAGTTACAGATGTGAGAAATGACTGGGTTTTCCTTGCAAGACGATATCTAGGGGTAGTTTCCCCAGACCCAAATTATATCTAAGCCTAGACTCACTCATCAGTCCCCACTGGGACAGAAATTTAATCCCTAAACTCATAGGGGAGGTGTTAAGACTAGTCCTAACGTACATAGCATTCTGAAAAAGGATTCTCTATTGAAAAAGAGCTAAAAATTTAGGACTAGACTTAATCGTCTACCTGTTTCTAGGACTCGGATTATGTCTACATCTGGTCTACATGGAATTCTGAATGGAGGCATTCCATTCAAAGGAAATATAGTTCAGGACTAGTCTTATTTACTGACGAATTGGTTTACAGGGATTAATTTTAGTCCTGGAATAAACTTCACAGCCAGTGGGGGTTTACTCATTAAGAATGCAGTGCTTACATGTTAAGTTTGGAATCAATGCAGACAATGGAAAACCCTTTAATCTAGGTATTTTTTACATTTTGGTATGAGAGACACTATCTCTAAGGGAGAATCACAGCCCCTTTGGGCCAGTTTTCTGGACTAGCCTGAAATTAATCCTGGAGTCTATAGGTGGATCCATACTTCTCTCTCATAACCTCACTTCATGTATTATTTTCATTCATTACTAAATTTACAGTTACATCGTATGTCCAGTAGTAGGTGATGAGTCCAACAGGTTAACTGAAATCTAGTGGGTGATGTTTTAGAGATGGAAAAAAAAAGATAAGTAATTTGATTTAGAAGTGGACAGCTGGTCACATGTACCTACCTGAAAAAAAATACCTAACTCCCTAACCACATGGTGAACCCACATCTTGATTTCAAAATTCTAAACCCCTCAAGCAGAACCTGCATGGGAAGCAGTTACTGTCGAAATCTAAAACTGGAAGCACAGCAGCTTGGGAAACCCTAACGCATCTTCTCTTTTTTCACTCGCCATGAATTAAACTGTCAGGAAAAGGGCACATGGGCAGGCTCACTCTCCCCATGCCAGTGCCGTCTTTTGGATCATATCAGATGTACATTTCTTCGATTTGATTGAAGCATGGCATTAATATGTATAACAAATTGTTTTAATTTTGGGGGTGCAAAAAAGTAAAACAGGTTGGACAGGAATTTTAGGCAGGATTTGCATCAAAAATAGAACCATAAAGAAATTCCTGCTTTACTGAGGTTCTGAGACATTTTGAAACTATAGAGCAAACGTTGGTGATGTGTGAGCAAACGCTGCAAGCCAGTGAACAGCTGTGTAAAAATGACATCACCAAAGAACTCCCTTGAGAAGAGCCTTGTTCCTCGATTACATTATGTTCATGACAGCTGCAGACGGCTAAAGAATGAAGTTTACAATGTGGAATTACTTTACAGTAACGAAAAAGCACAATTTTATCTTTATAATTTGTCACATTGTACATGCTGTAATGCCCTCCACCATCCTCAGTGAACAAACTGAAAGTTAATCAAGGAAAAGTTCAAGTTCACAACTGCCTAGAATAGCCAGCGAAAGGTTTTCTTGGCGGTGCTGGCAAACACTCACCTGGTACTGCAACCTTAGGCATTCTGGCAGTGTGTCTCTGACACTTTCACTCTCCCTGTACACAGGCTGGGCTGGAACACACTGGTCAGACACTGTTCACCGGCAGCGGGGAAGTGTGGAGCTTGCCACTGCACAGATGCAATAAGAAGCACTGGCTGCCCACTGTAACAAGAGCCATGTACCCACACTGGATACGAGGAACAGTAGGAGGGGCGAGCTCTATTTTCGGGGGTGAGCAGACAGCCAGGATGAACGGAGATGGAGAGCAGCATTACATAAGAATGGCATCAGGATAATGCACATTAACAGACGTGCAGGGTGAGACACACACACACACACACAAACACACACACACACACACACGCTGAACTGATTGTTTTCAATTAATTTACTAGTAAAAACTCTGCATGTAGGGACATGAAACATTTGTTACACTGGAAAAATCACAACAAATCATTTTGAAATGAAAAGTTCAGAACTCAGTGATTGATTAGAAAAGAGTCCCTTAAAGCCATGATGAGAACATAAAAGAACAGGAACAGACTTCCTGATGGGCAAATAAAACGTTGGGCTCTGGTAAAGTTACCATGACAAACATTTTTAGGGGGAGATAAAAATATGTTAGCACCAGGCAGTAATAATTGATGGCCTCGTTGAATCTTAGTTCTATTAAGACAAAGCCACTATTGACACAATAAACTATGAAATCAGGCACTGTTCAAAACAAACAGTTAAAAAAGCAGTTAAAAATCCAAAAATTCCAGGCATGTCTTGGGGATAACCTTTAAAGGCAGTGCACACTTTTGGGCTGAATTTAGTACAAATATTGTCCACAGAGAACAGAATTATCCACTCACTCTGCCAGTGAGTCTTGACCCAGTGGGCAGATGGCCATTTCATAACATTTACTCAACTTCATTCAATATTTCTGAACTCTACTGGACTCCAGAATCCAGCAATGCCAACTGCAATGTAACTGGCACCCTAAAAGACGTCATTTAGCGAGAAGAATGTGTGAAAATCAGAAAAGGCGCACACAGTTATCTCTGTAAAACTGTTTCCACACCGTTTCTGATTCAAAAGATAGTTTTCACTTAAAATAAGGCACAGAAATCCAACAAAATGTGAAAGCCTAAGCACAGAGTCGTGCTTGATTTTTGATGGTTCCAGTGTCTGTGGCATCATCAATATTTTGCGATGACGAGGTCCAGGGTAGAGTTGAAAAATTTGGCAACTACTTAAAGATAACAGCTGCCCTTTTTCCGGTGACCAATCACTTTCCACTGTTGTGGTGGTGTTTTTGGCTCAAGTTCCCTGCATGCCATTAACACCACAGACACTGAAACACGTGCATCAAGCTGTGGTTTAAAGAAACTGGCAGTACGAATTTTCAGAGGAGGAAAATCGGATGTAAAACAGGTTCATGAACTTGGTGGGGAAAAAAAAAAAAAAGACAGAGGCACTTTTGCCTTCACAGTATTCCTGAGTACTGAACCTATAGATTATAATCAAGTCCAATCATTTTTAATAACGAGGAAGGAGATAAGATCCCAGCACATAATGACTAAA
The DNA here is from genome assembly GCA_037974605.1 of Nannopetersius ansorgii. Taxonomy (NCBI): domain Eukaryota; kingdom Metazoa; phylum Chordata; class Actinopteri; order Characiformes; family Alestidae; genus Nannopetersius; species Nannopetersius ansorgii. The sequence goes on along the minus strand of JBBPDE010000015.1, from coordinate 13,247,330 downwards.
GAGATAAATGCACATGTGAAAATGATTAAGGAACCAAAAGTCCCTTAAAATGGCCCCACGTTTCTATCACAGCAGGCTGATACAGTCCACACAGTGAGCAGATCAGGTTTGCATTTATCCCTTTTAGCCAGCAGGGGGCCACACTGCAGAAACTCCACTACCACTGCTGATTTCAGGCTATATGATTTAAAGCTGAAGCAAGATTGTAACCACTACTAAAACTCTCCAGTCACAAGTGGTCGTAAAGTATTCAGCTGCTGGCCAGTGAGCTTATGAGGGAACTCTGGAAGGGTGGAGCACGTCCTGATCACATGACCTCACAGGAGACGCCAAGGCAGCCTTGCTTCCTGTCCTCCCTGCTGTTGAGCTTTTTCATCCGATAATGGCGGATCTCTCGAACAAGAGTGTAAAAGGCATCCTCTACTCCCTGTGCAGAATAATACAAAAAGATGAGATCTGGGTAAGATCTTTACTAAGGGGGATTTGGGGTAAGTAACACATACTACTTTCCTGAGTCATGAGTAAAGGAGTAATAAGCAATTTCTTTCAAAATCTCATGTTGCTTACCTGTCTGGTCTTGGCTGATGTTTCTACAAATTCTATGCCGTAGCTCCTGGCTAATTCCTGAGCCTGCTTGGTGTCAACTGTTCTGGCCAAATCACATTTGTTTCCAACCAGCACCATGGGTACATCATCAGAGTCCTTCACACGCTTGATTTGCTCCCTAAAGGGAAACAATATAAATATGTAAATAAATTAACAGTATTCCTATCTGAAATCTTTTGTTGGTGAACATTTCTTAAAAGGGCCCTTATGAGCAATCTCACAATCTCTCTACTATATATACGTCCTTTAAACTGATTTCCTGCTAATTTAGTTCAGTTTTCCCTACCGGTACAAATGCACATCAGCAAAAGACTTTGTGTTGTTGATGGCAAACACGCAGAGGAAGCCCTCGCCGGTCCTCATGTACTGGTCCCTCATGGCACTGTACTCCTCCTGTCCTGCCGTGTCCAGGATGTCCAGCAGACACGTCTCCCCATCGATCACCACCTGCTTCCTGTAGGAGTCCTGGACATAAAGCATATGGTCAGAACATCTGATGTAGTTTTAAACAAGGACTCTTATCAGACTGGAACAACGAGACCATTATCAGAACAGTCTTCACAGGGGAATAATCTCTCCATCACAGGATCATTTAAACCATTTGTTCAGTACTTGCTTTTATAGTTTACGGGTGTTAACTACTGGCACTTATGGTAAGCTATGTATCATTTTTCTAATGCAACTTACCATACAGGGTGATTATGGCAGCCTTTGAATATATGTGAACTCATTCTATTTTGTGAGGCATGGTTTGTTCAAAATGTCAGGTAGGGAAGGGCTTGCCTATGGGCGCATTAGATGAAACATGGAACTGATAAAATGAACGATGGGTAGATAAAAAGAAGGTGCACCTAATAAAGTTGCCTGTTGACTTATGCTCTGTTCGTAATAGTGTTCTTTAAGTACAGATGAGATCACAATATGCTCAGCAAAACCTCCTGAAATATACACTAATCATCCACAACAATAAAAGCATTTACTAATATAAAATGTAACCCTTTATTTTATGATGTAAAGTGGGGAAAATCATTATTTGATCCCCAACTGAATTTGTAAGTTTGCTGAAAAAATGAAGTCTCTAATTTATGAAGTAGTTTCATTTTTATGGAGACAGAATATGAACCAAAAATCAATAAAACATGTTACATAAAAGTTATAAATGTATTTATATTTCACTGAGAGAAAAAAGTATTTGATACCCAAACCCTTGTTGGTTGGAGAAACTCTTGTTGGTGAGCACAGCAGAGACGTTTCTTGTAGTCAGTCACCAGGTTTGCACACATTTCAGGAGGGATTTTGGTCCACTCCTCTTTTACAGAAGCTCTCTAAATCCTTTAGGTTTCTTGGCTCCTCCACAGATTTTCTATAGGAATGAGGTCTGGAGACCTCTCCAGGAACTTAATGTGCTTCTTCTTTAGCCACTCCTTTGCTACCTTGGCAGTATGTTTTGGGTCATTGTCATGCTGCTGGAAGACCACCTAGAACCCATCTTCAGTGTTCTGGCTGAGGGAAAGAGGTTCTTGTCCAAGATTTTACAGTACATGGCTCCATCAATTGGCCCCTCAATGCAGTGAAGTCATCCTGTACCCATAGAATAAAAACATCCTCAAACCTAAAGCAGCTCACTGCTGGAACAAGCTGTCCATTACTATCAGATCTGCACTGACTGCAGCCAGCTTTAAAAAGCTGCTAAAAACAGCAGTATTCTCCTCTGCCTTCTCTTAAATATTTGCACTTTTAATGTTTTTATGTATTCTTTTACCTTCCATTTATTCATATAAATGGAAGCTGGTAGCCTAGTGGTTAGGGCATTCGCCCTGTGATCAGAAAGTCCAGGTTCGATTCCCAAGACCGCTAGGC
>JBBPDE010000015.1:13231882-13244764 GCA_037974605.1 Nannopetersius ansorgii | reverse complement strand
AAATGCAGAGGAAGAATTTCGTGCTGTTCACACTGTGTGCAGTGGTGTGTTCACGTATGATCGAATGATCACTTTCAGAATTATATTTTCCATTCTGCAAAGCACATTGAATGACTGTGTATGAAAATGTGCTGTATAAATAAACTTGAACTTAATGTCTCCACCTCCATGTTTGATGGTGTTCTTCAGCTCACATTTAGCATTTCTCTTCCTCTGGGTTGAGTTGATGCCAAAGAGCACAATTTTGGTCTCACCTGAACACAGCCTTTCTACACAGCCTTCTATGAATCATTTATCTGTATATGTGCCTTCTTGAGCAGGGGGAGCTTGCAGCCACTGTAAGATTTCAATATATTGTGATGCAAGTGTGTTACCAATGATGTTCTTAGTGACTGTGGTCCCATGTAGTTCTGGGTTGATCCCTCACCTCTCACATGACCGGCCTCACCCCGTGAGGCAAGATTCTGCATGGAGCTCCAGAATGAGGGCAATTGATGGTTGTTTATATTTCTTCTATTTCCAAATAATCACATAATTCCGAATATAACAGTTGTCACCTTCTCACCAAGGGGTTTCCTGATGATCTTGTAACCCATTCCAGCCTTGTGCAGGTCTACAATCTTGTCCCTGATGTCCTTTAACAGCTCTTTGGTCTTGCCCATGGAGAAGTTGGAATGGAAGAAATTCTGTGGACAGGTGTGCTTTATACACATTAGTTAAGATCAGGAGGATCTGAAATTGATAGATTGATTGTAATCTGTGTGCAACATGGGCACACAGCCAGTCTGTGGGAGCCAGAAGTCTGGCTGGGTTGTAGGGGATTAAACACTTATTTCACTCAATGACATGCAAATCAATTTATAAAACTGTTATGTAACGTGTTCTTTCTTGATTTTTGGTCAAGGTTCTGTCTCCACAAAAACAAAACAACCACATAAATCCAGCAAACTCAGCAGGGGATCAAATAATAATTACCGTCTCTGTATGCTCTATCCTGCTGCTGCTAATGTTTGTGCAAATATTTATTTTATTGCGGTCTGCCTCTTTATTTGCATTTTTGCACAACTAACCACTCTGCTGATAGAATACAGCAAGTCATTATACTGTATTCATTCAAACTAGTACTGTAGCTACTTTTACTGACTACACCAAGTGTTATCTCGTCCTTTTCCGTTACGTTACACTCACCAGGCAAACGCTTTTATCCAAAAGGACTGACAACATAACTCATGTCTCAGGACAGTGTGTTGCTTGGTTTTTTTTTTGTACTCATTTATTTTGTCCTGTCTAAACCTATGTAATCTTATAGTGTGTCTCTTTTCTGTTCTTTGTGTTGCACCATGGTCCTGGAGGAATGTTGCTTCGTTTCACTGTTTACTCTGCCTACGGCTGAAATGACTATAAACCTACTTCACGGGAAAATGACACGGACGCACGTTAATGGGTGGAATATATTAGACTGCAAATATTCAAGAACAAGTCTCCAAAATGGCAGGTGTTGTGATGGGCTCCTGTAGTTGTTAATACAAACTAAAGGTGGTCCAAAGGAAGAGAACAGGGCCTCAAGGTTCATTGATATGCATGGAGAGAAAATTGTGGCAGACCAAGTACACCCCTTTATTGACAGTATTCCCTAATGACTGTAGGTTAATACACTCTGCCACATTGTTGGAAGAACATGAGGAATGGCTTGAAGAACATGACAGCAGTAGATGTGACCTAATTCCCTTGATTTCAATCCAATTGAGCATCTGCCTCTATGGTATGTGCTAGGAAAACCAGTGCAAACCATGGAGGCCCCACATGGCAACTTACACGACTTAAAATGGTCTGCTGCTCACATTTTCATGGCCGATACCACAAGAAACACCTACATATATCTTGCAAAGTCCATGCCTACACAACGTGAAGTTATGGCTGATCTGTGTCAAGAGATGTAATTTATCTTTATTACAGTAACAGGCATATTGCCCAGCTCAACAGTCATGTGTGAAGTGAACTTCCATAATAAAGAAAGTAATAGGAGAAATTATGTAACAAACCCAGTCGTTATTATAAGTATTCCTGTTGCGGTGCAGCATAGGATAGCAGGTCAAAAACACTATCCATCGCTCAAGACTTTTTAACTGCACTGTTCTCCAGGAACAGACTTTGGTGGCCTTGCTTAATAATGTTGCATGATCTCCAGTACCTCTATGGTTGGGTCATATTCATCCACAAAGTGATTCTGGATGAGTTGGATAGTCAGCGCACTCTTCCCGACACCACCTGCTCCCACCACCACCAGCTTATACTCCGTCATCCTGCTACTGCTGGATCACCTAGAGGAACATAGAGAGGGAGAGGAGGAGGAGAAGATAAATTTTAGTTTTTTTCATGCAACATCTGTTCGGGGCTCTCGAGAATGTTTATGTACACATAAATATCACTGTGTTTCTATGCATGCTCTTCAAGGGGCGGGGGTCCCTTGGACGCAGTGGCTGCAGCCCAAAACTCAGAGCAGGCTAGAATGATCCTTAGGCTATAAGTCAATCTATTTATGGAATGCCACGCTAAATGTCAAACATCCTCTCAGGCTACACCCCAGTAAAAGAGGATGGACTGGGGTTACCTCACAGCAGATTTTATAGGCCTTCTCCTTTCATATTTCAGTTTGAGTTGATGCCTACCTCTTCCACATGATGCCATGTACCGTAGCCTAAATCTCAATATTAAGCCTCGGTATATATGTGCACCAAATGACATTTCTTTTTCTAAAAAGTAGACATTATTTTAAGTATGTGCGCCCACACATTTTTCAGTCGAGTAGGGTGACTGCAAGTTATGGAGTTATGTCACGCTCATCTGGTCTGGTGTTCTGCCATTGGGATTACGTTAGAAAACTTGGCTGCCTTGAGAACGGGACGTCACACTGGAAATAAAGCTGACACGGAGTTCATGAAATGTGGCCTAACTTAGACACAACTGGGACCAAATCTGAAAAGTCAATAGGCCTACTTTCACACTACGGTTAGAATTACTCCAACAACACAGAATGTTAACATTTTATTTACAGCTTTCAACTTCTAATACCTAAGCAGTCATTATAATCAACATCAGTTAACAAATAAAAACATTTATTACAAAATCTCTCAGCACATTGCATTAAAACATCATAACAGAATAAAAAAAGAGACAACTAGGCACTACACTCAAAAGATAATTTTCTTTTTATAAAAGTAATTATTTTGGGGTTTAATCATTCTGTATTTTTTTTATTAAAATTCAACAATACCCCAAATACAACATGTAAATGTTTGTTGTATATATGCACACATTTTTCCTTGTCTAGATGAATGGAAAAAAACCCAGCCAAAGAAGAGTTGTCCATCAGCCTTTATGAAACTGAAACCGCAACTCCATGAGAACATATGAGATCAATGCAGTTTCACTTTCACATTGAATAAGTTTGGCGGATGGATGATATCCAGTCATAAAACCAGCAAAGAACCTTCTGAGCCCCAAGTATAAAGGTGAGTTCACACAGACAGCAGTGATATTTCCAGTCATTACTAGCAGAACAGGTTCAGACAAGTGACAGAAACTGTCACAAATACGCATAGATTAGGAACATTTAAACCGACTGTGAGAAAGTTAACTCACCAATTTCACATTGTTCACATTGTGTGCTGTGGTGTGCTCACGTGTGACTATAAGGGGCCACTTCACTGTACTTTTACATTCAAGATTTTGCTTAGACTAATTATAAGGAAGGTAAAAGAGAAGCAGACAGTCACAAGAGTTACAGGATGACATGAAAGCTGTAGGAAAAATTTAAAACAAACTGCATCTCCTTTGCCACACCCCAAAACACAGAATAAGAATAGTTTAAAAACAATGCACATAAATTAATATGTCAAGAAGAATGGACAAATATATAACTACCATGTTGCAAAAAGCTAATTACTTCTTACTGTCTCCAAACAACATCTTTCCAAAAAGTCCTAGTAATAATAATGTGTTGTTTAACGCATAAATACAGATTTTTTTGATTCATATTTCTAATAACATTTGTAAATGTTCTTATTAATGTGTGTAAACTTGAAGTTGATACACACAGTATAAGAATACCGAATACCAAAATCAAAGGTGTTTACATAGATGTTTTGCTCACTGCATATAAACACAATAGCAGAAACAGTGTGATTAATTCTATGGGACAAAAGCAAATGGTTATGCAAAAGGTATTTGCTTTTTAATGTATTTTATATGATATACTATATGGACAAAAGTATTGGGACATCTAACCACTGGACCAACAGGGACTTATCATTGCAATCAAATTCTTGGACTTTAAAAATGGATTTGGTCCCCCTTTGCAGCTATAACAGCTTCCACTCTTGTCTATTGTCTTTCCACATCATTTGAGTGGGAATTTGTGCCCATTCATTAGAGCATTTATGAGGCCAGACGCTGATGAGAAGGTCTGGCTCACAATCTATGTTCCAGTTCATCCCAAAGGTGTTGGATGGGGCTCTGTGCGGGCCAGTCAAGATCTTCCACACCGAACTCATCCAACAATGACCTTCACCTGTGTCCACAAAGTTGGAAGCATGGTGTTGTCCAAAAAGTTTTGGTAAACTTAAGCATTACGATCGCCCTTCACTGGAAGTAAGGGGCCAAGCCCAAACACTGCAAAACAGGTGTGTCCCAATACTTTTGTCCATATATTGTTTATGTAAACTCTTCTATACAACATATGTTTGGGGGAAAACGAAACATTAAAACTGTAACCAATAGGTTCTTACATGTTACAAAGATAAAAAATCCTAAATTATGAATGTTGACTTTGAGATTCTCTCAAGTTAAATATTTGATAGCTGTGTCTTGTTCCCATATTCAGAAGTATTCATGGGCCTGAACCAGAGCCTAGAAAAACAAACTACAGATAATCCCGTATGGCAGTTTCACTGTCTAACCCTCTTTATTTACTTTATCACTTCTTTTTAGCAACAGCTAATTACCCAAAGTAGCAATAGCTTGCTATACGGTATATATTCGCCCAATTAACTTAAAACGTCAGTAATTTGCAAACTCCATTCTTATAAATAATTAATAAAACAAGTGTAACTCTAACATTCAGGCCAAAGACAGAGAAAAAATAATTAACAAGCTAATTTACGAGTTATAAAATAAGTTATCTCTCTTGTTTAGGCTAGCGCTGTGTATCCCAATTGCCTCACAAGAACCCAGGAAGTGCACTTGGTTATGAGTAGAACTCAATATTCCGCTTCTTAATTGGCTGGTTCACTACTTAGGGGGCAAAGCGTAATTTTAGACACGACCGGCTAAAGTAGCATTAGCAGGCACCAGAGAACAGTTCATGTGGAAAATAGACATAATTTCAAATATGTCGACAAGAGCGATTAGAAAAGGGGTTTCAGGAGATAGAAAAGCTTTAGTTTTAACGTGCTGTCAAGTGTGTCAAGGGGGAAAAACTCACCAGTCCTGTGTGTAGATCTCCGTCTCCCGGCTGGTCTGTCTTACCTTAGCACAGCGATGCTACAGGCTAATCACTGTTAGTAGAAAGAGCCATAATTAGCTAATTTTCAGTTTTTGCAGACTGTTTCTGTACTTCAAAAAAAGATGCAGCTAAAAAAAATTCCACCGTTTCCAGTAAGATAAGTTTGCCTGTTCGGCTTTCCCCAGGCAAGGTTGTGCTTCCTATTAGATAATTCAGCTGCTTTTGGCTTCTTTTTCGAGGCTTTACATCAACCCAGCCACCGCCTGGCCTATTGCTGCCTCCTACAGTGTGGAGCTCAGGAGAGTGAGGCTACAGGCAGGTTCTATGCCTTAAAAATACTCCAACCGAATTTCTACATGTACGTCTTTTCAAGATGTAAAGAAAGTCATTCTGGGTGGTCTGCTCCTTCTCAGATCAACTACTCAAGTCAGAATTGCTCGTAGGGGCAGTAATGGTGGTAACCAGAACTCAGTCCTAAAACTCCCGCTTTACGATTTCCATAACCCTGATTCAGCTCACTAAGGAGCACAAATAACTGCTCTAATGCTTCTACAACGCTCTAATGCTTGAACAAAAGTATTTGTGTAGGTCTCCTACTCCATGCACATTTGCCATAGATATACATAGATTAGCCTTGCATGACCCATATGTAGCCTATAGACAATACAAGCTGTTTCTGCTTCAAATACATATTCACTGGCTCTTACATAGGTTACATTTACATTTATGGTATTTATCAGACGCTTTTATCCAAAGCGACTTCCATTCCCTAACTACAGGGGACAGTCTCCCTGGAGCAATTTTGGGGTTAAGGGTCTTGCTCAGGGACCCAGTGGTGGTGTGCTAGAGGTAGGATTTGAACCTGCGACCTCTTAGTCTGGAGGCAAGTATCCTACCCACTGAGCTACCTCCACCCCGATACATTCTTAAAATGTCCAGTTTTCTTAAATTGAAATGCAACTTCTACAAGTTTTGCTGAAACATGAGCAAAATGTCCAGAGACATGTTCTCGGGGTACTGAATGATATGCAGTTTGCACTGAATCTACATGTATAATAAATCAAATTTAATTTAAAAAATCTGATTAAATGTTCAGTGTATGGAGGGCATGGTCAATGTATCACATTAATTAGTTAAATCAGAAACCACTCAATGTATTAACAGTTTTTTAAAACATTGTTTTAATACAATTTAAATCTCCCATTGATTCAAATGTTTGAATTATTTTGGCATTACCACTTAAAGACGACAGCCGAAAAGTGTATAAAATGCCGAATAAAAATGAATACCATTCCAGACTGCTGTTTAAAGAGCAGCCTGTTTCACACATGGCATGTGAAGTCCTTCACTAGTAAAACCCATGGTTACAACACATCTTAATACTTCTGGTAAGGAATAAAATAACGTATAAACTTTTCACCTAGTGAATTACATATATACAACATATTTACATCTTTTTTTTCTGGCCATTTTTATAATCATGATTTCAGTGATCAGGACCCCAACGGGACCATTATTTGGGAAGTGAACCATTCTCAGAACAACAGCTACAATAGCATGATAGTAACATATATGATGCACTGGTACAGATACCTAGAGAATGGCCATTATATATATATATATATATATATATATATATATATATATATATAAACGACAACCATACGATTTACATTCACCACATACAGGATAAATTAAATGAAAAAAACTAAACTGTACATCCATATACAAATTATACATCTGAAAGACAGTGTAAATTACACACCTAATTTATACTCTGCCATCTTATTTTTGTAATCCCAGTCAGCTGTAAGAATCAAAAGGTTGCAATGCATGACGTAATCCAATCAACTGAAGGAGCTTACATTGGGTAACACATTTTTATGAAAGGTCTGTTTCATTGCAATTTTGATGTTTCTTAGTCACGCTTGTTTTGGGTTTTTTTATGTTTCTTGCACGCTTGCTTTTTCCCAACTTCAATGGTTCTAGAGATAAACTAAATTGTATGTATATATTTTTCATTACAAGGTTCTTGTAATACTACTATTATTTTCGTCTTACGCTCAATGCGTGAGAGTTGGCACCCCTGTTATCTACATGTACAACAAACAATACAAAATGCAAAAAGTTGTAAGTATAACAAAAGACCACGTCAGCCGAGCCGCCATGTTTAGTTTTTTCTAAAAATGACATTTCTAACTACATCCTTGAAGCTACATGAAAATAAACGTTACCACCAAAATCAGCGTGCCGAGATTGTATAAGAAACACTACAAAATGTAATGAAACGTTTGTTTGTTGTCTGGTGTTACAGATGTATCATGTCTGAAAAAAACGTCAGTGCTGCTGCATCATTTTTTGCCACAAGTTCTGCAAATAAAAAAATGGTGGTGTCAAATAATGCTAAAGCACTGTATAGACATACATAGAGCACTGTTACAATATATGCATGTAAATGTTCAGTATGCTAGATCTGTTTGCTACTATTTGTATTATTGTAACCAGTTGCCATGCCTGATAAAGATGGTGGAATTTTAGTGGTAGGCGCAGACCTCTACAATCTCTGTAAATAGTGTGATTTTGATATTAGCATAAACTGGACTTTGATATTAGCATAAACAGTGCATCACAAACTACAGCTTAACCAGACTTAATCGTTTCCTAGACAAGAGTGTTTACTAAATATGTGGTTTCCCTTTCCCCCCCCCAGCATATTCAGGCAGTCAGGAATCCTGAACTGTTTACCATTAGAGACGACACTGTGAGCTGGACAGTAGCCCCAGGAGTGGTGCAGGCTTGTAGGTGAGGTAGCAGATCATGCGGTTGGGCAGCCCCAGATGCGGCAGCACTTCCCGTGTTCTTCTACCCATTGCTTTTCTGAGCGCAATCCTACTTAAGTGCTGAAGACTTATGGGCTCAGCTATATTCAAACACACACAAAGAAACTTCATCAATATTACATTATATTCACACATCTATGTATCTATCTATATATTTACCTATCTATCTCTCTATCTATCTAGAAAAAAACAAGATACCACAGCAATTTATTGTTAAATCAGCATCTCTAGGAGTATGATGATCATTCCATGCCAGTGTCTGTTAAATGGCAACACAAGCAGCCCATTCTGCTTCATGAGGTACTGATTAGTGATCACCTGAATCAAATATTATTTGATGATAAAAACACTGCTGTAATCGACACATGAGACCAGTTGGATGGCAAAACACTACCCGAAGTATAAAAAGGTAATTAGTGCCTATAGTAAACAGATTTGTTTTCTTTAAATTATCTGAGGTCTGTAAACTGCATCATTTCTTTTATTTTGATGTTTTGTCATTTTCTTTAAAATGATGCTTTAAAGAATGATATTTGGAAAAATATTGGAGAAATATTGTCAGCAGTTCTTAAAAACGAAGGCAAAGCTACACACACACACACACACACACACAAACACACACACACAAACACACACAAACACACACAAACACAAACACACACACACACACAAACACACACACACCCACACACCCACACACACAAAAACACACACAAACACACACACAGCATGAGTTGCTGTAAAACTCACCTTCATAGATGTTCAGGCAGAGCTCTGCTGGCGATCCAGGGGAGGTGTACTGAACAGGCCTTTTACCAAGGTTGTCTCTGGCAAATATGTTACCCCCAAACTCAACCAACAGCTCAATCATCTCCAGGTTGTTTACTTTAGCTGCATGGTGGAGGGCTGTCTCGTGAAGCTTTGCAGCATTTACATTTGCACCTTTGGGTGAAAAAAACCCACAAACAAATCTGAGAAAATTAATGCATTTTCATATTCGATTTGTAGAAGAGATTAGACTAGAGATTAGATCAGTAGACTTCTAATTCTTAAGTCAGATTAATTTGAGACAAATTGCTTAATTCAAAATAAATTTACAGGAACAAAATGCATTTTTCTGCAGAAAAAACTGACCAGCATTTAAAAGGACCTTTACACAGTCGAGATGCTGCCTGGCACAAGCCACGTGAAGGGGAGTCCCAAAGTGACAGTCATGAGCCTCCATGGAAGCCCCTTCCGCTATCATGAGCTGCACACACTCTGAACTACCTGGTGTGCAAACACAGTTTAACATTAAACCTTGACTGAGTACATCCCATATACACGTCAAACAGAACAAGACTGCATTAGCAACTATTAAAGAAACAAATACTTCCCTGCTTCTAAATACAAACATATTAATGCACAGGATCATACATAGTTTTATAGTATTATAGTATTATTAAAGTATTAGAGTACACCTATAATGCATTAAAGTGAGGGATATGTAGGGGGCTATAATTGTGTTTAGTTTAGTTTAAAAACACACAGCTCTTATTTTCAGATTAGCTGGTTCAAGTGAAGTAAACACAAGTGAAGAGACCACGGGAGGAATGTTCACTTACCCCCCATGCAGGCCTCATGAAGGGGGGAAAAAGTGAAGAGAGGAGGGTTTACCACAGCTCCATGCTCCAGCAGCAGCTTCACACACTCTAGACTACCGGCAGCACAAGCGTCACATAGTGGTGTGCTGCCATCTATGTTACGCGCATCCACCTGTTGTGTAACCGCAGGTTAATAAGCACGCATCAGAAAAAGATGTTTATCAAAGACAGTACACGAGAGTAAGTAGGACCATATTTTACTACATATTTTTGCATATTCTATTCTTCATAACAAAAAAAATCATACAATTCTTTTGTTTCTGTGCATTTCAATATGATACATGCAAATAATTTCTGTTCTTACTGGCTTCACTCAAAAAAAAAAAAAGGTTGCACTGAACTGTTGATTTGAGCCTGAATTTCTCAGGAACTCTTCCAAACCTGTTTGGCTGGTTAAACTGCTGTTTAATCAGCAGGTGGTTAAATGTAATCGTGTTCCTGGCTGTGATATCACAACCACAACATCCATAGACTGTATAGTCTAAAGAATGAACTGTTTACATAATACATAAGCAAACTGAATACATTAAGAGAGACACTTCTCACTAAAATCTCTACTATTTTGCTATTTAACAACTCAATATAGAGCTTACATGAGCTCCGGCCTCCAGCAGCAGCTTCACACACTGAGACTGGCCTTGTATACAAGCCTCATGAAGTGGGGTAATGGAATCCACAGCGACGATGTTGACCATTGCTCCATTTTGAATCAGCTGCTGAAGCTGTGCTACTCGTCCGTGAGCTGCTGCTTCATGCACTGCTGAACGATCCGTCCAAAAGCCCAGGCCATGTGCTACACAGGGGGAGAATGACAGAGAAACTGATTTTATGATGTCAAAAAGCGTAAAGATATCACTTCTACTGAGTAATTTCAACTACTTTAAGGTTTCCCCAATGCATTGGGCTGTGGAGCAGTAGAACTGCATTCTCAGGAGTGGTGGATCACCTCCTAACCAGAACTGATCATCCAACATCAGTACCTGACCTCACTAATGCTCTTGTGGCTGAATGCAATCAAATCTTCACAGCAATGTTCCAACATAAACCTTCTGTTTTCCCCAAAACACCATATTAACATCCTTTACTTAATCAAGTCAATTTATTTCTCTAGCACATTCTTAAACACAAAAGGTAATTCAAGGTCACTTACAGAAATGGAATAAAAAAAGAGAATAAAATCGAATAAAATAATGGAGGAAGTAAAAGAAAAAGTAAAAGAAAATTGATAAAAGAAAATCAACAGTGCAGATATTTAAAAGAAGGCAGAGGAGAATAGTGCAGTTTTTAACAGCTTTTAAAGCTATCGATACTGATGGGCAGTCGGCAGCATAGTGATTTAATGGCAATTCACAATGTTTAGTTTCAGCTTTTTTCTCCTGGCTAGCTCGGCTGGTTTGTGAGGAAGCAGGGGGCCAAGCGGTTAAGATGTTGCTCCACTTAGTGAATGGGTTAAATGCAGAGAAAGAATTTGACATTGTTCACACGGTGTGCTGTGCCTATAAGAGGCCACTTTACTTTACTTACTTTACTTTTTACTACTAGCTGAACAGCTCTTGCTGATCTAAGAGACCAACCATGAATATATTCTTCAAACATATCAGAAATGTATTTAGGCTGCAAACCATGGACTGAAAAATGCAATGAGTAATGCTTTGACATGAGTTCTGTACTGAACTGGGAGCCATTGCAAGGACCTGAGAATTGGAATAATGTGCTCTGTTTTTTTCGTTTGGGTTAGAAAGAGCCTGCTGCAGCATGTTCTGACTGATTCTGGTTCTGAAATCTTGCAGCAGCATTTCGAATAAGCTGGAGCTGTCTAACAGACTTTGGGGTATCCCAGTAAAGAGAATGTTGCAAAAATCAACCTGCAGCAAATGAATGCATGGATATGTTTCTCTTAAGTCTTGTTTGGACACAAAGTCTCTAACAAAATATGCAAGTGTTGTATTCTAGATACTTTCATACATAAAATACATACTTTCTCTGGTTATAGCATTATAATTACAATCAAAATTAGTGAAAATGTAAATAAACCTGTGGTTCACACACTGGCTTGCTCTCTGTTGCTAGGGAGACGGCTAACATTAGCATTAGCAACCCTGCACTGAACGAACCAAAACATGACTGAGTCATGACTGTATGATACATGCCAGAACAAGATAATCTGACTAATCCTCATTCTCTGAGTGTATTTAGCTGAAGCATGGAGAGACAACATTTATTCAGCACATTAAAAAGCCGAAATCAAACTTCAACGTTGTGCCATGAAGCTACTTGATCTCCAGAGCTAAAGTGAGCTGGTCTGTCTCTGGAGGAGGAGGAGGAGGAGGAGGAGTAGAGGACCTTACCGATATCACTGAACAGAGAGGGACGAGTTCGTGTTATCTCCATCTCATCTTTCCCCTTTACTCACAAATATCAGAATATGTAGTCAGTTAGTTCGGCTCTAAGTAGCAGAGCTCTGTTTGTTAGTCATGGTTTAGGTTAGTAAGCTGCCCTGTTTTACAGTCGGCACCTTCTGCAGGGAACCGCTCCTTTTACAGGAGTATTACTACCACCATCTGGACCGGAGGAGTAGAGAAAGGGAAATTCTGTACCATTTATTTTGTTTTGTTTAGATGTAATGTTGACTGTTAATGTTACAGATAACTTTAATAAAAGTTGGTAATTGTTGGACACCTGTGTTCCTACGCTGTGTGATGACGTCATCAAACGACTAGTGGTTAACAGTGTTGCCACATATTTTCAATGGAAAGTAGCTAAATTCTGCTCGAAAAGTCGCCAAATGTCGCCATAGATATATAAACTGACTAGATGACGCCTTGGGCCTCTAAGCATACGTCAACATCGCCGCCATCTTGGGTCGGGGATCTGAAGGAAGCGTAGTAGATATTTT
>JBBPDE010000015.1:13214965-13231782 GCA_037974605.1 Nannopetersius ansorgii | reverse complement strand
TGAACCATTAACTTTTTCCAGTGAAACTATTACAAAATTCCTTATTGTAGTGTGTTTGACACTTTTCCAATAGGATTCATATTATTATTATATTATTCCTAATAATTTAAATATTTTTTTCTTCAATAATATTTGTTTGTACACAGTATATTTATTTAGGTTATGAGCAGTTTTTTTTTGTTTGCAAAAATTGGTCTGTTACGGGATGACATGAAGTACTACAATAAAACGTGTGGTGTGTGCAAAATGTGAAGTTTTGTCTTTTTTTTTTTTTTTTTGGCAGGGGCGGGGGCGGGGGCACCGGGAGGGAGTCTTGCCCGGGGAGCAATTCAGTGTAGAACCGCCACTGGCTATTACTATTACCATAGACCAGTCTGCTATTAAAAATCCCCGTCATGTCAGACATAAAGCACCCTGTTGCAAAAATGTGTTTTTATTCGAGGTGGGCATAGATCATTTTTTTTAATCTGGATTAATCTCATTGTAATCTTGAGATTACTCTAGATTAAAATGCACCCCCCCCCCCAATGATCCTAATGCCTGTTTTGAGAGAGAGGCACAGAGAGAGTGAGACAGGTTTAAAACAGGCGCAATCCGGAAAAGTCACGAACCAGAGCGAGAAAGAGAGAGAGAGACAGAGACAGCAAGAGAGAGAGAGATGGTCCGCGCGCTCCGGAAAAGTCACAAACGAGAGAGAAAGAGAGAGAGAGACAGACAGAGTGTAAATCCGCGCTAAAATATCAAGGTGAAAGTCATCATAGCTTGTAGTATAGACCCAGCTCCCAACCCAACTTTGTGAACAGATTAACGCCGATATGTTTTTAATTGCACGATAAGAGTCTCGCGTTAACGCCATTAACAGCCCAGCACTAGTTGTTATGCACACTACCCCAAATCATTGATGTATGAGAATAAATTATAACGCTACACAAAAAGGTCTCAATTGAAGTATAATTGTTTAAAATACAAAAGTACATTTCCTAGGCAACATAAGATCAGCAATTCAGAAACCATCTTCTTTTGTAATTGAAAAGCTTACATTCCAGACCTCAATCAATCAGTTGGGGACTGATGGAGATGAAATATGTATGAAAGTATGAAATATTTTTTATGAAACATGAGACAGCTATCCATTCCTTCCATCTCTGGTGTGCTTGTGGGTCTACGGAGCCAACTTGCAATGTCGGCAGCTGGAATAAGGAATGATCAAATTTCTCATAAGCTTTAGATAAAGCCAGCACACAGAAATCACAAAACAAAACCAATCACCAGTCTGCAGCTGTGAAAAGTGATGTTTTCTGATCAGTGGGGGTCCATTTAATGCTTAATTCTTGGTATTTTACAGAAATAAGTTGTTTATAAAAATAGTAACGATAAATATCAGTGCTTACATATTTTATTAAAATTAGAAACGGTCAATATGATTTATAAAACCATATGTAAACAAAATGAATACACTAAAATACCATTGGTATTGTGATTAACAGTATTTAAAATGAATGCTTATCAAACATTTACATACATCTTCATGTTTACAAGTTTAGCATGTACATTACATCATTTACAACTATAAACAAGAAGACACTCACCAAAAGGTAAGTAGCCACATTTTGAAAGAACATAGGGTGCCAAAAGGCGCTTTTTTTTAAACTAGAAAGTTATGAAACGGAACACGTGTCATTTGACAGAATCCTTGAGAATGTGTGAATATTCATGGTCAAAATCCCATTTCTGCCAAAATATTCAGTCGGCGCATCTGAAAAGGAAACACGCGCACACACACACACACACACACACACATTAATGTGACAAATTATGGAGGACTCTCACAGATAATCTAACCCAGATTCATTGGATTAATTTGGCAGACATGAATAATCAACATTATTAATTAATTACTGTGAAATAAGCTTATTTCCCAGGAACAGCATTGATCCAAGCGAGAAGCGGCCAGAAATAATACTTCTTAGGCTGCAATCTTCCATATTTAGTAAAATAGGAAAAAAAACTTTACACTTCTAAAAAGGAAAAAAAACCCACCATTGTTAATCTACAAAACAAAATGTCCACCCTTCCCCAGACAAAAAAACAAATAAATCCACCCCTGCCCTGCTTTGCATATGGCCCAAGGTTCATCAGGAGCTCTGAGCACTTAAATGTTTTCATTATTTTTTAAAACATTCCTCAAGCAAATGTAAAAGAAAGGCATGCCTACATAAACTTGATGTTGAGAAGAGGAACATGTATGTGAAACAAAGCAAAATCTTCACCTGTAATAAAAACAGGGAACCGGGTAGACGCATTCTGGATCTGAAGACGAACCAGACAGCGAAGGTAGTCTGGCCTGTCTCTTGAAATGACATCACACTCATGATAGGGCAGGACCTCCACTATCCCAGCTTCCTGGCAGCAGTCAATGAAGTTCTTTTTCGTCTGTGCCTCAGGACAGCATCTGATGCAAATTCGGCCAATAATCAGTCAGAGACTCATACTGGTACTGTAGATACTATCAAACGTTGACACGTCAACACCAAAATCTTACTTCATTCACCCAGATATTTTGTATTTAAAAAAAGGGACAAAATGATCTTTGGCATTTCACTTTCCGTTTTGTAATTTGTAACATAAAAAAAAAAAAAATTCTTTTTGGACTCATCTGAAATACAGTAATCGAATATACGTTATTGGTATACTGTATACGTTATATGAACCCGCGTATATTGAATAGGGAGGGGGTTTAAAAACTAAAATAGGAGGACAAGACACAGAGCAGGCACGCAGCAGCAGGCTTCTTCTTTTTATGGTAGTTGACAATTTTTCAGTGTATTACTGGCACAAAAAAAGGCGGGGATCTTTGCAATTTCCACGTTATTGTGGGGATTTCCGTGTAAAGCGAGGAGTTTGGTTCTTAAAAAAAAAAAAATTCACATGTGACTGAATCTGCGACTCCTGATCTGTGTAAAACTGGGGGATTACTGTATGTACAACTGGGGGATTACTGCATATTACATTCTAAGGGCACCTGCGTATAGTAAAAAAATAAATAAATAAAAAACCCACGTTGTGTTTTGGTTAAAAAAAAAAAAAAGTCTAAAAATGCCTATTTTTACAGTGTAAACCCTAAACATGCCCCAGATATGCTCCCAGAACACTTTAATTTAATTTTAAACTCAGTTTAATGCATTACCCTTAAAGAAAATGTGAAGGTAAACCCCTATTCGCCTCTTAATTTAAATTCCCAGCCGACATATTCAACTCGGAAGGTCGTGGGACAAAAGTATTGGGACACTGTGGAAAGGTGATAGGTTTACGGGGAATATTCCCTTATCAACTTGGGCTAAAAATACAAATGAGGGCTCGTTGGAAAGGTCTCCTGGAGATCAATCAAACCGTTTGAAATGTCTGTGTGCTTGCAGTGGCCCAACCCTGGTGTGGAATTAAAAAAATGTGATTGTGTGAAAACATCCAGAAAACATATATTTATTGCCACAAAAATGCAGTTTCTGCGTTATTGTGGGCATATTCCCTCGTAAAACTATGAGTTCAGTTCTCAAAAAAATCTGTGTGATTGAATCTGAGACTCCTGATCTGTGTGAAACTGGGGATTTACTGTATTTGGAAGGTTAATGTGTTTACCTTGCATCTTCCCGAAGCTTGCGGCTGTCTCTGTAGTGCAGAAACCATTTCCACTTCCCTTTTTTGTCTAGCTCCTCCATAATGCCCACAACCTTTTTCATGTTTTCTTGTAATGTTTAATAAAAGAAGAGAACAAAATGAAAATTTGAAATTCTGAGAAAGATGAACAAATTATTTGAAGTAATATTTTCTGTACTCAAAAATCACTACCTAAGGTCAGCCTGTCCAGAGCGATTTCATCAAATACCACAAAGCCTCCCTTGGCAAAAAGTTCCTGGTGTGTGAGATTCACAACATCATCAGGTCGGTCGATGCCTGCAAAGAAGACTCTGGATGACTTCTTCAAATCGAGCAAACGCGGAACCTGGAAAGAACAGATATTAAAGTTCTTTTCACATTGGGCAAAAATTTCTGTGGAATTCTGAAAATACTGGATGATTCCGACTCACTTCACAAAAATGGTTTGCAATGTCCTCATTCCTTAATATAATAATAAGAGGAGGTTGGTCTTTGTCATCGATGTCAAACTGACAAAGTTCCACTGCTGTGTGTCCCTCCGCCTCCAACAAGTCCTTGAGATCGGAGCAACATCCATGAATGGACATTCTATGTTCACACCACAACTGTTCTGTAAATACAATTACTCATCTAATGTTTGCCTACCTTGGTTTCCTCGAAAAAAGGGTCTGCAGATGTAACCAGGATGTAGAACTTGTATTTAATCTTGCAGGCTTGTCTCACAACAGAGTTCAAATTATCATGCAGATTATCAAACATGGCTTTTTTAATGTGGCCACAGAATGCAGATTGTGTGCCACCTGCAGCCGTCTCAGCATCCCATTTTCTTTTCGCCTTGCCCTGGTGACGAGGAATGATCTTGCCAACACAAACATCATTCATCAAGGTTTTGTAGGACTTTGCACAATCTTTTGTTATGTCTGATATCTTGGTGCAAGCTGTCTCGTTGCCTCTTTCACAGAAAAGGCTTTGGAGATGCAAAGGTTTACCATAATTCAAAGTCTCCCGCATGCCTTTCCTTTCAGACATGTCTACGTTTATCTTAAACTTAGTAAGAGTTGGCCAGGCCTCATCAAACTGAACAGAACTTTCTTGCTCAGCAAGTCTTGAAAACTGGATGGTCATAGCGGTTTCAGGTGGACTGACATTCGGTTTCTGTTGTAAATTAGCTCTGTGAGTTGCCTTGGTGGTTTTGAGCATCTGAGTCATCTTCTCCGAGAAAATTAAATACTCCCGTTCCATTACCGACTGGGTGATTTCAGATTTTGATCGCTGATCCTCCCAGTTATGAAAAGAATCTTCCATGTTCAGGCTCATGCCAGTTGTGCCTACTGATCGCTTGAGCATGGAAGTGTTTTCAAATATGGCTCTGTTACCTTTCTTGTCAAACACTGTGATGATAGAAGATGGGGGAACATGGGCAAATTCATCGTTCTTCTCACTTGTGTGAAAAACTCCTTCTCTCTTGAAATACTTGCGCCAGTCAAAAGTTTGCTTTCTTTCTGCTTCATACTGATACGGAGTAGAAGTGACTGTCCGTAATGTTTTAGTTCCATCTGAACCACAAGAAAATGTCCCCATTATGCTGTCCTCTGTATCCGCTTGAAAGTATTCTTGATCCCACTTATTCCGATAGGAGGTTCTCTTGAGTTTCTTTCTACTGTAACAAATACTGTCTGAGTCATCACAGGATTGAGAGAAACATAAATCTGCTTTATGTCTGAAACTCCTTTCATCTGACTTATTCACAGAGGACTTGGAATCTGCATAGTAAAACTGTTGTTCCCAGCCAGGGATGTCGGAGTCGCACTCTACAGTCTTCCTTGGCATTTGTACAGCTTCTCTGTCAATGAAAGTTTGGTTTATGAAACGTGTGGGAGGATCCTCTGAATCCTCATCATATGCATGAGGTTCCCTGAGTACCTCAGGTCCATCTGGATTGAAGCTAGACCCATGCATCCATGACAAAGATGGTTCTGATGACTGCTCTTCATATTGCTCAGACCACTTATCAAATTGGTTCTTTTGAGGCTGACCATCTTTAGAATTGTGATCTCTTGGTTTGGGCGTGGACATCTGGTGGTCAAAATTAGGCAAGCTCTGTTTGGGCACATGCTTACTGATTAATGATTTGCTTGAATCAGTCACATTAACCGTGGTGTCATACTCCCTAACAGACCAACAAGTACCCTGAGGCGAGGATTGTTCCTTGTCACCTGAAGAGTTAGAAATGCGTTTCTCTGAATTGGTAGGTGGACACACAGATCTGACAGGTGACGAACCAGTGGTGGTGGGGCTCCTGTTTACATAGTGGAGCTCTATTTCAAAACCGTGATTGTCTTGCAAATCTTCACAACCCTCCTGATCATACGGCAGTTCATCCTGAGTCGGGGTACAGCTTCTGCTGTTTAGCTCAGAGTCTGTATCTATTTGCAGAGCTGGTGGGGTCATCTCCTGACTGTCAAAATTAGAACTAGTCAAAGAGATTTTATCAACAGACATTTTGCAAACTGTGGGTTCTGCACATTTCTGGGCAGGGTCTTTCTCTTGTGCTTGAAGGTCTTTGCTTCTAACATCCCTCTCATTTAGTGTTGTATTTGAAATAGCTAAATAATCAGCTGCTTTGGAACTAGCCTCATTCATGTTATGTGGTTCTGAAATAGTGGCAGTGGAAGGAGAGACATTGCATACTTTTTCAGGTTCAGCCTGACTTATTACAGGACTCTCATTCTCAGCCACAGGTGAGGGACAAAGCACTGTGTTTTTACCATTAGTCTCTGTTGTGGAACAAGTGTTATCATCAGCAGGTGAAGCGTGGCCTTCATTCAACTTAATGAACTGATGTGCAGTTGAACTCAGGAAATCTGTTGATGTATCAGCGTCCATCTCTGGTGGATCACCATCACTAAAGTGCTCCTCGTCACTGCTTAACAGAAATGTCCTAGTCCTTATTTCAGTATCAGCAGGACAACCAATATGTTCAGCAAAAGCATCACCACTGGAGTCATGCACTTCATTCACGTTCCCTTGAATCTCATCTTCCGAACCCTTCTCATCACAGATTTGCATATCCACTTCTATGCAGTCTTTTTCCAAATCTGACACATCAGACCCACCAAGTCTTCTCTCCTCCAAGTCCATTTCACTGTTGGAGTTTTTATGAACGAGCTGTGCTTGTTCTCTTTTTTCACTTTCATGACTTTCTCTTATGTCTTCATCATTAAATTTCTCATATTTCCCCAACACATGTTCCTTGCTGATTTCTGCATTAATTACTTCGTGAACTGCCATGGCCTCGATGTTACCATCATGACGCTCAGTCACAGATGTACAAACTTCGACAGCAGACTTAGGGTTGGCGTCCTCCGTTTTATCGTTCACACCCTGCATGTTCGCAGGTGTGCTGTCTTCGGCACATTGTACAGGTTTATCAGCATCCTTTGCTCCATCATTTCCGTCTTGTACAACTGTGCGATCTCTGACATCCTGCATAGGTTTACCCACATCCTTTGCTTTATCATTAGAAACACAAGATGCCAGATCATTTTTCATGTCATGTATAAGCCCAGGTGTCTCATCTCTGAACTCGGGCATAGGTGCAACTTTCTCTTTTGTCTTATCAGTATGTATTCTCCCAGCTGTGTAATTCCTGTCATGAGTAGTTTCATCATCTATTTCAGACTTGACTTCCTCCTTTGCCACATCATTCACATCCATAGGTATGTCTTGAGGGAGAGGAATGCTGTTTCTTTCTCCCAACAAAAGTCTGTCATCTCTATCACTAGTCATAGAGGTAACTGTTTCCACTGTACTCTCAGTCACATTACAAATGCCCACAGATGTGTCATCTCTGCTATCAAGCGCAGAGTTACTCTCCATTCTTGTACTGTCATTTTTGTCATACAAAACCACAAAACTACTTCCTTGTGGGGTTTTAAATGCAATCTCTTTGTCATTACCAGAATGCACATTTACATGTGCACTATTTTTCTCAGAGAGTGCAGTTTTATTCTCATCTTCGGACACACTTTCATTATGCCTTGATAAAGGCACTTCACCCCCAAACTTGTCCTTTAAGCTCGTTGTACTGAGAATGGTTTTTCTGTCAGGGATTTTGACATGTGTCCTCGAGAGAATCACAGGACTGACAGGCGCTACAACTTGGTGAAATACAGCTTTTGGATCAAGGCTTGTGACTGTTCCAGAGGTCACTTTGGCAGGAGCACTGATCCTCTGTACTGGTGGCAACCTCTTCTTATATACAATGACATTCCTTTGCCTTTTTGAGCATCTGTCTTCATCTATGCTCATATTGGATGCCTGTTCACACAAATGACTGTATGCACTGTTGTTCTCCAAGAGTTTTGTGTAAGAGCTTTCAGTGGCAGTATCATTCTCTATGTCACTGAAACCATCATTGTCAGGAACTGGACTTTCTTCCAAAAGATCCACTTTGAATCTGTAATCCTGTATGGGAAGACAGAATGTTTTATTAATTAGTTGAGAATAAAACTTGTATTTAAGATGATTCAGATATCTATGGTATCTATAGTAAATTATTATCTGGTGTTCTCCACAAACACACACACAATGAAGACACTGACAAGTTCATTTTCCTACAGGGTATGTAGCAAATATATCCTTGTTATGAAACCGTCACCATGCAATTGCAAATGCTTACCTTTGCATCTAACTTTGAAATGCTGGGAGAATTGCATGAACTGAATAAAGGCTGTTGGATACTTTCTGCTGCGTGTTCCTGTCTGGATCTTATGTCGGAAATGCTTGTGGAATTTTCCACACTGCCTCCTTGCGAAACTGTGCAGTGATTTGAAGGTTCAGTTGCTCTGACTGAAAGGTCAAGCACATCAGTTACAGGATGCAATGAACTAGTTTTGTCCTCCTTGGAAGTCCCTCCAACATCAGTCAGGGGTGAAGAAGCCTGGATATTGTCTGACACTTTTGGAGAGTGTTTTCTTTCTAGAAAGGGACTATTGTTGTCCAAGTGAAAGAACCGGGACGTGGGCTTGCTGTAGAACAGACCTATCCACATATGGAAGATAAGATGGACCTGCTCATAGGTGTCTTCAACACTGAAATCCCATTTGCTGAGAAAATTAGGAAAAGACAAGAAAAAGACAAGTTAGCAGTACAGAGTATGAAGTACATTTTCACTATATAACTTCATTTTCACTCAATTTAATTTGCATAAGATGCAATTCAATGACATAAACCCGATGTCAGCAAAATTTACTTAATCTCCTGTTCTAACTAACTAGATATATAGAATGTTTATTTTCATTTACTGTCTGAATGCTTAAAGTTAACTGTGAGAGTTAACTGAGGTACCCTTAATTTCAGTTTTAAGGGAAATATTAGCTTCCAGCTTTGTGTCAAGGGTTTGAGAAAGCCAGGCCTTTTTATATTCTTTTGGGACAAATAAAGCCTTTACATTTGTATTTCATTTATATGGCATGCTGGGTAGGTAATGCTAATGTCCTACAGTCTAGATGCTAAGGGTCTAATATATTACAATCGGTTTTATTGAGGTCATAGATGCAGAGATAGGCATTCAGGAGCTTTTGGATGTGAGGGCAATTATCCTGCAAAAAGCCCAACAGGTACTCAGTTCAGCTGGTATAGTCTCTCTGCTTGTGCCCAACGAGAACCGATGAGAATTCTGAAGGGTCTCACAATCATTGGATAATTTTATGTTTTAAAAAAAATCAACAAACTTGTTGTGCCTCCATGTACTGTATACTGGTCAAACTTTTCTCTGAGCTTTTTTTTTTAAAAATCTGATCATTTAAAGTCCAAGCACGCACGATTTCTCAGGCATTCCTTTTTAGTTTCATTGACACAGGTAAAGCAGTACAGTGCTCTGAGAAAAGGATGCCTGCCATGAATATATGATAATACAATTAATTTCTTTCTCTATACATTCTATATATTTATATATTCACACTGTTCTATTTTTTTATTCTTTGTATTTTAGGCTATAGTGTCAATTTGCCAATTTTATAAAAGGTTTAAAACTGTCGCATTTGCATACCCTCATAATGCATCGTGTTTATTGGGGACAATGAAACACGCTTCAGCTCACTCACTCTTGATATCAAAAGGAAAATGATTAGGGCAAAAAAAAATATCACATACCCATGTAGTGCTCTTGCCACGCATTTTTCTAGTCGGTCATTTGTAAACCTGCTATCAAATTTAAAGTCATAGTTTTCTTCCCAAAGTCTTGCCACTTGAATCGAGCCCTCCTTTGCAAAAATTCGCCTGCGGTGAAGAAATCGCGGTTTCCGCACTTTGGCTTTAAGAGTAGACGAGGGTGGCACATCTGAAGATGTGTGTCTCAGTTCATTTTTGCTTCCACTTCTTTCTTCAGGTAACTTCAACTGAAGCTTGGGATTCAAGAACAGAGGAGACTCAACACATCCAGCAGGAGGGGGGACCTGGGGGCATGCTCCAGACAAACCTGACAGAGAGGTGAGCTGTGAGTAAGAATGCTCTTTTGATATTTCCAACATCACATCCCCAGGCACTACAAGACCATCTGGGAAAGGGGATCTGGGGGGCAATTTTAATTTGGTAGAGGAGCATTGCAACAGAGCATGAAGAACTGATGGTGAGGTACTAGGCTTGTCTCCAACTTTGGTTTCTTGTCTGGGTTTTGCTGGGTTACGCAGCAATTTGTCACTATTCACACTGAGGGCCAAGTCAGCCAGGAGATTAAGAGCATCTGAAGGCAGAGATGCACCAGTGACTAGTGCGTCATTACTGCTTTTGCTCTCAGAGCTATTATGTTTTCCTCCTACCCTATCCTCAGTAAGTGCAGATTTGAGCTGTTGGTCAGCTTGTTTAACTATTTCATAAGGGGCAGAGGTGCCATAATTGATGCATCCTGTGAAAAAAGAACAAAACACAGAGACAACAGAGCATGAAAAAGCAGCAAGAAAGAACGGGCATGAAAACAAGCAGAATCTGTCAGACATGCACAAAACACACAACAGTAGTGACAGAAGCAAAAGAAGAAAGGAGGCTGTGACAGTCTTATGCTTTCCCTACTGAAAATGTAAAATTAATATTGTTAATATGTTAATAATTATAGTAACAACATATAATACAATAATAGGTTATGTAATGTAAGATTTTTAGTAGGGTTAGCAGGAGAAAAGCAAAACAAAAGCAGAAAGAACATATTTAACCAATTTGTTTTCATGGTTTTCTGTCCTTGACTTTTTCCAGTTTCACCCACTAGCTAGGACTTCCCCAAGGCACTATGCCACCAACACTGGGTGGGTAAAGGTGAGGATGTGCTTCCTCCAAGAACATTACTCAACAGCTTTAAAGCACTTTAGGATAATGCTAACCACCAATTCTGTTACAGCAGCTAACAGATGCTAGTGCTGGCTAGCATCACGCTAAGCAAGTGAAGTGAAGGGGGAGAGGGAAGGCCTTCCTACCCTGCTCTTTTGCACTCCCAGCCATGGATGGGTGTAGTGCTACCAGGGATCAAACTCACAATCTCCCAATGATGGGTTCAGCACTAAGACAGTTGTGCTACTTAAGAGCTTGATTTAACAAATTTTTACTCATGAGTACAGTTTCCAAGGCTTCTAGGAGCCGTCCCTATATACCAATTTAAAAGGTCTTTGGTAAATAATAATCAGGATGAAAATTCCTTATAATAACTTAGAGAAATTTTTAAGATTTTAGAAGTTTTCTAAACTCAGAACATCCAAAAGATTGCAGAACTCAGCAATACTCCAATAGTGTTTACTATCATATACTTTGTCGCAATGTTTTTGACATTCCATGTCCACATATTACACATTGCAAAGAAGCAACAATTTATTGTTTTCATACCATTTTCTTTTGGGATCAGCTTTTCTTTGGATGGGATCTTGAGTTCTTTCCACGACACAAGGCTCTGAGACTGTATATTTTTGCTTGAATCCTTGCTACCAGCCAGTTCAGGATCATTTTGAAATGTTTTGCTCTTTGTGTCCTCTGTATCTTTAGGTGGACACAAGTTGCTGTTTGCCCCTGTATCTTTTTGTCCACCCGAATTGTCAGAAGTAGCCAAGGCCAGATCAGTATTCGATCTCTCTTTTTTCGGTTCAGGCTCTGCATTATCTGATGCCGGTTTTCCCTGATCACTTGAACCAGGGGATTTAGTCCTTTTTGCTCTTTTGAGGACAGTCTTTAATTTACTAATGGATATTGCCTTATACAGATTATCTTTTGTTTTGCATATTTTGGGCTCAGAATCAGATGGTTGGTCACTATTTGTGTGTAATGTGGTGTCTTTTGCAGTAACTTCTTGGGATGAAGGGGCTTCAGTAGATGAAGTCTCCCCCATTTGTAATGGGGGAGGTGCACATGATGGTTTCTCTGTTCCAAGACTGGCTGTTATCAAAGAACAGGAGTCTTTTGTCTCAGTAGATGACTTTATGTCTGCTGCACCAACTTCTGATCCATGGGGAACAAAGACCCTGCCACATTCTGTGATTATTGTCTTGAGACCATATCGTTCCCTCATGCTAACACCTTCCATTTTTCTTTTTGGTGTGCTGGTTATAACAGTTCTTGTAACACTAGGCTCTGCAGGTGAAGGACTTTTCTCCACTACAGATTCAGTTTCACTGTTCCTGACATCCGACCTCAATACCCGCTTCTCAGTGACATTAGCATGCCAGAACCTCTTACGCCTTGGGAGACAACGCCAGTCTTTTCTTGTCAGATCGCTGGACGAGGACTCAACTCTCTCGCTGTTAACACTCTGTTCAGGTGTAGCATCTACAGACGAGCAAGAAGGTAAAGTAGTGTTTTCAACAGGAGTTGGTGTTTGACCAATTTTTTTAAGATTCTGTCTCAAAGCCTTCATTTTCCTCTTGCCACGACGTCTTGACAATCGTTTCAAACGAAGCTTTGTCTGTGGAACATCACTGCTTGGCTGTACTTTTACACCATCTTCAACTAATGTATCAGTTTGGTTCTCTGATGCAGTTGAGGATGAAATGGAAATTGGAAGACCGGCTTCCTTTGGAACATCCTGGTCAACACCAGGTATCGGATCTTCGTCCTTTGTGAGGACATCTGTCGTACAGTATTCTTTCTTAGAAACATCAAACTCAGCCTCAGCCACAAAATGCTCACTGGTTGTGGTTGTCGCAGTTAAGACATCGTTTCTAACTTCTGTTAACAGCACACTGGGGATTTCAACTGGAGTTTCTTTTGAGACCTTCTCAGAAACTCCACCATATCCATCATTAACTGAGACACTCTGAGATGTCTTTTCACTGTCTGCAACACCATTAACAGCACAGTGTTCAGGCAGGTCACCTGATTTTGGTGAGGGATTTGTCCTGTGTCCTGTGCTGTCAGAAGATGCTGCCACTACTGTACCAGGTGTGTAACCTTCCTCTGGCAAAGCAGAATGGGATAATTCGGCAGGCACGTTCTTCTGCCTTTCATTTTGCTGCTTGCCAGTGTTTTTCACTTCCTCAGACATACTGACACTTATATGTCCAGGTACATCAGTCACACTCCTTTCCAAAGCCATGTCAGCAGGTGTTTGAGGGGCCTCCTCAGGGGATGATATATAATAATAGACATCATCATCAGGGTCATCATCATTACGCTGCTGTTTTCCAGCAGCAAGGAGTTCCAATGCCCTTGAAACTGGAATCTGAAAGCTGCATGGATTTTCCAAGTACGTCTTTAGGCGTACTCCAGCCTCATCTGTCCATTTTGGGGCAATCAGCGGAAAACCGTCAGGTACATCGTACTGATCAGGAAACATACTAGCTTCTCTAGCTGGGCTGCTTGAAAGCCCGGGCAAAATAAGAGAGGCAAAGTTCTGCAGATGCTTTTCCACCATTTCAAGTGGCTCCCCCTGCTGATTTGGGGGAGACTTCTCCATTTCTGATTCAGCATAATTCAGTGCTGGGAGAACCTGTAGAACCTCTGGTGAAATATTCGGCTTGAAGTGTGCACCCTTTAGTCTTTTTGTCTCTGCACAAAAAGGAAAAAAATCATTTTAAATATGAAAAATATATAGGACATATAAAAGGCTGCTATCGCGGACCATAAATTAATAATGTTTTCTCACCTCTTGGTACAGCTCTGGAGTCTGGGAAAATAAATAATCCTTGAAGTGCAGAGGCTTTATTGATCCCAGCATCTACAAAAACATTTTCCTCATTTCATTGGTCACAGTTATGGTAAAACAATTATCACTTTGTACATAAACCAGATTTAGAGTAAAACTGTTACCTTCATAGGAGAAGAAATTAGATGAGTGTAAAAGTACAAGAAAACCACTGTCATCTAAGCATAGAACAAGGGCCTAGATGTGAAAAGAAAAAAATGGCTTTAACTTATTTCTCCACACCCAATACTACTTGCTCTGAACACTGCATCTGTCCCAGGCTTACCGTGTCTTTCTCCTTCAATTCTTGGGTTAAAAGAGACAAATCATTTCTTGCTTCAAAGGAAACTACATCATACAAACTGAAACATCTGGTATCTAGAGAGACTAGAAAGAAAGGAAACATAATTAGATTTAAGTTTTACAACAGATATAACACACAGCATAATACTACACCAGTTATCATGTTGGTCCTCTTGGACAAGATCTATAATCAACTTATAAATTGGATTTCTGACTTTCATTTAATTGAATTTCAACACACCTTCACCAACAAACGCAGTTTCAAAAACTGTTTGGGGCAATGTCTTCCTTAGTTCAGAGATTTCAATAGCATGGTCAACTTTGACTGTCTTTGGACTGAAGAAAAATACAAGACAGATCAGTATTTTCAGAGTAAACATTTTAATGAATGCACTGACAATTACAGCATTTCTTTATATGGATTATTTTTGGCAACAAAAATTAAATTAGTCAACGTAACTCACAGATTAGCTGGAAACATGGCTCCATGGGAGGACTTGAACCCAATATCGTAGACAACAGAATTTATCTTGAGTTGGCCACTCCAGGGTTGATAATGAAATGCTGTAATTAAAAGATTCTCATTAAACACTGCAACACTTATTGTAGGTAAATACAATTATTATGTTTGGAGAATGGGCAACAGATTCAAACTCTCTTGCATAATATGCTAATACTGTAAACACTCCAGAAACGTTACAATCCTCTATCACTGTTTTGAAAAAAAAACTAAAAAAGTGTAGGGTTAAAAATACAAAAGGTTAGTGTAATACAATAATGTGAATAATGAACAGTGAACAATATAAATATATGTATATATATAAAACATTAAAAGCAATGCTTACATGTTTTTTCATGGCTGAAAAGGAAAAAGAAAGACACTTTTACTAATCATCACCAGATACATTTTTAATACTGGGTAATACTACTACTACTTCTACTAATAATAATAATAATCATAATAATAATAATAATAACCAAACCAATCTTTACATTTGACCAAATTAATATTTGATGAAAATTACTGTATTCTGGGATGCAGTAAAATGTATTAAAGTCATTCCATGTGTAACTTTAATTATGTAATACCTTAATCAAGATATTTAATAAAGTTGCATTTTTGTGTTTTTGAAACTATACAGCAGAAAGTGAAAATGTCCTTTCTAGTGAGAAACTTTCTCCCCTGTGCATGGTTTGATGATTCAGGGAAATGCAGGTATGTTGGAAAGTT
Source organism: Nannopetersius ansorgii (assembly GCA_037974605.1). Lineage (NCBI taxonomy): Eukaryota > Metazoa > Chordata > Actinopteri > Characiformes > Alestidae > Nannopetersius > Nannopetersius ansorgii. The sequence goes on along the minus strand of JBBPDE010000015.1, from coordinate 13,216,435 downwards.
AACTGCAAACATTTTGTGCATTGCCCTGCCCTAATGTACCATCTTACAATTCAAAATCTAATAAACTACACTTTTATTAGATCTAGTTTAACACTAACTGTAGTTTCTATTTTAAAGCCTCTACTGAACAGCTACTCAAACAAAATGTAAATAAAACACACACATATATACATATACATATACATACACTGAAATTTTTAAGTGACAATGCTGACCTTTTCTCCATCAACTGTAATGAGGTGGTATTCTTCCCATAGGAGAAGGCCACAACAGCAAATGGGCACACATGTCTCGGGCATGGCTCAGCCTTACTCCCTCCATCCAGCAGCTCATACATATAATACTAATAAGATAAACATTAACAATCAGACAAAGAGCAATGTTTTGTGGCAGGAATTATGATGGTGGAAATCACCAAGCTGGGCACTGAGCTTTTCTGAAGCTGCACAAATATGATATATGTGAAAGAATAACAGAATTTCACATTTGCGAGGTCAGGTGAAGTGTATGGCATCAAAGTTCAGAATGCAAGAAATGTTACCTGAGTCCGCTCAAAAGCCAGGAAGGAGCTGGTGGTGGTACACACTGCTCCAAGTTGCTCAGACACATGGCAATCAAAGCCAGAGGATGGAGGTGTGAAGTTCTGGGTGTAGTTTTCGGTCACCTCTTTTACACGCCCCTGATGACAAAGTGCATTACACCGTAACCATTTATGCAACTTTATAAACTTAAAAAATGCTTAAAAAAGAATGCTTTTAGATTAAGAAGGCGGGGGGATTTTTCACCTTTGTCAACGTCAAGAGGACAATGTATCCTGTCTTCCCATCATACCAGCGTTTAAGGTCAAGGCAGTCAGAGTACTTTGAGATGTACACACCTTGTTCAAAAACAAATTCCAAATGTCATTAGAATAAAACACACATCCTAACAATGAAACAATTGTGATTCCTAATGACTGAGGTTTTGATACCCTTTTGAATATCAATTTAATATTCTTAGGCCGTGTACACCATATGGTAAGGCAGCATGTAGTTTTGGATAGACTAAATGACTGCTATCTACACAGTAAATAATAAAGAGCATGGACATCAGACACATCAAGGAACGTTTTCTTGAGATCAACACACAAGCTTAAAAAAACAGAAAAGTGTTCGTCAGTTTTCAAGCTCAAACAGGTTGCCGACAAACGCAAACCGAAAAACCAGTTCTTCAACATTGTTATGGGTGAAGCAATGCAATAGTACACCAAGAACAAGTGAGCAAGGTCTATACAACATCAAGCTATCCTCCTCACAGTTCAGTGCACTGTAGAGCTGCACAATTAATCCAATTTTAATCATGATCACGATTTTGGCTGCCACGATTAAATTAAGATGATCGTCGGCGATTTTATTAGCAGCTCTGCTGCACATCAGATCAAACACTTTCTCAGCCAACCACCAGGGGGCGAACGAGAGATTAGGGCTTCAG